>CM076579.1:283473792-283952921 GCA_034641835.2 Pinus albicaulis | reverse complement strand
TGTACCAAGCTCTCCCAAGGTCTCCACTCCTCTTAAATCAATGCGTAATGCCTCCAAATGTGAAGCGCCCCTCATCATCTGCTGATCTAGTGGTCTCCCCGGAGAAACGCCTCCATGCAATGAGATATCATCATCAAGAGTAGACTGCATATATGGATGGACAGACTTGTCTCTGCCTTCACTGCGCAATCCATTCTCCCTCTTCTATACATCAACCCTCTGAAATAGATATGTTTGTGTGCTTCTCATCAAATGATGCTGGTCATCCTCCCTACCTCCTCCTTCCATCTGCATGGTTTCACAATCTGTCAACAATGGCACATGCTGATCATGGGTTGTGCCTTGATATCCACATATGAGATCCTGGGGAATTCTTTGCAATGATACAAGAACCCCTCTAGTTGGAGCATTTTCTCCATCTACCTCTGCATGAGGTGCTATATATGCTCTAAATATGATAGCGCTGCTGCCTTCAACCCTTTCTTCCTCTTCAATATGCCTAGGCAACCTCCCAAGAATTGGATCCTCTTTTGAAAAGGGATCTCCATGCCCTCTTGTTCAAGAATATGAGATAGAGGTCTTGCATCTAGCAAAGTGTTATGCAAGATATCAGCCTCCTCAATAGTTTTCTGAAGTGGAATTGAGCTCATAGGTTCCTCCAACACATGCAAGGTTTTTGTTTGTTTAGGTTTGTTTAGCTCCACCACATGTGTTTCAGAATATTTATTATCAAATCTAAATTCCACTAATGCCTTAGTGAACCTTGCATAAGAATAAGTATTTTCATTTTTCAAAGAAAAAGAACTCAAATATCCACCATGCATAGGCTTTACCTCCAAAATGCAGTGTTGCAACTTTGATGGCTTCATCTTCAGAAATTTGGTGCTGTTGCAAATAGGTGTCTAGCTCCTCCACCCAAGATCTAGCTGAACATGTAGGTGAACCATCAAAAGTAGATAAGAAAATCTACTCCCATTATGATGCTTGCTTCTCTCCACCTTGATCTTGAAAAACTTTGGAAAAGTGATATGATCTCTAAACTTCTCAGTTTGAGATTCATATTCTTGCAAAAAATCACTAAGAGTTTCCCTCCTAGGCATTTCTTCTTCTTCTATCTCTCTCATAGAAAATCTGGGCATATGATTGCGCTGTGCATGATGATGTGTGCCTGCATTCTCATACTCATCATATGAAAATCTAGATATTGCTTCAAATTCAAACTCTTTTGGAGATTCTCTACACATCTCCCTTCTCATCTCCTTGAGATCTCTCTTAATGCTCTGCATAGTTTGAGAAAGAATCTTTAAGAGCTTCTCTTCCTTCCTTCATTCAAATAATGGAGTCTTCTTCTTGCCTTTTCTGTACATATTTTCTTCTTCTTGTCTTCTTGATGGCATATTGGCTGAGATTCCACAGGCTGAGCCAAGATTATGCTCCGATACCACTGTAATTTTCCAAAATGGGGATGCAGCAATACATGAACACAAAACTGGAGTAGCAGTGATAAATCAAATCATAAAATGTAAAAAGAACACATAACCATCATATTAATGTTACAGCAACAAAGTGTATACAAGATCTTGAGGAAATAATCACTCAAGTTAGGAAATACAAGCCTCAAGAAAACATGTACATAAAATATGAAGTATACTACTACACAGAAAATGCCCAAGGCTATGACAACATAGTTTTATTAAGGATAACTGCTACTGGAATATGTCAATACATGGACCTACAATGATATAGCTCATATAATTTTTGGAGTGAAGATCTAAGCTCCCAAACACAATTTCAAGACAATCCTAGAAGGATTTCTTGAAATATACAAAAATGGCAAAATGCCAGAGTTGCAGTCTTAGGACTGAGTAGCAGCTGCAACTCAAGAACTAGATGGAGATGGCTGAAGATGATGTATAAGATTAACAAACCTCCAACAATGGATCTCCCAAGTGATAGGTTGATCCTAACACTGAAGATCTCACCCTCCAAACAATCTGCAAAACCTCACTACAAATGCTCTCTAAAAATAATGCAATCACTGAGGGATACTGCGCTGTAGGTGAAAGAAAGTGGGTTGGCCAAATGACAAGATATGAAATCTTCTCCATAATCTTCCTCATTGATCTTCCAAAGGAATAGAAGCTCCCTCCTCTGAAAAACAAGCTCTGGAAGTGGTGTTGTGAAACCTCCACTGCAACACCATGCAACACAACATTATACTTCAGCAGAAATAATGTTGTAGCTGAAGGAGGTGGCTTGGCCTTGAGCCTGGATGTGGAGAAATGAAGTACAAGATCCCTCAAGAGGCCTCTCTTAAAAGGAGAAGGAATTCCTAAATAGGAATGCCTTGTGCTAAGAAGCACAACAATCTCAACTAAACAATTGAAGAAAGCACAATAGTCTAACTAGACCACAAATTCAATAATCCATAACATGTCCTCATATGGCTGCCTTGCCCTCCTTTTATACAAATGGAAGCCCTCTCACCTTGAGTCCCACTCATTAGGGTTTCCTCCACCAAGGAATCTTCCTCCCATTATCTCTACGATGTCTCTAAAGATGATCTCCACCTCCTATCCCAACACTGTTGACTTGGTCAAACTTGACCTTGTCCACATGCAAATGCCCCTTTTCACACATGAGGGTGTGAAATCCAGCTCCTATGATGATCCCTTTTCACATTATGAGGGATTTTATTCATATTTTTAATATGCATGGGCCTCCTTACCCATTTATTCAACTGCTAGGTGATAAAAACAAAAATCAATATTCCAATTAGCTGCATGCTAAATTTGGAATATTACATCATCAGTTTCCTTGTTTATAGTAGCATTTACTATTTTTAGCATTTTTTCGTGTCCTAGACTTCCGGAGCAATTTTGACCCCCTAAACAACATTCTTTTGAGGGCCGCAACAAGCCCATATTCGTAGGCATGGGCCGGAGGCAAATACTTTAGTATTCGGAGAGATATTTTCGATGATATATCGTATGTGCCAAGCGAAGATAATATGACTGAGTTACGACCCTAGGAAGTTGGTTGCCCAACTAACCCCAATAGGGCCCACAAACTCTTTGTGTTCCATCTCCTAGGGTTAGGGTTTTGGTTGTTTAGGGTTTTCCCATGTTGTTCAATAATAAAAAGGCCCTTAAGCCTCATTGTAACATGGTTCAAAGGCATGTAGCCGCCACATCTCTTCTCAGAGATAAGCTACCATCGCCCGAGCTAGTTTATTTCCATTCTATCTGTAAGTTTATTTCAGTTGTTTGATATTAATGAAATGAAGCATATTTTCGGTTGCATCTATGCGTTTATGTTTATTTCTGTATTTTATTGCATTCCTACATAAATCTGGAGCATTGGTAGTCACTAATGTAGGTAAGGGTGTTGTATGGTTATAGAGATTGTGTTTAGATGTTGGGTTTGTATAGCAAGTTGTAAAGTTAGATTTTGATAGTCAAATGTTATTTTTTCTTCTAAACTGAGTTTATCATTCTAAAATGAAGCATATTGATGTTTAACATCACTTGGTGAGAGACATGGTTGAAGACAAGAAGGTGTTGTTGGTGAAGATTGACACCTTGAAGAATGATGTAGATTCATTAGCAAGTCTCTTAGCATTGATAAAAGAGAAGCAGTAGAAATTTCTTCATTGAATTGATGATCATGTTCCTCAACCCCTCTATATGCAAAGAAAACAAGAAGTGGGAGAATGTTGGATATGTGTAATATTTTTTGGATGACTAGCCCCATGCACCATATGTTGCATCGATTGGTTCCAAGTTAATAGATTAGGGTTTTGGATGATGTAGAATCCTATAGATTGTATTGTAGTTGATGAAGTTAATACAACAAGAGTTAAATGTATATCTCTAAACATATGTTGGTTTTCTAGGGTAAATCTTTGAGTATTATGTGTGAATGCTATTGTTTTCTTTTCCGTTATATTAAGAGTTTGTGTGTGCATTGCATTAATGTAAAGGTTTAAAACATACATCCAAAACCTTTTAGCATGCAAGGGTTGGATCTAAAGAACAATGTCAGATTTCCTTGATGTTAGTGGTAGGGATGAGGTGCATGTAAAATTGGTGTGGTTTTTTATGTACCATTTAATGTTCATCGCTCCCTTTATTGGCATGATTATGTCTTATACCATCAACAAATCCCCCAAGGGATACAAAGATTCCGAGTAAGAGAAAACTATAATTGTGTTATTAGACAGAGAAAGAGAAAAATTTCAAAGAACTCTAACATGGTTTATAGATGAGTGGGAAGATTGTAGGCTATCTATTTTATCTAATAGTTGGACAAATGATTGAAACCAACTTTTCATAATTTCTTTTATTTTCTTTAGTAGTGGTGTAGTGTTTCTTGCATCACATGACTCCTCATTCACTTCATTTGCTCATAACATTTGAGACCACCTAAAAATTTTAATGATGTGGGCTTTTTTGATGTGATTCAATTAATCGTCAATATTGGAACAAATTTTAAGGGCATTGGAAAAACTATTGTACATGCTCATTCACATATCTTTTGGTCTAGGTGTTTAGTGCATGATATTTTCAAGCATAAATAATGTGGATGGATTAATGACTGCACAGGAGAGGGAAGAAACTTGCAAAAAATATATTTGGGAGGGAGGGGATATTGGGTAAAACATCCCTCATATGAGGAAATATTGTTATGTTTTACCAAATATTCACACATTGGTCACCATCCTTACCCTCATATCCTTCATATGAGGATGGGGTTGCAAGCCAATAATGGGAAAAGCATACCAATATTCCCTCATACGAGGGATGTTTTACAGTTATATAACAAAATAATTTTTATTAATGTGAAGATCGAAATTTTTATTTAAAAAAAAATAAAGGTTGGAATTGATTTTTTACTTTCAAGGCCAATTATGTGATTTTTTTAAGAAGGAACTTAGTAATGAAATTAATATGTTGAGTAGAGATTATTAAATTTCTTATATCATTTAAGAATAATTTTTTTTGATTATGTTCTATATTTATTAAAATTTAATAAATTTTATATAAATATATCATAAAACAATTTTTTATAATTATATTTGATATGAAATTAATATTTGTGAGGAGATACAAAATCTAAATAAAGCTAAGAAATAAACCACAATTTTTATTAGAAATATATAAAAAATAAATGTATTTGATATAAATTTTAAAATAACATAACATCACCACTACTACCAATTTTAAATAAAAAAAATAATAATAAATGTACATAATCAGTACCTTTTACACGGCACTTTAGTTTGGATCGCAATTAATTTTTAAAAACTAGTCATCCTCCATTTCACATAAAAGTGATCAATAAAATTAAAATTACAGAATCAGATTTGTAATGTGAAACTGTAAAGTAGACGCAATTTTTTTGAGTAAATGACAAACTAATAACAATAAGAAGCAAATAGTAAAGAGATTGCTCTCTACGCTGCCATGGCAGGTATAGAATGGATCAAACAGTGCAATTCTTCTCAGAAAAAGATTAATATGATGCCACAGATACTTTGGATGGCAGTGCAATTCTTCTCAGATACTTTGGATGGCAGTGCAATTATTCTCAGTTTTCTCTTTACACGGTAAAGCAAGTAATAAGTGCATGCAACTTTCACTTAGGCTGAGTGAATTTCACCCTTGTTGTAGGCTGAGTGAATTTCACCCTTTAAGAAGTTGAACTTTGCTTTGCTTTTTATCTCATTTATATACAAACACCTCGCATTCCATTATCAATTCCTCAAAATATTTACAACTCCATATTGATCTAAGAATTTAATTGATAAAGTGTGGCTTTGGTGGTGAGATTTTCAATTTGACAGAGTAAGCTGAGTAAGATATGTTAGTTTTGTGTTCACCGAGCATTGGATAGAGGATGATCAAGTGTGCTATTAAGACACTCCTATATTTTAACTTACTGATTCAATTCTTCACCTTATTTAAGTGTTATTCTTAGACATAACTATAACTAGAGCATAACTATAATATAACCTCACTAATACAACTACTCTGTATTCTTTGCTTCCCTACTAAGTCGAGGGAATTAAGCACTACAATGGATTATCTTACACGTGCAGACGATGAATGAATGGTATTGGCTATAAATTATTTCAATAATGTATGAAACGATTATACTACTGGAAGGACAATGTTGGGACGGATGCAGTCTGGTTCGATGCTTGAACAGTATATGTAGTTTTTGTTTAAGTGCCGGACCAGGCTTCATCCCCTTCAACAAGACTCTTCAAATTTTACCAGGAATACTCTTTGAGTATGTGGTGGGAGGGAGGAAGAGCAGGTCTAAACTTTAAACTTAGGTATGATATACATATCTTGAGTTTTCAATAAGTATGATATATATATCCTGAGTTTTCAATATTTGATATTTGGCATTTTACATGAAGAATACATGTGTATTCTAAGACTTGTTTCACAATTTTTTGTGTATACGAAATTTTGGATTAGATGGGTCTGTCCACATTCAAAGCACTCTATGTACATACTTAAAATTTTGATAGATCATCCTCCTTCTCCCTTCATTGAAAGCAAGGTGCGTAATTGGGTCTATTGCTTTTTTTTATTTTTAATGTAGGTTGAGGTGATGTTAACCTGTTGGGTTCGTTAGATTGGCAAAGAGATAACAAAATCAACATGGACTCCAATACAATCCAAATCTTCCAATTGACAGGAACAACTATTTTCAAATACTAATCCTGGTTATCATTTTTTCTTCGGCAAGGTTACAATCATTTTCCAATACAACTATTTCTTATATAACAAGAAGGTGCATCAATGTTATTTAAACTTTCAGACACTTTTCATGAGGATACAATTGTCTAGTCCAAACATTATACGGATGTTTTAGTTTCTGGTTGCAGCAAAACCATCCTTGGATTGGCTCGTGGTGTGTTATTCTGAGTCATGACTGGCAAGTAACTTCATTACAAAAACAAACTTCCAGGTTGACAGAGAGAGCAGAAGTTTCTATCCTTGACAATGCATTTTCTTTCAGACTCATGATCAACACCTCCTGAGATAAATGTTAGCTGTCAATGACAGGTCTACACCCACAATTTGATCAAGGATTTGCTTTAATCAAGGGGAAAACAACAATATTACAAATTTACAACAAAACAATTGTAGTCCATCAGGTATAAATGGTGAATCTATTGCAATCCATCAGGTATACATGGAGAATCTTTGGGTTGTGCTAGTGATTTAGAATACTGTCCTTCTCTGATAGTTGTGGAAAAATGTTTCCATCTGAGACAACTTTCACTTTAATTTTTAGGCACTCCCCAAATGGTGAGAAATATAGTGTGATAACGGATTCTTTAACTTGGACAACATTTACGTGAAGATCCCTTGTATTTTTTAATCCAAATGTAAATTCTGCTAAGTTTGATAAACGTTGTTGGATCGGGTGAAGGTTTCCAGATATCAACCTGCCCACACAAGGAAAATTATGTGTAACGGTGATTTAAGGGTGAGAATAGAGGTTTTCTGCATGCATGGTAGCTACTGATTATCCAAAACATTTCCTGTCAGACATTTTAGACATTTAATGGGAAATGATAGAAAGATATATTGAAAGAGTATTATCCTGCTAGCATCTGATTATCATAATTTGTTCCCCTTAGCTTAATAAATGACCATACATGATAATTATGGATTTCTTATTACTGTAAATCACGTTTTTTATTTTTATTTTTCAAAATATTTGATAGCAAGCATTTGGATATTTCTCCTCTGTTAATTTCAGCATTGAATAAAAATAACAATTTCTATGATCATATTTTAAATAAGGAAAATATTTAACACATTATAATCCAAAATTTGTACATTTAAAATATTAATTTTTCCTGTCTTATATCTATTATTCAAGACTAATTACAATAAATTATTCATTATTTAGTGCAAAGATAAGGATGCAAAAATAATAAAACTATAAGATATAGACTGGTGTGTTCTATGGTTTTGAATCTATCGTGCTTTTGCTCATACCAACACCTAGCTTCTCCCAATGGTGCCCCCATGGGGGGAGAGGAGGAAGCATCACTTTCCGCAATGTTGTGGTCACTCGAACCTGTAATCATTCCACACAAAGAATGGACAAACACTCCACATCTAAAGCAACCCCCCACTCAACATTTGATGATGCACAAATCACCGAAATGCAAGTTCCAGTTGCACCAGGGCGTCAGTCTCCCACTATCGCCAAAGGACCAACTACTTGCCTGTCGCAAACAACAAAGACTCCCCTCAAGAAATACCCTTTGCAAAAATTGGGTCTGTGGAACATATGCACAAATATGCCATAATCTGCAAATTTATCAGTTAAAGGCCCACATAAAGGACTCTCATCAACTAGAGAAAGAAGAATGGAGTTGTCTTTAGTGCGACTTTTTGGAATTTCAGGTGCCAGAATCCGGTGAAAAAAATTGAGGTAAAATCTTGGTTTTTGTTATTTAAATTGGTTTTTTGATTTTATATATGAATTCAACACCCTGAAAAACCCCTAGGGCACTTCGATTGTGCAAGGTTATCCATCAAACTTCTATTTTCAATAAATTCTTGCCGGAATTTAGAGAAATTAGACCGGAAAAAACTACCGTAAAAGCCTTCAAAAAGTCGCATTATAGACTACTCGTTTGGGTGATTAAAGGAAACATGGAACTTAGATGATCTCCAAAGAATTCCTTACGACCATATTCAATAAAATAGTAGACAAAGATCACATATTTTAAAGGGGGCGTATTTATGAAGCTTTGGGTTCCCAAATTCAACTCCGAAAATGAAGACTTCTCCTCAGCACCCTTATGGATTCGTCTATACTCACTCCATCAAGAATACTAGGATATCGACATACTCGCAAGGATAGGTAACACCATTGAAAATTTTGTTATGCTCTCAGTCACCTTTCCCAACAAAAGATGTCCTAAGCTATGAAGAATGAACCATGGAAATAGCCCATTGACTATGAGAAAATACCTTTTTGATGTTGGAAGTTCCACAAATAAGTACACATTTTCAGAGATTGTCCAACCAATCAAGCTCTAGAAGCAACTCTGACCGCTCAAGATCATAATGGGTTCATTAAGGTAGCCACTAAAAATAAATATAGCAGAAAAGAAGTGAGCACCCAATCCTCAACCTCAATAGAAGACCTCAATCAATTCTCAATCATACAACAAGATCCAATATAGGAACCAAAGCAACCCCCACAGACGAAAATGGCACAAAAAAATCAACCTAACCACTCAAATATGGAGGACAATGGCACCCAACCTATAGATGCAAAAAGACATAATGACTTTGAGATGGAATAACCCTATCAAATCCAATTGGACCTGGACAACATGCAAACTATGGAGATGTAAAACATAGATCTACAGTCATTGGCCAAGTAATGGCATAATAAGGACCCAGCCACAATTCCAAAGGAGCAAGTGCAAAGTATAGCCTGGGTATACATTAAGAAGCAGGAGATGCTCCTTTTTCAAACTCAAAAACCAAGTAGCGACTCTATATTTCATTATTTTTCTTCCTCACATGGCACAAAACGAAATGAACCAAAAGCACAAGGAAATAATCTCAAAGAACCAAAAAAGAAAGGAAGGAAAACCAATAGCCATCTCCTTCAAGATTTAGGATATTTTCTAGTCAATTCTGAAAGAGTAGCAACTATGGATGCCATCTTCCAACCTTCCCCTTGTGGAAGAATCTACTAGGGGAACTTATTAAAAATAATTCTCCTTTTCCTTGATAAAATTTTGTGATCTTATATTATCTTCTTTATATTCTTAGTTAAGTTTTGTTCATCAAACAGTTATCAAGAGCATAAACAAATAGAACAATGGACACAAATATAGGCTCCAAGCCAGGGAGAAACCCCTCCAAGGGGAAAACCCAAAAGAACTTTTGTTCTTATATAATCTGATCAAATGAGAAAACCAAGATCCAAATCCAAAGTCAAGCCCTCTTCCAAGCACCAAGTCACCCCTTCAACAAATCCCTTGTAATAAGTCAAAGTCTTCCAAATTCAACAAGAGTCAATGTTCTTCAAATCAGTGCTAATCTAGCTCTTGGCCCTGCAATTTGGGTTTGCAACTCGACTTGCAACTCTTTGGTCCTGCAGCAGCACAAAAACCTGCACGTGTGAGCAGAAAAGTCCAAATTTTATCCTCTTTCCTTCGCTAGGGTCTCCTCCTTGTCTTCTTGTTTCTTCGCACTTGTTTTCTTGCTTCACTTGCTTCAAATCGAACATGTTCCTTGAGCAGATTGAATTGGTGGTGAGTGAGGTCGAATAGCCTCTTCTAGAATGACTTGTCACTCACAGGGCTGACTTGTGCTGAGAGGCTTTTTTGACTTTCTATACTCATAATCAATATCTTTTACATGTTACAACTTGTCCAATAGGGTCTTATACAATTGACAAAGACTCTCTTGACTCAAGAAAAATATTCTTTTGACTTGACAAACCCTAGGTCATGAAATGCATGCTTGACCTAGATGACCAATAAAATGAAGCAAGAAACCCATGATTAAAATAATACTTTTTCTTTCTTCTTTTTCTTGTAACATAAGATATACACAATTACATGAGTACAATGACAATTATGAAGACCAAAAATAGTTACATTTTTCAACCCTCCCTCTTAACTACGAGGATATTCATAATTGTACAACTGGTACAAGGATATTCTCAAACTGAAGAGTACTCATAAGAAGAGTCAGATTGGTAAGCCATCTTTGTTAAACACGGGTATGGTAAACACAAGACATGAAAGATAAATGTGAGATATATTTCTATTAACCATAGATGTGCATTTATATTACATTTTCATGACTCTTGGATTCCACATTCCAAGGTTACTTGGACTCCTCTTTGATTGTTCACCTTCCACATCTACCCATAGAGGATTAGGTGTCCAACATCCCCCCCCTTAATCCAAAGGGGTATGTGTGAGTCCAAGAAGAGAGTTGTGATGCAAATCTGCAAAGTATGCATAGAAGCACTTAGGTTGTATGAGCTCTCTAAAATGTTGGCATAAAGAGGTGGTTTAAGGATGACCACCAACACTGGAACGCTTAGTGCAGTTCCCCGAACTCTTCTAAATATAGTAAGAAGCTGAGGTATTCTGCAAGAGGAAGTGCTCCTCATATTTTGAAGAGGGATACCTTCAACCTTGAAGAAGGGAGGTCTACAACCTGCAATGGTTTAAGGATGACCACCAAATTTGGAATTCTTGATGTATTTCCTGGAACTCTACCAAATCTGGCAAGAAGTTGAAGTCTTTTGCTAGAGGACGTGTCCCGAATTCTTTGAAGAGGAAGAATTTCAACCTTGCATATAAGGTTTAAGGCTAATCACCAACCAAGGGCATGCTCATGGGCATATTTGTCTCTAGCTACAACTCTAAATCTGGAATGACAAGTTGTGGCTCAGGATCACTTGAACTGCTATGTATTTGGCTACAACTTTGAATCTGGATTGAGAGATTGTGGCTCAGGCTCGCTTGAAGTGGCTTCGAAGCTTGTAGATGACCATCATTTCCCTGTTTTCAGGTACAAGGTGAGATGACAGCGAAAACTCAACTGCAATATTTTTCAATACTCTAGAACAAGTTATGACATATGACTTAAACATCTTCTTGGTTGTTGATGCCCATTGCCAAGAAGTGATCCATCCAATATGAATCTTTGTTCTTGCAGGAGGCTTGTTTCTGAAGCATCTATGTGAAGAATGGGTGTGTCGACCACATTACTTGCATGGGTGAAGATCAAAACAATGATCTTTCATATGGCCAACTCGATCACAATGTTGGCATTTTACAATATGTTGTTGTTGATGTGGAAGAGGAGGAGAATCTAGAACAGTTGTAGGTGAGCTATCATGAAGAAATCCAACACTCTGAAATTTGATGGGCTTGGAGTAGTCCGGAATATGAAAGGACAATTCCTTGTCATATCCAAGACCTGTTCTGTGCTAGTTATGGACAAGCTCTTCCCAAGGTTTGATGATGGGCTTGGGAGGTGGAACCCGAGCTTCTGCATCTGCATACAAATCTTCTCTTGAAATGGGCATTGAATGTGAATCAACCACAACATTATTGGCTTGCTGCTTATGAGAGTCTCCTTCAATGTTTTGAACAAAAACAGGTTCAGAATGATGACTCCATTGTTGTAATTCTTCTTACTAAATATGATATTCAAGCTGCAAAAAAAAAAAAAAAAAACTTTTCTTGTGCATCTTGTAGACATGTCTTAATGTCTATGAGGAAAACTTTGCTGACTTTTAATGTGTCATGAGCAGTAGACAAAATCAAATTTTTTAGGAACTCTAACACTTTGTTAATTCTAGCCATTTTTATTGAACAAATCATGTGAATCTCACAAACACTGCTTGATCCCAAGAATGAAGAAATTATAGTAACCAATGCCTTCACCAATATTTATTTATTTAATTTATTTATTAATTTCCACTAAATTTCTGAGTATGTGCAACCTTGACCCATGTTAAACTGATCAAATATCATTAATAGTTTAAAAGCGATCACTATAAATATATTATATGGAGCCACAATATATTTGCAACAACAATGGTTGGTACTCAATGGTATGGTTTGAGCAGCACCTCAGATTTGGAGGATGAGAGGTTGATGGATAGAATGGAGTGGAATTAGGTTTGCTGCAGGAACGAGATTTTGAGTAGCAACAATTTGAATATATATCGAAGTCGCTTAGTGGAGTTTTCGAAATGGCATTCTGATCTCAGGATTTAATGAATGAGCTATTTGAGTTTGGGCAGTGGAGCAGAAGAATGAATAATAGTGAGTAAAAGCAGTCAAATATCTTCTTCAAGGGTTAAGAAGAGGGTAGTTTCTATGTCTATCAAGGAGGTAGTCAACCAAGAAAAACACGAATTACTAAGCTCAAGCGATTTCACAGCTCAACAATTCAACAATCCAAGTTCTGCAATTCAATGAACTATCTTTGCATTGTGATAATGTTTTCTCCTTGTATTCAGATCTGATTAGAATTAAAGTGCTTGTTCTTTACATTACCTGCTACTTCTGTAACAACCCATCTTCTGCTTTCGTTAAAAGAAATAAATACATGGCGCTTGCACTTCCACTAGAGTAGAACAACATCAGAGTGGCATTGGGCATCTATAAGCCAATCATTGGCTACAATATTCACGATGCACTTCACCATATCAATGCATAACTCATCCCTACCTTTCATAAGGTAGGCATCATCAAAGCAACTGCTCTTAACAACATCAATGGCTCCTGGGTCGCAATTGTTTTTGTCTGGAAAACAATGATATCAAAGAAAGAGGACTCTATAATTGCAGACAAATTAGGAAATAATTGGGCGTTTTCAGTAGTGAGAGTGGTGGAGTGGTGATGGTTCATAGTGGTGAGGATAGCCATGAGGAGTGAGGTGATGATAGAGTGGGGGGGTGAGAGGGGACGGGGAGTGGAAGAGCTGGTCAAAGTGGGAGGGGGAGGGGTGCAAGGCTAGCGAGAGGTATGAGTTAGTGAGAGTGAGGAAGATGAAAGGCCATTGGGAGAGGGAGGGAATCGAGAGCAGAAACGAGAGGAGGGAGGTGAAAGGGTGGCAGGCTGCGGGAGTAGGCAGTGGTGGGACGCCGAGGAGGAAAGGGCGTGAGGAAGTGGGAGTGGAGCCGATAGCAGGAGGGGAGGTGTGAGCCAGTGGGAGTGGAGCCTGTGTGAGGGGAATTGAGGAACCACCATGGGAGGTAGCTGAGGAGCTAGCGTGGAGGCAAGGTGGGGTGGTGGGGAGGGAGTGAGCGCAAAGCAGAGGGAGTTGGGGAGGAGGGAGTAGGCAGAGTGGCCATGAAAAGGAGAAACCACCATGGTGTGAATGACTATGGAGGATGCCCAGACAATGGGTGTCCCTCTCCGTAAGCAAGTTTTGGTGCAATATGCATTATTTACGCTACCCCCATAGAATGATAAATGGGATTTTCCACAAATAAACAATCGACTTGCTTTAACTACTGTGAGGCGATGTGTTGCCGCAACACAATTGATTAGAACTCCACCAGCAGCAGTAGGAGACTTCAACGCATATTCATTCGACCACTGACATATTTCCCTGTAATAGCAATGAATATGTATGAGGCTTACTGCAAGTGGAATAAAATGATTAGGGAAGCGTGTTAGAAACAACGCAAAGTGTGGTGTAATGCTTGGGTAGATATTTGAGAGATCTAGGTATGAGGGAAATGCAGATTTTTTTTCTATTTCAGGATAGAGGGGAGAGAATTCAGCTCCAATTTTGGCTCAGAAATGCAATAATGATGGCAGGGCTGACATACACAGAAGGACCACAAAAACTAGTGGCTCAAATTGGAGCAGGACTAGCAATCACCTGCTCTGATACCATGTTAAACACAGGTATGGTAAACATAAGACATGAAAGATAAACATGAGATATATTTATATTAACCATAGATGTGCATTTATATTACATTGGCGTGACTCTTGGATTCCACATTCCAAGGTCACATGGACTCCTCTTTGACTATTCGCCTTCCACACCTACCCATAGAGGATTAGGTTTCCAACAATATTTAAGCATCAATATCATAACCAACATTGTCAACATAGTAAGGACTTAACTGACAAGCTCTTCTTATATCAGAGCATAATGTTAGAAGGCTTTATGTGAGATACCACACTACCTTTCAAGGAGCATATGCCATCTATATTTTCACTACGCATGTCCTTTTAGGACTATTCTTACTTGGATTCCAAATCCTTAAAGATATCGGTCCTCTTCGATCACTCTTGTCTTGGATACCTGTCCAATCCTGTAATATTCCTACTAGAAATCTATAATGATAAATAAAGGCATGCAATAACACAACACAAAAATATTCAACAAACACACATAAAAACTAGATTTTTTTTCCAAAACACCAAATTGGCCAATTTTATTAGATGAAAGTGTTGGAGAACAATATGAGTTGGAGAAAGTGCACCTATGCTTGCATAAGGCAAGCTACAAGCCTCATGTTGTAATAACAAAAATGACCAACTGCTACACTGAAGTTGCTCTCTAGAAAATTTTGTTGTCCCATTGTTTCTGCACTGCTAGCCAACTTCAACCTCTAATTTTCCCCCATAAAAACCATAAAATTATGGGAAATTAGGAGTAGAATCATTGCCCCAAACCCAAAAAAAAAAAATAGAAGGGATTTTCCTTCATTTTAACTCCCAAAATTAGCCTCTCACAACTTGGCCCTCCAAACTAGAAACTTGTGCTTGTGACTGAATCTGTCAATCTTTGCTCCAAAAACTCCATCAATCCCCTCAAAATATGCCTCCAACCAATTTTCCAATAGCCCAACTCATTAATCCTCTAGTTAATGCTTCCCCTAAACACCTCATGCCAATGAATACACAATCATGAAGGGACTGACATAGTCCTAAGCTCCAAAATTTTGTTTTGGGTATAAGAATGTATCTTGTGTTGTAGCTACACTCCTTTGGCTAGAAATGATCAAGGAAAGTCCCTGTAGCTCCTCAACTCAGCCTCCAACTCCTCTGCTCCTCACAAACAATGTAGCCTTCTCCTCTACATAGTAGTTGATCTAGAACTACTTAGGATCCTATGAGTGTGTTTCCTCTGCTCTCAATGATAGAAAGGAAGCCTTCCTAGGGTGGCACTCAAGGTCCACTGAAGAAAGGATGAGCTTCAATCCTTTGGAAGCTCTTGTGCTAAACAACACAACATGGCTCAGCTGAACAACTAATGCAAATATGATTTTTGAATTGGCCAAAGACCCCAAATGTTGCTTCAGTCCTCCTATTTATGCTTATTGGCCATGAGACTCATGTGGCCCCATTTAATTTCGACTTCACCTTAGGGAATTTGAATTCCCTTCCTTGAGTGTGCATTATTTGTGAGTTCGTTCCCCCCACATTCCACTAACATGCAAATTAACATACTTTTCGTAAGTTCCCTTAACCAAAACTGCCTTAGGCTATAATTAATCAAAATTTCCAAAAATTTTATTCTAACCTTAGGAAAATAATTAGGAAGGGACATTACAGTCCTTGCCTACTAGATGTTACTTGACTCCAAGAAATTGTAGAGATGGATGCTGCAAAATTTTCTCACTCTCCCATGTAACATCCTCCTCGGGCAAGTCCTTCCACTTGACCAAATGCTCTCATATCACCCTATTTCTCAACCTCCTCTCTCGGGTCTCCAATATTATCTCTCGTGTCAAAACCAAATTCCCATCATCATAAAATGGAGGAAACTCAGTTGTTGCTATTACCTGCTACTCCAATGCATTTTCTAGGCATGAGACATTAAACACATTATGGATTCGGCTCTCTGAAGGCATCTCAAACTCATAGGCCACCTCTCCTACCCTCCTGACCACCTTGTAAGGCCCATAAAACAGTGGTCGAATTTTTTCTTCACCCTTCTGCTTGAGTGAATATTGTTTGTATGGTTGCAAGTGTAGGTAGACCATGTATCCTACCTCAAACTGTCACTCCACCATGTGCCTACCAACATATATCTTCTATTGATTTTTAGCCGCTTAAAAGTTGTTCTTGAGAGCTCAAAGACTCTCTTGATTCTCTTGAACCCAATGATTTTCCCCTGGGGCCTTGCTATCTCCAAATATCATGTCAGAAAAAGTAAGTGCATCATATTCGTAGAGTTCTTGGAAATGGGACATACCAATAGAAATATGGTAAGTAGTGTTGTAGGAAAACTTCTAGAGATGAAGCCACATGACCCTCGCTCTCTATTGACTCATCACATAGTTGTGTAGGTATCCCTCCAACCACTTGTTCATGATCTTAGTCTGCCCATCGGTTTGGGGGTGATATCTAGTGTTGGGTGTAAGCTCTGGCCTTGCCAAAAGGAACAAATCCTAGAAAAAGGCCCCATAAATATGCTATCTATATCACTCACAATGGTCTTGGGAAGCCCATGCAACTGGAACACCTCCCGAAATAATAACTCAGCCACCTAGGAGGCTCAAGATCTCGATGGAATGGTAAAGAAATGGGAAATCAGTCAACCTTTCGACCACTACATAAATGCAGTCTCGTCCGTGCGCAGATGGTAGCTCGGTAATATAATCCATGGATACGTTGTCCAACTTCCTCTCCGGAATAGGAAGCAGTTGTAATAAACTAGTCGTGTGTGACAACTCTACCTTATTCCTTTAACAATCCACACACTCCCTCACATGCCTTAACACATCTCCTTGGAGCCCCCGTCAAGAGAACCTCTCTCTAACAACACGGTAAGTCTTGAGGAAGCTTGGGTGCCCCGCTAAGGTAGAATCATGGGTTTCCTACATAATCCTCTCCCTAAGTTGAGATCCTAGTACCAAATAGATCTAGTCTTTGTAGTAGATCACATCATCCATCACCCAAAAACTGTCATCCCTGTGTGTGCCATCCAAGATATCACAAGCCGACCTTTCCTTGGAGTACTCAACCAAAAGTTGAGCCTTCCAATCCCGCGTAACATCCATTAAGGACAACGTTGTGGGTCTCCTAGAGAGGGCATCTGCTACCACGTTATGTTTTCCCTTCACATACTCGATCTCAAAGTCGTAATCCTGTAGCTTACTCACCCATTTCAGCTACCTCTCCTCCAATGAATGCTGCTCTAGGAAAAAATGAAGACTGTTGTGGTCAGTCTTCACTTTGAACCAAGTTCCCACCAAATATTGTCTGAATTTGGCCAGTTCATGTATCACAACCAACATCTCCTTCTCATACACTGAGTACAACTGCTCATGAGGTAGCAACTTCCTTCTCTCAAATGCAATGGGATGGCCTCCCTGTGTCAAAACGGCCCCAAATCCCTCACTAGAAGCATCGCACACCAACACAAAGGGTCGTGTGAAGTTCGACAAGGCTAAAACATGGTAGTTGATCATGACCCTCTTGAAGCACTCTAAAGCCTCCTCTGCTACCTGTGTCCACTCAAAAGCTCCCCTCTTCATCAAATCTGTGAGAAGTGTTGCAAACTGTGAGAACCCTCTCACAAATCTCCTATAGTATGTACAAATGCCTAGGAACCATCTCAACTCTGTCACGTTCCTGGGTGTGGGCCAATCCATTGTAGCCCGAATATTCTCTCGATTTACCTTTACTCCGTCCTCCACAATCACATGCCCCAAGTACAACATCTATGTTAGTAAAAACTCACATTTGGACATCTTCGCATACAATTGTTTCTCCTCAAGTATGCGAAGCACTACCTCCAAATGTTGAAGGTGCTCCTCCCCTGTATGACTATAAGTGAGTATGTCAACAAATAAAACTAGGACAAAGTGCCTCAATTTCCCATGTAACACATGGTTCATACATGACTAGAATTTGGTAGTAGCTTTGGTTAGCCCAAATGGCATCACCAAGAACTCGAAATGACCATAGTGGAAGCAGAAGGAAGTATTTGGAATATCCTGCTTCCTCACGTGTATCTGATGATATCCCAAAGACAGATCTATATTAGAGAAGTATTTCACTCCCCTAATCTCATCCCTCAACTCGTCAATGTGTCAGATGGGATATTTTTTCTTTAGTGTCTTCTTATTGAGCGTATGGTAGTCAAGACACATGCGCACTGTCCCATCCTTCTTCTTCACCAACACAACAAAAGAATAAAAGGGACTCGAGCTAGGCCTGATGTGACCCAATCTCAACAACTCCCGAATGACCCTCTCTATCTCATCCTTATTGACCTTTGGGTCCCTATACAAGGTTGTGATGATTGCATTCACCCCATCCTCCAATGCAACAATGTGCTCAAATCCATGATCTAGTGGTCTTCCTAGTGGGACATCCCTAAAAACTCCTTGGTGCTTCTCCAACAAGGCTAGTATATATGTATGCATAGGTAATTCCCTTGCCCTTGCCTATGAAATTATCAACTCAACTTCCCACTCCACATCTCCATGCCAGAGATCTGCCTCCATTTAGTGAGCTGAAACTGACCGAGGTGCACAAGACTGCATTCCCCTCAGTAATATTGGATTCCCATTTGACCCCTAGAACTCCATCTCCAACTTCTACAAATCAATGGTGACCTTACCTAATACGTACAACCACTATACACCCAACACCACATTGATGTCTGGAACATCAACCAAAAAAATGTGATTAGTGAGTAAGTAGTTCCCCATCCTCAAAACCAACCCAGGAACATACTTTGTACACTATGTGGTCTAGTCTCCTAGCAAAAAAATGAAGAACCCCTCAAATGTATTTGTCCGGATGCCTCTATGCTCCACCATCTGGGTGTCAATAAAGTGTTGGGTGGCCCCACTTTCTACTAGGACAAACACATGCAGCCCCTATATGCTCCTCCTGATCTTGAGTGTCAAGTACTTCAGCACTCCCCAAAGTGAAACAATGACTCACTCGGTTGGGGAAAAAAATCCTCCCAATGATGGTCCTCCTGATGTTGGTCCTCCCTCATCTTCTGACTCATCTGATATCTTGGACTCCTCATTTGGATCACTATCTGAAAACACCTCAATGAAATGGGCCTTGCCCTTGTTGCACTTGTGCCATGGTGCCTATTGTATCTCAAGAAACAATCCCTTGGCTGTGGTATGGAATCAATGCTTAAGATATTTTATAAATGTATGTCACAATTACAATATCAGATGGCCTCTATTTAACACCTTTGGAATTTAATTACTTAATACCCTCAATAATATGATATAATGAAAACCTTCACAATGCCATAAACTGCTGATATTTGAATCAAATGAAAAGAAGAACTGTAAGGGAAACTGAAAATGATATGTTGAGAAACAGAATCTATCACTTTTAAGTTTCATAGGAAATTCATGGAGAGAGAGGAAACTCAAAATAATATGTTGTGAACATAGAATCTATTATTTTAATGTTTCATCAGGAGTTTGTGAAGAGAGAAGAGATGAAGTGAAGGAGCGCAAATTAAGGTTATTTAACTCTTAATCACAAATGTAATTAAGAGATCGACTACTACATTACTTCGCTTCATTCAAAGAGGAATAAACACAGATCAAAACTAGAAAGAAATATCAACATCAACATTTGTAGGAAACTTGATCTTCTTTCATTAATTTCTCAGAAAATTCAGTCCTAAACTAACATTCATCCAGAGGCCCAAAACTCAGAACTCTTTTTCTTTATTTCTATCTACTTAAATACATCAAAGTAGTTTATAACTGCCGAACTTCTTGAAACTACTCGAATACGTAAATTTTTAAGATTACTTATGCAATCATACCAAGAAAACAAATTAAAACTGGAAATATTGTTTGTTTTTCCGAATCTGATGTTGTTGATGTGTCCTCCTGAAGTGCTGAGGTGTCCTTTCTGGTTATGATGCAGCAACTGTACAGTTCTGTAAATATGCCTCAGTGCCCGACTTGACCCAGTTGTCATGCTTCCAACAGTGCCACTATATGTTCTTTTTCCCGACTCTGCTTATGCCTCTGTCCTTCAAAAAATGTTATCTGGTCCCCTTCTATTCATGCCTACAGCATTCCGCCTTCTCTCGCATTTGGCATTTCACCATATTCACGTTATAATCCTCTTTTCTTCCTCTAATGTGGTTTAACACAAGAAAAGCCTTACCTCTTTATTTGAGAGCCTTTGAATTTTTCCTTTGAAATTACATCGCATCTGCCTGCACATCGCACTTCGCATTTCACTATTTTTAACTTTTCTTTAGCACTTATCTTCTAAGAATTTCGATGTGCACTATGCAATTGGGTCCCACCTAGCATCACACATCGCACTTCGATGAATTTAACTCTTATCTCTATACTTATTCGTTAAAAATTGTGATTTTCGATTTGCGATCAAGCCCCACCACATAGCATATCACACTTTAGCGATTATAACACTTACCCTTTGCACTTATTCTTTAAAACTCGCGATTTAATCTTCGTCATCCATCTCTCTACTTCAATTCTGTGCTTTGATCCTAACCTCCTATTTTCCCCTTTTCGCCTTTTGCAAAACTCTTAAGTTTTAAAGGGGAATGTGCCATTTCTCCACCTTCGGGAAATTAGTTTGTTTGTTGCACGATGTAACCCTCTTGAGCTTGTCCGGTGTTTTGCTGCACTAGTCCCTCTTGAGCTTGTGAATGAGCCTGACTCGACCTTATCCGGTGTACAATGTTCTGAACGTGCCCATCGGTCAAGCTCTTGAATATTTATGCACGTGAATGAGCCCGACTCGACCCACCTTCCACTAGTAAATTTAGCCCAGTTTTCGATGGCCAATTCGTCGCTATTCCGACACATAGTCGTCACAAGAGCGACAGTTCGAGGACGTGAAAAACGTGGTTTTCCATTAGGTCGCAATTTCGACGCACTGACAAAGTGTCGCACTATCGACACTTTTTCCGTCGCTTCCAAACAAGCGTCGCTCTTTCGATGTTTCCCAAATCGTCGCGCTTCCGATGTTTGTAAACTGTCACAATTCCGATGAAATGTGGTCTGACGTTTTGAACGTCGCTCTTCCAACGTTTTTAAACTATCGCAATTCCGACGAAATGTGGTCCGACGTTTTGAACGTCGCTCTTCTGACGTTTTTAAACTGTCGCAATTCGGACGAAATGTGGTCCGAAGTTTTGGACGTCGCTCTTCCGACGTTTGTAAATTTTCACAATTCTGACGAAATGTGGTCTGACGTTTTGAACGTCGCTCTTTCGACATTTGTAAATTGTTTCAATTCCAACGAAATGTGGTCCGACATTTTGAACTTCACTCTTCCAACGTTTTTATACTGTCACTCTTCCGACGTTTTTAAGCTGTCGCAATTTCGACGCTTAAAAAGCATCGGTATACCTACGACGGGTTCAATTTAAAAAAAAAATGAAACTTTAAAACAGGATAGTAAATCTCCAATATTTTTTATGAATTGTGGGTGTTCCAATGACTCTTAAATATTAATATAATAAAAAATACCCCGCAGCGCTTCGACTATAAACAATCATATAAACGTGGCTCTGTATTTCAAAAAACGGTTTAAAATAGAAACAGGGCAACATTTTTATTTTTCCAATTGTTATGAGCATAATTCGACCATGAAATATTAATATAATAAACCACCCCACATCACTTCGACTATAAACAATCATTTTTTTTTCACAAGAGAAAAAACGTTGTTTTGAATATATTATATGAAGTAAAACAATCCATGAAGTCATTACATTTTCATGTCTGAAGATTGGAACCCAAATATCCATCCAGAAAAGTGGAAGTCCCACCCTAGACATTGATAGAAAAATACCCCATGTCACATACAGGGACATGATATAAAACCTAGTAACGGTCCACATGGAGATTATCGACAATCTGAGAAAGCATCCAAATATGCCCGAGGCATCTATAAGAAAGTGAAATAGCAATATGTAGAATAGTAAAGCAACAGATTGATCCAGATTTATGCAGGAATGCAACAGAATAAACATATAACCACAAATACAGAGATGCAGCGGAAATAACACTTCATTTCATTAATATCAAAGAACTGAAATTTGCTTACAGATAGAATGGAAATAAAACTAGCTAGGGCGCTGGTAGCTATCTCTGAGAAGAGATGTGGCAGCTACAGGCCTCTGAACTGAGTTACAATGGGGCTCGAGGGCCTATTTATCATTTAGAAACAATGGGAAATCCTAAACATCCAAAACCCTAACCCTAGGAGATGAAGCGCCAAAACTATGGGCCCCGTTTGGGTAAATTGGTGTTTCAACTTCCCAGGGGTGTAACTTTGGCATACGATCTCCGTTTGATGCGTACCATACCTCGTTAGAAAGATCTATCCGAGGACTAAAAATTTGGAATGAGCAACATCAATCCATGGACCCATGTCGCTCTCTGTTTTCCCAAAAAACGTCGTTTAGGGCCTCAAAATGGCTCCGAAAGTTTAGGACCCGAAAAAACTGCTAAAAATAGTAAATTGTGCCGAAACTGAAAAACTGAAATAGACAATGGTGGAGCCCCAAGTGGAATAGGCGGGTGACCACCAATATCCACCTGGATCATTCCTCCCCCCTTAGGAGGCAATGGTCCCCATTGCGTTAAGTTCCTCCATGAGATGAGGAAATTTTTGCTGAACTTGGTCCCTAGTGAACCACTTTCCTTGGTGCAGGAGTTGGCCAGCTTTGACAACCCGATATAGTTGGATCTTCTGCTAGCGAGTGTTCTTGATTTGCATGTCCATGATGCAATCTGTGGTGGCCTGTTCCATGCAGTCTGGATTTAACTCAGTTGGTGTGAGTTGTTCTGCAATGTCCGAGGTGTCCGGTAGAGGTGGGAAGTAAGGACGAAGGCGATCCACATTGAAGACTGGGTGCAGACCAAGGAATGGTGGAATACTGAGCTCGAATGCATTGTTCCCTACGGCCTTGGTGATGGTGTACGGCCCGTATCGGAGCGGGCGAAGCTTGCGGTGGGGTCCAGTGAGGCGCTCCTTCTGCAAATGTAGCCATACTTTGTCGCCCACTTGGAAGTTGTGTGGCACCCGGTGTTGATCATGGCGTTGCTTGTACTTGGCATTGGCTCTGTCCAATATATCATGAACTTGTTGGCGGATGTGTTGAATGCGCTCGATGAAGCTACTTGCTTTGTCAACTTCAGACTGGACATGAGCTGAATTGGCCTGAGCAGCTGCAAATGGCATGGCTACGTCAATGGGACATAGTGGCTGGAATCCCAAGCCCACCTGAAAGGGGCTATGGCCGATTGAACTGTGGAGAGCCCGATTATAACTATTTTGTACATAAGGGAGGCTCTCATCCCATGTGCGTGGATGATTTGAATTGTACATGCGCAGAATGTGTACAATCATTCTGTTGACGACCTCTGTCTGGCCATCTGTTTGGGGATGGAAAGCTGTGGACTTGGTGAGCTTGGTATCCAACATCGACCAGAGGCTGGACCAAAATGTGCTGAGGAACCTGCTATCCCGATCTGATATGATAGACTGTGGGATCCCAAAGTGCACCCCCACTCGTTCAAAGAAGAGTTTAGCAGTGGCTTCTGCTGTGATATTCTTCTTGCAGGCCGCCATAATGGCCATCTTCGAGAATCTGTCGACGACCACAAAAACACAGTCATTTCCCTGCTTAGTAGAAGGCATGCCTGACATGTAATCCATGGAGATGGATTCCCAAGGTCGACTAGGGGTAGGTAGAGGAGTATATAGGCCTTGCTTCTTGATGGTCGGTTTGGCAATGGCACAAGCAGTGCAGGATCTGATGTGCTTCTCGACATCCTTTCGAAGGTTCGGCTAATAGAAATACTTTTGTAGGATTGCTACTATTTTCTTGACCCCGAAATGCCCAGCGACTCGACTGTAGTGTGCTTCCCATATCATCTTGGCACGCTCGCTTGAAGGAACACAAAGGTGTCCCATGTGACATAAAAGTGCATCTTGGAGGTGAAAATTTGGAACTTGCGCACCCCCCAAGAGTGCCTTGTAAGTTTGGCCGAATTTTGGGTCACTCTTATAGAGAAGCGGCCAATCAGAAGTCTCGTGCCCACAAGAGTTGAGCACAGTGGTGAGCGCCACGATCGGTGGTCGGCTAAGGCAGTCTGCAACATGATTGGTGCTACCCTTCTTGTACTTGATGTTCAAATGAAACTGTTGCGGATATGTGGACCACTTCTGATGACGATCATTCTGCAACTTCCCTTGTGTCTGTATGAACTACAGGGGCCGGTGGTCTGTGTGGATGATTGTTTCCTTCCCCAAAATGTAATGCTTCTATTGTCGACAGGCTTGCACAATGGAATACATTTCTTTGTCATAGGTGGGATACTTGCGAACTGTCTCAGACAATGTCTCACTGTGATATGCCACTGGATGTCCCTGTTGAGTAAGAAATACCCCAATAGCATAGTCAGAGGCATCTGTCTCGATCTCAAATGGCTGTTGCAAGTCTGGTAAAGTGAGCACTGGGGCAGAACAGAGGTGATTTTTCAATTCTGTGAATGCCTTCTGTTGAGGTTCCGACCAAAAAAAATTTGCTCTCGCTCCTCCCTTGGTGACTTGACTCAAGGGCCAAGTGATATGAGAGAATCCCAACATGAACCTCCGGTAGAAATTAGCAAGACCCAAAAAGCTGCGAAGCTCTGTTATAGTGGTTGGGGCTGGCCAATCCCGAATGACTTGGATCTTGGCTGGATCCACATGCACCCCCCTTTGATCAATAATGTATCCCAGATATTGAACCTGGGTCATGCCAAAAGTGCACTTCTCCAAATTGGCACACAACTTGTGTTGCCGCAGTGTTTGGAGGACTTGTCGGATGTGGTGAAGGTGCTCTTCCTAAGTCTGGCTGAAGATCAGAATGTCATCCAAGTACACCACTACAAATGAGTTGGTGAATGGCCGCAAGATGTCATCCATCATCCTCATGAAGGTGGCAGGAGCATTTGTCAACCCGAAAGACATGACCAGCCATTCGAAAAGGCCTTCCTTGGCTTTGAAGGCAGTCTTCCACACATAGGAGGGTTCAATTGGTACCTGGTGATACCCAGACTTCAGGTCGATCTTGCTGAAATATTTTGCACCTTTGAGTTGGTCCAGAAGGTCATCAATCCGTGGGATTGGGTACCTATTCCGGACAGTGATCTTGTTCAGCGCTCGATAGTCAATACAGAGTCTCCATGTCCCATCCTTCTTCTGTACCAACACAATCGGGCTCCCACAGGGCGATGAACTTGGTCTGATGTGACCTTTCTGCAGCAGCTCCTGAATCTGTCTCTTGATTTCATCATTCTCCAGAACAGAGCGCCGATAGATCGGTCCATTAGGTAGCGGCGCACCTGGGGTCAGATCAATCGGGTGCTTGACCTGAAAGTGCAGAGGAACCCCTGTGGGTGAGGTGAATATGTCCCCGTACTCCTTCACAACCTTATCCATTTGTTGTTGTTGTGCAGAGGAGCCCTGTATGGAGGTCGTGGCCACCGTCTTCTTCTTGCCCTGGGGGCGGATCATCAGGAAAACGAATTTCCTGGTTTGGGAAATGAGCTTACTGCATTTTTTTGCAGTAACCAAAGAGATAGCGGAAGGAGGTGGTACCTCTGGTATCATGTACAACTTATTTCCCAAAGTAACAATAACAGCACGAGGTCGAGACTCATACACAACATGACGCATCCACAAGTATGGTTGTCCTAATAATACATTAGAAAAATCAATAGGAGCAACGTCACATAATACCTCATCCGTGAAGGGCTTGATGTTATAGGGAAGGCGACACTGCTGGCTAACGCGGAGATCTCGTCCTTGGTGAAGCCACCCGATGGTGTATGGATGTGGGTGAGCTGTGGTCGGCAAGCCCAACCGCTTCACGGCGTCTGCTGAAATGAGGTTCTTTTGGCTCCCATTGTCGACAATGAACTGTACAGGGGATCCCTTTACCCACATCTGGGAGTGGAAGAGACGTTCCTCCTCCTCTGGATCTTCCGGTTCCTCCTTCTGGACCTTTGTAGTGGCAGCAGTGGCGTTGGGCTCCGCATCAATAATCTGTTTCCCTTTTTCATTCCCCTTTTCAGGTTCTGATTCGGAGTCGGAGCATGCATCTGACTCAGAAGCCCTCATCTCGGCCACTAGCGACTGCTTGGCCGGACACTCACTTGTGTTGTGAGTGGAGCTCTTATGGAACTCACACCACTTTCCGGTGTCCTTCTTTGGCTTTGCGGTGTTGTTATTTTATTGTGGCTTTGACGGGTTGTCTTTAGCCACCATGCCTTGGCTCTGTCCTTTGTTCTGCGGTTTGGAAGCACCTTTCCCTTGCTTTTGATTCGCAGATCCAAAGTCTCGCTTCTTCTGTTTGAATTTCTGCTCAATCTTGGCAGCATACCGGTATGCCGTACCAAGCGAAGAGATGTCGAGGAACTCCATTTCCTCCTGAATGTATCTGTGCAGACAGCTGCGATACTTTAGCACCAAATGTTTCTCTGAATCTTTGATACCCAACTTTGTGCGCAGGGTATGGAACAGATTCGTCAGCTCATGCACATCTTGATCCCTTTGTTGTCGCGGCGTGGTCCATTGTATGTACTTGTCCTCATAGCTCCCCACGGGATAGTACTGTTCCTTGACGGCGTCTCGGAAAGAATTCCAAGTTGGTACAGCCGAGAATAGAGAGGGTTCTATCTGGTCCTTGTTCTCACAGTAGGTTTCCCACCAGTCCTTTACATGGGGGGTAGCTTTGAGGAGTGCAAAAGTAATCTTCTCCCGGTCTGAAAAGTCATGAACCGAGAAATATCCTTCTAACAGATTCAACCAACTATCTACGGCATCTGCGTCTATTTGACCCTCAAATATGGGAATGTCAAAATTTACTTGTACCTTAAAAGGAGTCGCGCCTCTCGAGTGGCTGCTGGATGCAGATGTGCCGCCGGTGGGTAGCCGTTGAAGGATCTGAGCAAAGTTATCCATCATCGCATTCCTTTGTTTTTCGAGGGCCTCCTCGAGCAATATTTTGATAGGATCTCCTGCTCCCTCATCTTTCTTTTCGTCCCCCATGGGCGTCCGTCGAGGTTTGCAAGGTTGATCTTGCAAAGGTTCCACCAGATCGAGCCCTAGCTCCTTATACCCCGACCTCGTTGGGGACATGCAAAGAAGGACCGAGAAAAAGCAGACTTCTCTGATACCACTGATCCGGATTTATGCAGGAACGCAACAGAATAAACATATAACCATAAATACAGAGATGCAGCGGAAATAACACTTCATTTCATTAATATCAAAGAACTGAAATTTGCTTACAGACAGAATGGAAATAAAACTAGCTAGGGCGCTGGTAGCTATCTCCGAGAAGAGATGTGGCGGCTACAGGCCTCTGAACTAAGTTACAATGAGGCTCGAGGGCCTATTTATTATTGAGAAACAATGGAGAACCCTAAACATCCAAAAACCTAACCCTAGGAGATGAAGCGCCAAAACCATGGGTCCCGTTTGGGTAAATTGGTTTTTCAACTTCCTGGTGGTGCACCCTGGTACACGATCTCCGCTTGCGGATGCGTACTCACACCGTTAGAAAGATCTATTCGGGAGATCAGAGCCCTGGGAACGAGCAACATCGGTCCATGGACCCAGGTTACCTCTCGTTTTCTCAAAAACGTCATTTAGGCTCTCAAAATGGCGCCGAAAGTTTAGGACCCGAAAACTTGCTAAAAATAGTAAATCGTGCTTAAATCGAAAATCGAACAGACAAGCCAAAAGCCCTGGCGGGAAGAAGTGTGATCACCAAATATCCACGGGGATCACAGAGCAGGAGTACGTACATCCATTGTTCCAAATACAAAATAAAGTACCAAAATCTCGAAAAAGAGAAAAACGCTAATCATTTGAGGAGTGTGATATGTCCAAAATATAAAAAGACCATCAGACCATATCAATAAACCAGCAACATAGACCAGCATCGCTAGTTTTGAAGGTAGAGTGATAACCTGTCAACACATAAAATAGTATCATAAAGCAGACACAGGAAATGTGCAGAGACATGTACTGTTGATATACGCCTCACACAAAAAGCTTCCATGATAGAGCAAAAATATGTATAAACCCAGGGTCGATTGTATGCTCTGGCTTGCTTGTTCCCGGAAATAAAAACCATCTGCAGAAACCCAGGCTCGCTTGATTCCAAAATTGGTAACCATCTATTGCATCCGAGATGTAAGGTTCAGGCTCGCTTTTTTCCATTAATAGCCCGCTACAGCATCCACCCTGTTCATAGAAAAAAGGTTCCTGTAGATATACACAGAAAGAGTATAATATGTAGACCACATAAACATGGCTCTGTATTTCAAAAAACAGGTTTAAAATAGAAACATGGAAACATTTTTTTTTTCCAATTGTTATGAACATAATTCGATCGTGAAATATTAATATAATAAACCACCCCACAGCGCTTCGAATATAAACAATCATGTAAACATGGCTTTGTATTTCAAAAAACAGGTTTAAAATAGAAACAGGGCAACATTTTTTTTTCCATTTGTTATGAACATAATTCGACCTTGAAATATTAAATATAATAAACCACCCCGCAACACTTTGAATATAAACAATCATATAAACATGGCTCTGTATTTCAAAAAATAGGTTTAAAATAGAAACAGGGCAACATTTTTTTTTTCTAAGTAAAGTTAATCTATTAACAGTGGGAATAAAATTACAGCATGACTTTAGTCAAAAACATTGCCCAGGCTTATGGAAAATTTGTCATCAAAAAATCAAAAAAGAAGACTGCCCTCATACGGGGAAACCAGTATTGAACGTTTACAAAATTCAAAAATATTACAGGGGTCCAACACAGTAATATAATCTAAAACATGCCTAATTAAGTGGGCCTATGAAGCAAGAAAACCAAATTAACCAAACTACTCCTCCAGTGGTTCCTCGACGATTCGGCACCATCCTTCGGAAGGTCTAGGATCACAAGGTGCTATCTCCACATTCGCGCCACCGCTCCCCTTCTGAAGGCCCGAATGCTGACCGGCTTTTTCTGAGCTCAGACCCGCTAGACGGGTGCATTGTTCCTCCATTTGGGCCTCCTCACGGAAAACCACGGTGATTGAAGCTGTGATTCGTGGGTGGTTTAGAGAGAAATTAAAGGAAAAAAGCGCAGTGCGCGTCGTGGGAGAAGGTGAAGCAGTGGGGAAATGAGGAGCAGGGGAGCCCATACGGTGGCCAGATCTTAGAACCCGACCCCGCCCACTTCTAGTATTTGGATAGAGACCTGCGTAATAATCACTGGACTGGAAAGACAACTCAGTTGAGGGGCTGAAGGAAGCGCGCAGGGGTTGAACTCTAGTGCTCCCCATGCGGAAATGCATCCTTTGACGCAGGTGAGGCATGGGTGCAGTCTCAGCAGTGGGCACAAGACAAGACAGAGAAGTAGGATTCCACGAAACTGAGGAAGATAGACACAGACCAGACCGAGAGAAATGCAAATATGCAACAAGGTTTAAGCAGCAGTTCAGCTGGCCACTTCTCCTTCTCGTCACCGTGAGCAAGTAGTGTAACCCAGCAACCGGCTCGTCTGAAAAACCATAGCGAAACACTATTTGATCGATCCGACTGCAATGCAATCGAAGAACGCCTGTCATAATTAATCTCTCATTAATGAGAGACGAAGTCAGATTATATTGGAGCATGCATAATCACTAACAGGAGTGGAGGTCCAATATTGAACAATTTTAAAACTTAATGCGATTTTATGTGAAAACCTTGGAACTTAAATATCGGCTAATTGAACAACGTTAAAACTTAATTGGATTGATATGAAATCGCCACATCCATGTCCCATTGCCTTAAACACCATCGAATGCACCCGCATCCGGGAACAGGGAAAATTTTGATTGAGGACACGTGGTAGAAATTGATTGGAGCGGATCTTTTTTTGGGCTGCTCGCGCAGTGGAAATCCAGACCCAAAAAAGATTAGGGTGAATTTGATAAGAAATTCGCGTCACAACTCTCCCTTCGTATGCTAGCCCAACTTCGGACCCAAAAAAGATTAGGGCAGAATTCATTTGGTTTTCACGTCACAAAATTGGCCGATGTCAACAGGCTATTTTGGAACACAAATTTGGTTTGAATTATGGTTTATCGCCGTTTGAAGTCCGGCAGGCTCGACTTAAGAACAATTTTGTTTTATCCCATCTTATAAAATTTGTGTTGGTTTTCTTTGATAATACACATTTATAATAAATCATGGGAATACCACACTAAACATGTGGAAAAGTTATATAAATTATTGAGAACAATCATTTTTATGTAAACATATCCAAATGTTCTTTTGGGAAATAAGAATTCGAGTATTTGGTTCATATTGTTTTAAAGGAAGGAGTGAAGTTGGAGCCTCAAAAGATGCAAGCTATTACAAAATGACCTATTCCTAAGAAAATCAAGGTTCTTAGAAGATTTTTTAGACTTACATGATATTATCGATAATTTGTTAAGAATTATGCATGCATTTCAAGTCCACTCACATATCTCTTGAAGAAAACATCATTTATATGGAATGATGAGGCTACTTTGGCATTCTCTCTTTTAATGGATGCCATTTCTTCTACACCAACATCGGTTGCACCTACTTTTGTTAAAACATTCATAGTAGAGTGTGAGGCACTAGGACAAGGAATTTACGTAACATTAACACAATAAGGGATATCATTGGCTTTTAAAAGCAAGGAATTCAAAGAAAATATTTGGTAAAATCTACGTATGAAAAATAAATGGAAGCAATATTACATGCAATAAAAAATGGGGATAGTATATCACTGGGAGGTACTTTAAAGTCAAGATATACCATGATAGCATAAATTATTTTTTGAAGCTATGGATTTCATTGGAAGATTAACAAAAATGAGGAGAAAAATGCAAAGTTTTAATTTTGAGATAATCTGCAAAAAGGGTAAGGAAAATTTAGTACATGATGCTCTTTCTAAAATAGAAGAGGCCTCAAATTTATATCCAATTACATTTTCTATTCCCAGGTGGCTAGAAGAAGCTTGCCATAATGGAAAAATGACAATAGTACTAAACAAAAACTAAAATTTATAAATGATGGGATGAACTCTATGGAGCATTGGGAGTGAAAGAGAGATATACTTTGGTGCAAATGTAGAATATTTTTATGCACGCAAGCATATTTGAATAAAAAAATATTAAGGGAGTCCTATGTCTCTCTGATGGTAGGATGCAGGGTTCCTTAAAACATCTCAAAGGATCAAAAAATATATTTTTGGAAGGAATGAAGAAAGATATTCAAAATTTTGTAAGAGAAGGTCGGGTTTGCATAATAAATAAAAGAGAGATAGTAAAATCTCTAGGGTTACTTCAACCATTCCACATACATATTCAAAGACTAGAAGATATATCAATAGACTTTATCACAGGGTTACTGAAATATAAAGGTAAGTATTACATTTTTGTGGTCATTTATATAGACAAATTTTGTAGATTTTTTTTGTAGAGCTCAAATTACATAAACAACAAGCCAAGTGGCAGAAGCGTCCGTGAAAGAAATTCATAGTCTTCATGGTTTTCCTAAAGTAATAGTAACAAGAAAATTTTGGAAATAATTATTTTATATGAGTGGAGAAACACTAGATGCCATGAGTTCTACATATCAAACACAATCAAATGGTCAAACAAAAATAGTTAACAAATGTTTTTAAGGTTATCTACAATGTTACTCTTTAGAAAAGAAATATTAATGGATGAAGTGCGTTCGTCAAGGAAGAATGGTAATATGATACTAGCTATCACACATCTACTAAAATTTCCCCATTTGAGGCCCCTTATGGATATCCAACTCCTAGTATCTCATACTTTTTGCAAGATAAGTCCAAATTATAGGAAACAGAGTCACATATGGAAAATACAAAAGAAACTTTGAAAATTATTATGGAAAACCTTCAAATGACATGAAACATGATAAAACAACAAGGGGAACAACATTGAAGTGAAAGATAATTTGAGGAGGGTAATTGGGTATTTTTTAGATTATATCATTATAAGCAATCTTCATTCAAGAAAAAGAAGAACAAAGAATTAGCTCAAAAATGTTATGGCCCTAAATAATTATTCATAGGATTGCACAAGTGGTATAGAAGTTATATTTTCCTTCTTCTTGCATTCATAAGGTTTTTCATGTATCTTTCCTAAAAAAGGTTTTGGGAAAAATATGCCAATGTAAATAAAACTTCCAAAATTAGATGAAGAATGAAAGTTGATTCTTGAACCACAAAAAGTTATAGATAAACATTCTGTATCTCTTTGACATATAACCATTATGAATTACCTAATCAAGTGGAAGAATATTCCTCTAGAAGTTGGTACATGGTAAAATGATCAATTCGGGATGAAATACCCACTGCTAAAGGCTTCGTTTGAAGTTTTGACAAAGATTTTGTTATATGTTTTATATAACGCGCGACTGAATAGTTTTATTGTTTGTTAAGGTCCCACACAGTGATCAAATTTGAAGGGTAGGTCTGAATTTCAATTAGAAGGGCATATATCTATGTCGCCCTTCCATAATGAAAAACTTAAAAAAAAACTTTTCAATTGACCACAATAAATTATTTTTACATTTAATTTTCAGAAAGACAAAACCATCATTCTTTATATTAATAAAATACTGTTACATATACAACAATGAAGAAGGCTCCATCTTTCATTGCTTAAATATCTCATTGGCAATGTCAACATAAGTCTTGAAGACACTATTATAAGAATTTGGATACATACCACCGAGATATAGGAGATTCTTATGTGTCAGATTATGTAATGCAATTTTGACTTTGTCTCACAAGGAGCAGCAGCATGGAGGTCTGGATTTTTCTTATAGAACTTTTTTATTATTATTTGAAACGTTGTTTATAGATATGAATACAAAAATGAAATTATGAGCATGGTGGACAATTAGTCAAGCTCATGATTCCAAACCATGATGATGTAAGTTTGGAATTTAACATTTTTACATGTTAAAGACAAATAGTCAAAATCACTGACAACTTAGTATGCCATAATTAATAATCATTCCCTATTCACTTTTGTTAATAGGTTTATGTCACATGATGATCTCTCTTCTCTGGCATTTACTTGTATTGAAGATCACTATTCTAGGAATAAGGATTTATTTTCTCCAAAAATAACCCTAGCCAAACATTGACAATGCATCAAGGATATCTTTCTATGCTTCATAAGTACATATGTTCTACTTCTAAATCATGTCTTGGAAGTGGTTGTTTTGCTGGAAATTATTCACTAGTTGGTTTCATACCAAAGTCTTTTTCTCATTTTCAGCATCCAATACATGAAAAATATAATGGTTTAAAACAACATAAATATTTGAAAATTTGCAAGAATTGTCTGGCACACTTTGAATATGAATTTTGAAGTCCAAGTGCATGACGCTGTATAGGATCAAGAGTCATTTTGAATACCAATTTTTTCACAAGAAACTTCTCAACATGCTACCTTGCAGTAAGGATTAAATGACAATATTGCATCAACTATTTCCATAATAAAAGTGCACCTTGGCCATAAGACTAAACAACTACAAATGTTGTAGATCTAACAATACCACACAATCAAATGTATTCCACAAGGCCAATACTGTATGAAAAATGAAAATGATTTTGCAACCAAAAATACCTTAGGCAACTAATTCAGTTAGATACACCAAACCATCAGCAAAAAGGAAAACCAGCCTACTCAAAAGGCAAGCGTTTACCTCCTTTGACAAAATTTTGAGTTCCGAAACAAGGGCCTTTATTGTCTTGTCAATGCCCCTAGTAATTTGAATGGGGTTTGCACCTGCTGCAACAACCTAAACAAAAAGGTTTCATTTCAAATTATTTTCCACAAATTTAAGATACAAACATTGTCAGTTTTGTATTTCCTAACAAGCTCATAAATTTTGACAAAAGAACCAAATTTTTTTAATACCTGATAGCAATTTTTTCACTCAAAAACTATCTTAGAATCAATAAGCCCAACCCAAAACTAAAAAACCAAACACCATAAGACCCTACAAAAATGAATAGATGATCTTAATCCAGTACTATCGACAAAAAGTTACCTTTACACCCTCACTTATTAAACCCTGTGTTGTTGAATTTTAACTTCAACTGCTGCAGCAGAAGGACGGATGCAACAACAACATTTTTTTTTGGAGGTTTCTTGCACGCCATCCAGAAATTTAATTCAGCATTTAAAATTCCTGCAAGTTTTTTTTTTGTAGACGGCCACAACCATATTTCTGTACAGGATTGTATTTAAACACAACAACCAGCATTAACGCAATTCAACAACCAGAAATTAAACAAACAAAAATATACCTGCAAGTTTTGTAAATTCAAAAGGAGGACACGTGGAGCATTAATATTGGATCGCATGAAATTGAAGGGAATCTGAAAACTTGAAAACCAGAACCGAATTTTTTATAAGGCACATTGGATTGGGAATTCGCGTTACAAATTAGGCAGATGTCAACATCCCATTTTGGAACGAAAATTTGATTTGAAATTCAATCTATTCAGACTTTTGAAGTCCGACGGAAAGGGTTCTTTAATGTTTTGATAGTTTAATTTTATGTATGCTTTAATATATACATATGTTTTAAACATATGTTATATATATATCATATGCGAAATGAAAGGTGGGCCATAGAATTTCGTTTTAATTTTTTTTTTTTTTTAAATAGGGTTTATTATAATATGTTTTATATGTTACGACATATAAAAATAAAAAGGACAAAAAAGCTTGGCAATTTTTTTTATAGATAGTACGTAAATTTTTTATTACACAGCAGTGTGTAAAAAGTGAAAGACTGAGTGTAACTTTTTAAGTGTGTATGCGTAGTAGTGCGAAAGTGAAAAACACAACAGAGTGTTTTAGAGACAGAGTATGTTTGTTTTGAACAGACAGTGAGATGGTTTTATGCACTGCGTTTTGTAGTAGTCGTAATTTTGTAATCCCTCTCAGTGAGGAAGAAGTGTAATAGTTTTTTTTTGAGTTATTGAAGGGAATAGAAGTTTGTTTTCAAAGTATTGAAACTCTGTCTCCTGTCAAAGAAATTTTTATTTTCTCTATGTTAGAGGAAGGGAGATTTATTCTCCATTCATTGTTCTAGAATTTTTCAATATTCCAACATGTGCAAGAACAACAGATGTTGTGGTTCCATCCCCAGCTAAATCATTTGTCTTTGTCGCAGCTTGCCTTACCAACTTGGCCCCAATATTTTCAACTGGGTCCTCTAATTCAACCAATAAAAGGCCAAAACCATAGCATTGAGATACATTTCATTACACTGTCAATAAAAATAAAATTTGACTCAGCCATAACCCTTTCCTTTTATTGTTGTGAAAAGCTTTATGCATTACTCTAATGTGGCTAGTCCACAGGCCAAGTAGACCACTGGGTAACAAATATGTTTCCTTTCACCTTTGAGTTTTCAAATTATGCCTACCAAATCTAAGACATTTAAGAGGGGGAACTAATACAACGTTAAAAATAAAACCAGAGCACACATCTACAAATTACCTCCTTAGCTACCGTCACACCATCATTAACTATTTTCGGAGAACCATGCTTTCTCTCCAAGACAACATTTTTCCCTTCGCCCCAAGGGTGACTCCAACAAGATCAGCAAGTTTGTTCACACCGCCTGCAAGACAAATTGACAATGCTTTCAGTAAGTGTGCAATTGAATGCCAGACCATATGCCAAAACAAACCTCCATGAAAAATTAAAATAACACATTAAAATTGAATATAAGTGGACAAGGAAAGATCCACCGCAGTGAAGTTTCACGTGCAGGTGACCTTCCTTTAAACATAATTTTTTCTCTGACTTGCAATTTTTTTGTCACTGAGCCATCCTTGTTGAAGTACAAATCCTTTTCCATAGCTCTTGTATTAACTACCTTCTCTCTGTCGCGTAATCTCAGAGTCCCTCTTCTACTTGAGCGATTAAAGGAAATGGGTGAAAAAACTGAAAGAGAAGACAATTTTCTGCCATAATTATCAAACATTGCACCCAACTTCTTCCCCTTTCCATTGTTACCCAATGAGGTAGATGTGGCAATTGTTGTCATACCGCCCAAAGTAGAGGCCATCTTCTCTTATGCTGAATATAGAATTACAAGATCTTCATATTAGTATGAACCTTAAAAAACATGACTCCTATTGCTAAAAACCACTTTTAAGTTGTAACAGGAAAACTAAACAACTATCGCAACTTTTGGAAACTTCTGGAGCATTAAGAGAGAAACAACCAAAGAGAAATACAACCACAATCCTCATTTTAATGAGACCGGATTATATATTTTCATTAAGATAATAGAAAGAAATCACGACTATATTAAGGCCAGCACAAAACAATCTTTAACCAGTGTCTCTCGCGGCCTTCAGGTTGCCATGCTAGAGGTTGCATATTTTTAATTTAAATTCTCGACCTCTCGTGCCCATCTATGAATGCATCCAATGGGATATCTACATCAAATGCTCCTTTATATCCCCAAAAACAAATTCCCTACTACAAGAGCACCAGTATTTATGGATCACCCCACACCATCCCACCCACTAGAAACGGTGAAAAAGGAAGCCCGAGAAAACTTCTGAAATATCTCAAGATGACTATATGGGTGGTTCTTATGAATCAACCAACCATTCAAAGAATGCTCATCAATCCAAACCATGAGTATTATGTGACGATATTCAAGCAGGCACTGAATCAGATTTCTGAAGCTATGTTAGAGAAACCCTAAACTCTCATTGAAAAAATAAAAATATACTCAGCAACAAAGATGATCACACTCTGGGTAGCCCTGGAGGCTATTTGGGGGTGATGAGTCCAATAGGTCTCAATGAAATGTTGCCCTCGCCGGGGAATACTATTGCAGTGGAATTTGATACTATTTTGGATGTTGAATTCCACGATCCTAATCAAAACTAGTACCTTCAACTCCAGTACCTGTTCATAAAAGAGGGTGCCATAGTCATTCATGCATGCAGAGAGGGTGAATTGCAGGAATTGCAATATGAGGTGTTGTTGTTGTTGCATTGGACACTAGATTGTTTGTCTAGTTCTGTTACAAGCGCAGAGTATTGAAAAGGACAGACAAATTTAGTTCAGATATTGTGAAATTTCCTCGGAAATTCACCTACAAAGAGCTCAGCAATGCTACGAAAGACTTTTTTTGAATGTGATTGATAATCGATAATTGAAAGCAAGGGTAATCCCCTTGTGAAACCCAAATTTTTGATCATTTTCTAAAACCTGATGACAGAGTCATTGTAATGAACAAGCACCTAGGTCCATATTACGTCCAAATCTACCAAGCACCAAGATCTATAAAAAAAAATCCGTAGTATCTGTGAACTAAGAAGAAGAGGCAAAAAATGTATTCTGCTTACCTGTTCGGATAGTGGTTGGGGTTTATGTCACGAAAAAAATTTGACATAGCCCATGTAGCATTTCTTATCATTGAAATTATGGCAGTATCATTCAACTGGGAAAGCACCTACCTTAGAGCTCCATGACTGAGGGCAAGATCCCTAAATGTTGCAGAGTCTCCAGCAATATTTCCCAAAGCCCAGACAACCTTACACAAACACCAGTTGAACTCAAAGTTGGGTACTAGTTTTTTAAATCAAATTCCAAAATTACAGACATATAAAGACAGTTGGGAAGAATTGGCATGCTCAAACAACGAGGTTTGGCATGCTCAAACACCGAGGTGATGCAGGAATGACATGAGGGAGAAAATATCAGAAAAGCCCCAAATCTGGAGAACTAAAGCTCATCACCAACCTGAGATTGACAACTTTACATGATGTAACCTATGAAATCGTAAATGGAGAAATCGTAGTAACAATAAAGTAACCTATGTAACAATAAAGTCGGATTCATCCTGGGAGTGGTAATGGGAGAAATCATAGTGAACAACAGGAAACATGCAGATTTTCTTACAATCAAATAGATGAAAAAACATATACAAAAAACTTAGATAATAATCATGAACAAGCTTAATATTGAATTATGAACTGTAAAGGAACTTACAAAATGTTACATTACGAACCTGGTCAAGCGCACAAGAAAAAATATCCTAGACATGACCTTGGTTGACAAGTTGTATTGCTCATGATGCAAGAGGATTTGTACCTGCACTGCCAAGTCAATCAAAATCCATCATTATCTATACAATAAATAAAAGTAATTGATGTAGTATTTTTTACTCTAAGATGCATTCTTATGATAATGTTAGAACATATGTTGAAAATGTCAAAACATACCTGAATAAGCTCCTCTTCGTTTCAAGAACAATTTATTGGAGTCGTATGAACTTGGAACAAGCCTCCCATGATATGAAAAAGTAACAACTATGTCAACAGTGACTTTTTTGTTGCTACGCTGGATCAAGGGAGGTTTGCTCCAAGATTAAATTGCTCCAATAAATTATTCTCTACTAAACAGGGCCAACCACGTGAAGGTGGAAGCTCTTATGGCCCCTCCCCCCCCCCTCACATCACTCTCAATTCCTCAATACCCAATCTATATTTCATTTTTTACTTTCATGAGCATAAAAAAAAATATTCAATAACTAATAAAAAAACAATTCAACAAAAAGTACGTAAGGAAACATTGAAATTAATGCTTGACATAAAAATAGTATGATAAATGAGTTTTTTATATAACGCAAAAAACGTTCCAAGTATGGTAACGTTTGTCTTATAATAATACAATATTTTACATTATCAAATTTTCTTTTCTTCTTCCTATTTCTAAAGCTCCTAATTACATCATCAATATCATCGTGCTCTGCTCCTGTTTCGTGCCTTTCGACCCGCACTGCTGACCTAGTTGCGTAGTCACGATGTCTGGTCTCATCTAGTGATGGGGCATCGCCTACAAAAATAGATAATATTAAATTTTAATTGTCAGTTTTTAAATATCATTGAACTAGTTCGGTAATATTAATAAAAAAAATTGCAATGAGATTATTTACCTGGTGCACCAGTTGTCGCCGTTGGGACTGTTGCCCTGTCTTCCTCTCCGGTGGTAAGATCCTCAAGGGAAACATTCTCTGTCATTTAAACAAAAAACGTTATAAGGACAACCATCAAGGTATAATTAGAAAAAATTATAAGTGGAAATTAATTACCATCACGGCCCTCACTGATAGTAGCATTGTCGGCCTGGTCCCCACTACAATGATCAAGTTGCACGTGAGGATCATCTACATCTGGATCTAAAACTGGGTTATTTGCCTCGTCGGTAGTGTTGCTCCCCTGATTTAAACAAATTTGTTAGACATTAAATTTATGGATGAAAACAAACATATTGAAAGGTTAATGTTTTACCTTATCAGGCATTCTAGATCTTGGGACCTGCCCCAAGCTTATGCGACGTTCAACTACGGCTTGATAGCCAAAATGGAAAGCGATATTTTTATCTTCCTCTGTAGTTTCTGTTCCGAAGTCATCACCCTACATTACATATGATTGTGTATTTTTAATCATATTTGATAGGATTACAAAAACTTTAGAAGGCGATACAATTAATTATAAGATGTTTAGATACTTAATTACAATTCTTGCGGCTAATTTCAAGTAGCCGCCCTGGCCTAGCTTGTGATGGCTTTTTCAATCCTAGCTTTGGTTGCCTTTGAGGTGTCAGGAAACCTAGCATCAAAATATTGAAGTCATATATGACGTAGCACACTTTTATTTTAGACATAGAGAAAATTAAAGCTATTGAATTAAAGTTGTAATTTACCTTGCGGGTCCAGTTGGAATTTTTCCTTCTTTCTTTGCCCTTTTCTCTTTTCCGTCATGGATGAATGCTCTCCACTCACTCTCTAGAACCGTGAGAGGACACTCGTATCTAGGGTTAAATTGCAATTGCGTCCTATAGGTGTCCCTGGTATATTTCAAATATTTGCCGGCTACCCGAGAAATCGTTGTTATGTCAAATGTACCGACCCCAAAAAGGGCTTCTAGATAATCTAGAAGTTCTTTTTTCAGGTTGGAATTCTAGGAATTCCACCTTGTGTGTATGGTTGGGCCAAAAATTACCAACGCATGGCTCTCCAAAAACCTGTAGAACTCATTGTTTCCTACACAAGAAAAAAGATATTATCATTAATTTAAAAATAAAAATCATGATAAATATGTTTTAGATAGAGTACATGAAATAGTTAAAATATTAAAATTTACCTGGGAGTTGTACGTGCTTTATAGGGACACCTTCATCGTTCACCAACAATGTGCCATTAATGGTCCCTGTGGAGCTGACACGTGTAGCTCCAAGAAACGCAATAATGTAGTTGGCCATATCAGCCTCATCACTGCCAACACGTTCAGCGGTTGGCTGGGTGTCTGCTTGGGCAGGGTGTGTTTCTTGGCTGGCACCTAAAGGAGTAGAAGGTGTACGAGAGGGTTGCTGGGCAATCTCTTGCCCTTGTGTCCCACTACCACCAACACCGGGTTCAACAAGTGCCAGAAAACGCTACATAAAAAAGAACTTTTTGTTAGTTTAGTCAATGTAAAAATTAAAAATCAAACTATCACAATTCATCTCATGCAGAACAAAAAAAATATCCTTTTGAATTTTTATTATTACTTGATATGTTTCTAGCTGGGTCATAAGTTGTTTCATCCTCTCTTCTGTTTCAGGTGTTTGAGGCGCGTCTATCAAAGTATTAAATTCCGACCTTGCATCTCGTGCCTTTTTTCGCAACAAGAGCGCTGGAGAGAGGGATGAAGAAAGCTCTTCCTCAAAGAGGGAATCATCAGGCGTACCATGGATAGGTGTTTGCATATTTAAAAAAAAATTAATATTATTTCAATTATGTAAATAACTAAAATACCTGAAGATAGAGAAATGCTGGCACTTTACATGTTCTTCCGCTGGCCTCTTTCTGCGATCATCCCATCTCGGGGTTGTTCTTGTACTGCCCTGATCAGTCTGCCACATTGCAATAAAATTATAAATGTAAAACTTGAAAAAAATATCTAACTTGAAAACACAAAATGAAAACTGAAATAATTTCTAATAAGACACCGGAAGAAAGAGTTAGAGTTTCAAATATGCCTTGCATTGAATTCAGTCCCGGAAACATGTCATTTCACATTAAGGCACCCAAACAAGAGACGAGTTGACAATGAAGACCTTATTGAATATATTTTTGGAGCAACTTCTAGTAAACTTGTTGTGAAGACCTTGAGGACATTTTTGGAGCAACATTGTTGAAGCTGATGGTATAGCATTGTTGGAGACGATCTTGAAGGGCCTTGAAGTGAAGCTTTTGGAGCAACTACTGAAAAATCCTTAGAGAATTTAAGTAAGGAGATTTCTATTGTTGATATTTAATGTTTGAAATCACGTTATAATTCCTTGATTATATGTGTTTGGGGACTTTCCCTTTGAAATTACCCAAAAATACCCTTGAAATTTTATCTTCAGGATGCATGTCTGACCCTATTGTTCAATATTTTGATTGATAGTAGTAAACATAGAGAGTTAGGGGGCTCTTGACTTGGTTTGGTTGGGCCATTAGATCCCTAACATCTACTAGGGAGAACCCCCCTTGAGTTGGAGGAGATATAGCCTGAAGTGAAAAGAGGTTGGTGAGGTGACAATGGGGCTATTGAATTACACATGGTATCACACTCTTGCTTTAGGACTTTATCTTGAGAAGTGCGAGATTTTTCTATATCAATTCTCAAATTGTTTACAACACTATTGTTAAGAACTAATAAGAAGTGATGTTGAGGGGTTTTTGGGTATAAGAAACAATACCATTTAAAAACTATGGTTCTCAGTCCTTGGCATTCCTTCACCCGGGCCTAGGGGCACACAAGAATAATTTCACACTAAACCATGCAAACTTAAAAGTAACTTAACATATCCATAAAGTAATATTAATCATAATTCCTAATTTCCTATTGTACGACATAATGCAAATTATTCAAACATGAAGCAATGAAGACATGCAATGTCTGAATTTCAAGATTGATGAACCAATACAAGAAGTTAGAAACTACAACTTTGATTCAATACTCTGTGTCCTAACTCCAGGAAGGAATCCAGTTTGTAGTACAGAACATGCATCGTGTATTATCAATTCTTAATTGAAAACAACTAAAGGTCATCTACCTCATCAATTCCTTCCCATTTTGTGTTTTTATGTTATATTCCTTATAAAAGTGTCAAATTTCTCTCAAAGTAAGCAACCACTAAATAAAATAAAAATAGTTGAGATATGATTGAGAAATGGTCATTTATTTATTGAAAGGATCTTCACAATTTATTTGGTTGTTTTTCATCTCAAGAAACAAGAAATGACCTAAGAAACTATTGTGATGTAATATAAGAAACAACACGGTGCAATGGCCATTTTCAAAGCCAAATGATGTCCATTGAGGACATGGCCTTTATTTGGTTCCTGTTTCATAGGAGTTTCGAGTAGAAATGGAACTTTGTTGTACCATTTCCAGTAGTAAAAAGGGAAAACCTTATTTTTCCATGGGAAATAATTTACCTTTCCTTTTTCAAGATAATCTAAATCACAAAAAATATGAACTATACTGCACACATTCTTGGATAATGTGAAAGTGGAAAGGAATACCCTACACAAGTGATGCACACATGTACATTTGAACACTAATAGATTTTTGTAGTTGAAATGCAATGCTTGTTTTCATTTAAATGTAGGGTTTTTAAAGCAGTGAGAAATAATGGCTGCCAAATTAATAAGCGTTTCTTTGGGAAAAATTTAAATCTTGTATTGGGTGATGAAGATAATAGAGGGTATTGAATCTTGATTCTTGACATTGTGTTTAACTTGAATAACTCAAATGATTATAAATATTAGTGGATGAGTTCTTTTTTTCAAGTATGTCACTCAAAACTCTTATGTCAAAGCATTGTATGATGGCTAGCATTTGCTTGTTTCCCTTTCTTCAATTCAATGTAAAAAGTATATTAATATATTGGAGCACGAATGATAACTAAAATTGTTTGCTCTGTAGTATATCCAACGCCAAGATTATGAAATTTTTTCTCAAGTGGAGCTATTGGTTATTGATGAAGTAGCTGCAATTCCATTTCCTATTGTAAAGGCTCTGCTCGGGCCATATTTAGTGTTTCTGTGCTCTACTGTAAATGGGTAATAATTATAAATGAGTCAACCACAATCACATATTTTGTAACCATTCGGTTTCAATGGATAGTGATGATGATATTAACCCTATATATCAGTGACCTATATCTATATGAGAATGATATCAACATTGACCTTGATATGGTTGTATGGATGTGACCTTTGGTATGTCATCTGAAAGTCCCCAAATATCAGAAAATCCCCAAATCTGGAGAACTAAAGCTCATCACTTTCGATCTGGAGTACTACCCTTGTGATAAAGTTGATGAATTTCGATCTCCCATTCTCTACCACTTTGCACTTCACCTTCAATATAGATCATACCAAGGGAAATTCGTTACTGGGTGTTGAGATGGATGAGTTTGTCGAACTAAAATCCATAGCTTAAACTTCATGAAACTGGTGGAGTCAAATTCATGCAAGCACAAACACATCTTACACATCCTCTTTGAAACTGATCCGAAAGAACATTGGAAGACATCTAGAGAGAACCCTATAGCCTAACACAATCCAATGGAATTGATTTAAAACCCAACAGAGTCAACCCTACTATAGAGTGGCGTCCGTAGTAAGAATTTAACATTTTTGCAAAGAGTCGAGGGTGAATGTCGTCCGCAAGAGCCGAGGGCAAATGTCGTTCGGCAAGAGCCGAGGGTGAATGCCGAGGGCGACGTCGTTCGCAAGAGCTGAGGGGCGAATGCTAAGGGAAAATGCAGGGTGAATGCTGTTCTGCAAGAGCTGAGGGCGAATGCTGAGGGCGAACGCTGTTCTGCAAGAGCTCAGGGCGAATGCTAAGGGTGAATGCTGTTCTGCAAGAGCTGAGGGCGAATGCTATTCTGCAAGAGCTGAGGGTGAATGCTGAGGGTGAATGCTGTTCTGCAAGAGCGGAGGGTGAATGCGTGCGTGATATCACCCGTTAATGTAGTTTTTAATAAAATCATTTTTATGTATCGCGCATATAAGTGTCTTATTTTTATGTAGCGTGCATATAAGTGTCGTTATACCGACAGCAGACAAAGCGTCGCTATTGCGACAGATGCCTCCAAATGTCGCAATTGCGACACTTAGAAATTGTGTCGCACTTGCGACGTTTGGAGGCAGTCGTCGCAATAGTGACGCTTTGGGGCATAGAGTCGCAATTACAACGTCTTCCTCGAAAAGTCGCAATTGCGACACTTTGTCTAGGTGTCGGTATTGCGACACTTTTCTCTAAACGTCGGTATAGCGACGGTTTTAGGCGGGATTGAAAAAATTTGGGGTAATTTCCGACATTTGGTCAAAAGCGTTGGAATTTCCCCCAAATGTACTAGTCTTCACATCTCATCATATAATGTTAATGTACCAACATATAAATCAAAATTATTCTACAACACAAAAAAATTTACATTTTCTATCATATATGCTTTTTTGGTGTTTTGAAAAATATTTCAAAGGTAAATGAAAATGAGCCACAACATTTGGCTCCACCTGGGGATAGTGATTTTTCCCACAGAAGCGCTAAGAACCACAAATTAGTGCCTTATCCATTGGGAATGGAGTCAAATATTGCTTGGCGACATATGAACAATGAGAAATCTGGTATTTACAATGGTGGAATGCTAACTTTTAATGCTGGAAATAATGCTTTAGATACTGCTCGTTCACAAGAAGTTGTACTAACTCTCCATCTAGATCTTCCAAAATGAATGTGTTATTTGACCTTGCCTCAGAGATTCTGTATGGACCATACTAGAGAGGGTCAAATTTACCATGCTTCCCCTTTCCTTCTCGTATGGTGTCCCATCTCAGTACCAAATCTCCTGCTTGAAAGAGAACTTCTTTTGCTTTTCTGTCAAATATAGAATTCATCTTTTCCTGAAAAGTAATCAAGTTATCCCTGACTTTGTTTTTGTTTTCACTTTATTCAATTATTTTGTTCGATCTTCTTATCATAGCATTAGGTTCTTCCTGAGCTTCTTGAAGAAAATAAATCACTGGTTTGGAAAGATGAGTAGGAAATAGTGCTTGAGTTCCATAAAATAGTTCATAGGGAGACTTCCCAGTAGATCTCCTGGTAGGGACTGGAACTGCCCAGAGGGAAAACTTCAACTTCATATCCCAATCCTTCTGATTCTCGGTGATTGTCTTCTTCAATATTCTGACCAATGTCTTATTTGAGGACTCTGCCAATCTGTTCCCTTGGGGATGATATGATATGGAATGTGATAAAATTACATTATATGTTTGAAAGAAATTAATGAAACAAGTAGAGTTTAATACTTGAGCATTATTAGTCACAATTTTGACTGGACATCCGAATCTGCTAAAGATGTTTTCCTACAGAAACTTCATCACTACTTGGTCATTTGCCTTCTTCATGGGTATTTCTTCAACCCATTTTGTAAAATAATCAGTGGCAGTCAGAATCCACTTGAACTTTCCACTTGATGGTGGATTGATCTCTCCAATAAAATCCAATCCCCATTTCCTGAAAGGTTCTTCAATAAATACTGGGATGAGAGGTCATGGAGAAAGTTTTTTATTTTTAGAAAACAATTGAAAATTTTGACAACTTATAACCAATCTATAAACATCTACAAACAGGGTTGACCAATAGAAGTCTGACTTGAGAATTTTATGAGCAGTGACCTTCTAGCTATAATGCCCTCCACACAAAATTTCATGATATTGTTTGGTGATTTCAATAGATTCTCCTTCGATCAAACATAACAAAAAAATACCAACATAATATTTCTAGTATAGCTTTTCTTCTACGATAACATATGGATGAGACTTGAGCTTGAGAGCTCTGTATTTTGTTTTACTTAGTGAAGTTGGACAGGAAAAGAAACACATGTAATGCACAATATCTTTATACCAATAAGAGCACAAAAATTTGTATTGAATACCTATTTTGGACTTGCTTCGACCTTCTTCATTAACAACTCCATCCAATTGGTGCCAACAGATTGATTCACAAGGCTTGAAATTTTGTCTTTGTCAACAACTTCGCTAACCCTTGTACCTTGACCAGCTTGGTGTTTTTGATTTCCAAATCATACTCGTGGATTCTTTCTATCCATTTCCCCCTTTTTCCTTCAATATCACTTTGGACCAACATGTCTTTCACAACAGAATTAGGAACATAAGCAGTTATTTGGGATTGTAACAGATAAGTCCTGAAGGCTTTCAATGCTTTGACCAAAGCATATACTTGTTTCTCCAGAATATTGTATTTGAGCTCAACATCTCTGAGAACTTTACTGAAAAATGCAACTGTCTTCTCCTTACTATCTTCATTTTTCTGCAACAACACAACATCAATAGTAGTGGGGGATGTAAATGAGAATACCTGAAAGGATTTTTGATAGTACAGACTAATCAGAACTGGAGCTTCCTGCAATGCTTCCTTTATTCTAGAAAATGCATCTCTTGCTTCCTTATCCCATTTCACTTCTGCATTTTTCTTCAACATATCTGTTATACTTCTCACGATCTCAACATAATTGGGCACAAATCTCCTCAGAAAGTTTATTTTTCCCAGGAATCTCTGAATATATTTCTTGCTTTTGGGTAAAGGAATCGTCTGAATGGCTTCTACCCTTGCTGGGTCAATATTTACTCCTTGTTTAGAAACTATGTTACCCAATAATTTACCTTCTTCTAAGGAAAATAAATATTTCTTGGGATTTAATAACCGAACAAAATTTTCACTTTTGAAAAGTTTTTTTCAAATGCCCCAAGTTTTCATAGTCTGACCCTAAGAAAACAGTTACATCATCCAGATATATAACTACAAACCTGTCACCAATGAAGGCTATGTCCACGGCCCTCTGAAATGTTGCACCTGCGTTCATAAGGCCAAATGGAATCCTTGCATACATGAAGGTGCCAAAGGGTATTATGAAATTAGTCTTCCTATGATATTCTTTTTCTACTGCTACCTGATTATACCCAAAAAATCCATCAACCATAGACAACCTGTGAGCTCTTGTCACCTTCTGTAAGACATAATCCATTTTCGAAAAAGGATAATTATCTTTTAGAGATGCTCAGTTCAAATTCATGAAGCCTACACATAATATTATCTCTCCATTCTTCTTTCTTACATGGATAAGATTAGAAACCCAGTCTGAATATTTGAGAGGGACTATAATTTTCACCTACTTTTTTTTAGTTTTTGGGAACACCTTTGAATAATTTCACTATTTTGGGTTAATGCTAAGCTCCCAAATTACAATCTTCCATATCTTCTTCTTGATGTGTTTTATTTGAATCAACTACAACATCATTAGCATCGAATAATCTTTCAAGGGGAACCAACAAGAGCGATGAATTAACCATACACATAACTACTCTCCCTTGTCTAATATTATGACAATGACAATCATGAACAATAACCCTTGAACATGTGAACCCCAGTGTAACATTTCCATTTTTTTCATATCAAATTTCTAGGAAAAATCTTGAATCTGATACCCATGAACAATATATTATGAAAAATACATGTCTTTGAGCTTTGTTATATAAATGGGGATAATCCAATTTGCATTTCATGTATTTGTGCTAGCTGGAATCAACCGTGTAGCAAATACAATATAAAATATTATAATTCTAATAATATTTAAATTAGAGAGTTGAAGGCATGAACTTGTGATCCAATTAATTCCAATACATTTATATTCCTTGCTATATCTCAAAATATATAATTTTTCTAAACTAGACATAATTCTACCACAAAGAATGCAATCAATGTTATCGTAAGAGAAGTTATCATTTTTGTAAGAGGGATCTAAGCATACTTAAACATATTAAATACCCAAAATCCTAGTGTTGTCTACTAGCACAATGGTTGATTGGTCGAATACTGAGTATGTTGGCTTGCTCGACCATACCATCCTCCTCTATAGGGCATTTTGTGTGGGGGTTGCATGCAATGTGGACCAAAAAGCATATAAATTTAAACATACATTTTATGTATATGTCAAACCACACTTTGAGTGGTACTACCTGAGAACCATGCTATAAGGAGAAAAAATAAAACAAATAATAATAACACTAATTTGTTAGAAAACAACATGACTCACTCATCCTCTACGTTGCATCTGCATTTCCTCATATATCTTCTCTAATCAAATCTCCCATACACTACAATTGTAGTTACTCGCTACAGAAAGTGATATTATATATGAAATCACGAATAAACCACGAGAGATTAAAATATAAATATACAAAGCGACGAATTAACCACACACATACCTACTCTCCCTTGGCTAATATTATGACAACGAAAATCACTAACAATAACCCCTGAATATACGAACCCCATTGTAACATTTCCATTTCTTTCATATCAAATTTCTAGGAAAAATCTTGAACCTCACACCCATGAACGAGATCATACTATCTTGGAACCATGACAAAATGATAAATCATTGCGCAACTAAAAAATATTTCAATGTATTAAAGGACAATAGTATTTGGTAGGAGAAAATTATGCCTCACCATCCGTTGTGTCGCGTTTGTAGAATGTCTAGTGCATCTTGACCACTTGAACGTTGTAGACTATACAATTGTAGTTGCTCCTACATAAAAAAGATCAATATAGTTGACAAGAGAGAATAGATAAAAAAATATAATAATAGGAATAGCAAACAAATGGAGCCACAAATTAGCTGACTATGAGAAAATAGATCAAACATATAATAATAGGAATAGAAAAAAAATGGAGCCACAAATTAGTGGAAGATACTTTTAAATGAAGAACATTGCATATAGATATGTCGACTCACCTTCACTTGTGAACAATAACCTCAAATTTCTCTGCTTGCTTCCTTAATTTCCATTTTAACACCTAACAAATGAAACCAAAATGAAACTAAAAAAGCATTAAAAAAAAACACAAAGGAAGTGAAGAACACACCCAACAAATGAAACCAAGACCAAACTACAAAAAACCATTACACAATAAGATATTAGAATCATTTTACAAGTTAAACTAGAGATTTGAGTACAAAAATCAATCATAATGTGAAACATACATGTCTTTGAGCTTTGTTATATAAAGGGGAGCAATCCAGTTTGCATTTCACGTATCTACATAATAAGATATTAGAATCATTAACCAAGTTAAACTATAGAGGTGAATGCAACAATCAATCGTAGTGTGAAACATACATGTATTTGAGCTTTGTTATATAAAGGTGGATAATCGAATTTTCATTTCACGTATCTTTGCTAATTGGAATCAACCATCTGTCTTGAATCAACCATCAGTCGTAGATACAAAACAAAATATTAGAATTCTAATAAAAGTTAAATCAGAGATTTGAAGGCATAAACTTGTGATCCAATTAATTCCAATCCATTTAGATTACATGTTATATCTCAAAATATATAAATTTCCTAAACTAAATGTAATTCTACTAGGAATAATGCAATCATTGTTATAGTAAGAAAAATCATCATTTTTGTAAGAGGGATCTAAGCATATTTAATCATATTAAATACCCAAAATCCTAATGTTGTCTACTATCACAATGGTTGATTGGTCGAAGGCTCAATATGCTGGCTTGCTCGACCTTACCATCCTCCTCTATAGGGCGCGTTGTGTGGTGGGTGCATATTATGTGGACCAAAAAAGCATATAAATTTAAACATACATTTTATATATATGTCAAACCACTCTTTGAGTGGTAATACTCAAGAACCATGCTAGAAGGAGAAAACATTGAGCAAACAAATAATAATAACTCTATTTTTTTTGGAAAACAACATGACTCACCTGTCCTCTACGTTTCTTTTGCATTTCCTTAGATATATTCTCTATTCGAACCTCCTAGACACTAGAATTGTAGTCGCTCGCAGAACAAAGTAACTTTATATATGAAATCACAAATAAACCATGAGAGCTTAAAGGATAAATATAGAGAGCGATGAATTAACCATACACATACCTAGCCTCCCTTGGCTAATATTATAATAGCAACAATCATGAATAATAACCCCTAAACATGTGAACCCCAGTGTAACAATTCCATTTATTTCATATCAAATTTCTAGTAAAAATCTTGAATCTCACACCCATGAACAAGATCATACTATCTTGGAACCATGAAAAATGATAAATCATTCCGCAACAAACAAATATTTTAGTTTGTTTAAGGACAAGAGTATTTGGCAGGAGAAAAGTATGCCTCACCCATCCTCTATGTCACGTATGTAAAATTTCTTGGGCATCTTCACCACTTGACCTTTGTAGACCATGCAATTGTAGTTGTTCAATACATAAAAAAATCAATATAGTTGTCTATGAGAGAATAGATAAAACATATAATAATTTGAATAGAAAACAAATAGAGCCACAAATTAGTGAAAGATAATTTTAAATGAAGAGAATTGCATATAGATATGTTGAATCACCTTCACTTGTGAAGAATAACCTCAAATTTCTTTCACACTCAAAAAAAGAAACCAAAATGAACTACAAAAAGCATTTAAAAAAAACACAAAGGAAGGGAAGAACACACCCAACAAATGAAACCAATACCAAACTACAAAAAACAAGAAAAAAATGCAAAACAAAGGAAAACAAGTACAAGAAAACATGGCCATGCTCAAACTCAACAAAACAAAACATGTAGATAAGTACAAAGAAAAAATTGCAAACATCCCATCTGCACATCATCTCCCCTACAATATTTTGTCCTCTGTTGAAAGGGAAAAAATTGGGTTAAGAAAGGTTAAAATACACACAATTAGTAATGTTAAATGTATTTCAAAACCAATAATTATTATAATATGAAACTCACCTCCCTTAGTTTTTTTATAATGATGGACACTATTTTCTATTCCGCTTGTTCGTGCTCATCAGAGCAAACCATCTACAAAAGATACACAATAATTAATCATAATTTAACTAGAGAGTACATAATAATTAATCATAATAAGAAACACACCTTTCTTCGAGATTGTTATATAAAAGGGGAGATTCCATTTTTGTATTTCACATATTCATGCTCACTAGAACAACCACACGATAATTAATCATATTAAGAAACACACTTGTATTCGAGATTGTTATATAAAAGGGGAGGGTCCATTTTTGTATTTCACATATTCATGCTCACTAGAACAACCATCTGTAATAAATAAACAATAAAATATTAGATTTCTAATAAAAGTCAAACTAGTGAGTTTGAAGGCATGAACTACAACAAAAACAAAACATGTAGACACCAACAAATTTTTTTTGCAAACTTCCCCTTTATACATTATCTCTATTTTATTGTTTTCTCCTCTGCTAAAAGGAAAAAAAGTGGGGTGAATAAGGTTAAAATAAAAATATATATAGTAATGGAAAACATGATTCAAAACAAATAATCATTCATAATATCAAACATACCTCACCTAGAGTTTATCATATAAAGATATACATTCCATTTTGTATTCCACTTACTTGTGCTCACCAGAACAAGCCATCTTCAACTTATACATAATAAGATATTAGAATAATTACACAATTTAAACTAGAGAGTTGAATGCAACAATCACAAAATTGCAAACTTCCCCTTTGCACATTATCTATATTATAGTGTTTTCTCCTCCGTTGAAAGGAAAAATAGTGGGGTGAATAAGGTTAAAATAAAGATATGGATAGTAATGGAAAACATGATTCAAAACGAATAATCAATCACAAAATTGAAAACTTCCCCTTTGCGCATTATCTCTATTGTAGTGTTTTCTCCTCCACTGAAAGGAAAAAAGGTGGGGTGAATAAGGTTTAAAAAAAGATATGGATAGCAATGGAAAACATGATTCAAAACGAATAAGCATTCATAATAGCAAACATACCTCATCTAGAGTTTTCCATATAAAGATAGACATTACATTTTGTATCCCACTTACTCGTGCTCATCGGAAAATCCATCTACAACTAATACATAATAAGATATTAGAATCATTACACAAGTTAAACTAGAGATTTGAATGCAACAATCAATCCTAATGTGAAACATACATGTGTTTCAGCTTTGTTATATAAAGGGGGGTAATCCAATTTTCAATTCACGTATTTGTGCTAACTGGAATCAACCATCTGCATATACAAAATAAAATATTAGAATTATAATAAAATTTAAATTAGAGATTTGAAGGCATGAAGTTGTGATCCAATTAATTCCAGTCCATTTATATTCCATGCTATATCTCAAAATATATAAATTTTCTAAACTAGATGCATTTCTACTAGGAATAATGCAATCAATTTTATTGTAAGAGAAATTATCCTTTTTGTAAAAGGGATCTCAACATATTTAAACATATTAAATAATATATAAATTTTCTAAACTGGATTCACTTCTACTAGGAATAATGCAATAAATGCTATTGTAAGAGAAATGATCCTTTTTGTAAGAGGGATTTCAAAATATTTAAACATATTAAATATGCAAAATCCTAGATTTGTATACTAGCACAATGGTTGATCATTCAAATGCCGAGTATGTTGGCTTGCTCGACCTTACCATCTTCCTCTATAGGGCACGTTCTGTGGAGGGTGCATGTGATGTGGACCAAAAAAGCATATAAATTTAAACATACATTTTATGTATATGTCAAACCACTCATGGAGTGGTACTACCTGAGAACCATGCTACAAGGAGAAAACGTCGAGCAAACAAATAATAATAACACTATTTTGTTGGAAAACAACATGACTCACCCATCCTCTATGTTGCATCTACATTTCCTCATATATATTCTCCAATCGAACCTCCCAGACACTACAATTGCAGTCACTCGCTATACAAAGTAATATTATATATGAAATCACTAATAAACCATGAGAGGTTAAAGGATAAATATATAGAGAGATAAATTAATAACCATACACATACCTACCCTCCCTTGGCTAATATTATAACAATGATAACAATGAACAATAGCCCTTGAACTTGTGAACCGCAGTGTAACATTTCCATTTCTTTCATATCAAATTTCTAAGAAAAGTCTTGTATCTCACACCCATGAACAAGATCATACTATATTGGAACCATCACAAAATGATAAATAATTGCGCAACTAATGAATATTTCAGTGTATTAAAGGAAAAAGTATTTGGTAGGAGAAACATATGCCTCACCCATCCTTTGTGCCACATTTGTAGAATGTCTAGTGCATCTTCACCACTTGACCTTTGTAGACCATACAATTGTTTTTGTTCACTACATAAAAAAAATCAATATAGTTGACAATGAGAGAATAGATAAAACATATAATAATTTTAATAGCAAACAAATGGAGCCAAAAATTAGAAAAATATAATTTTAAATGAAGAGCATTGCATATAGATATGCTGACGCGCCTTCACTTGTGAACAATAACCTCAAATTAAGAGAATTGCATATAGATATGTTGACTCAACTTAACTTGTGAACAATAACCTCAAATTTCTTTGCCTCCTTAGTTAATTTCCGTTTTCACACCCAACAAATGAAACCAAAATGCAACTACTAAAAACATTATATATAAAAAAATAAAATAAAAATAAAAGAAAGGAAGAGAATACAACCAAAAATGAAACCAATACCAAACTAAAAAAACCAATAAAAAATGAAAAACAAAGGAAACCAAGTACAACACAGCATGGCCATGCTCAAACTCAACAAAACAAAAAATGTAGATAAGAACAAAGAAAATTTTTTAAACATCCCATCTTGACATCATCTCTCCTGCAATAGTTTGTCCTTCGCTGAAAGGGGAAAAAGTGGGTTGAATAAGGTTAAAATACACACAATTAGTAATGTTAAACATATTTCAAAACCAATAATTATTCCTAATATGAAACACACCTCCCTTAGGTTTTTGTTTTTTGTTTTGTTTTGTTTTTTTTTGTTTTTTAATGATGGAAATTATTTTGCATTTCACTTGCTCGTGCTAATCTGAACAAACCATCTACAAAATATACACAATAATTAATCATAATAATAAACACACCTTTCTTTGAGATTGTTATAAAAGGGGAGAGTCCATTTTTGTATTTCACATATTCATGCTCACTAGAACAAGCCATCTACAATAAATACACAATAAAATATTAGATATATAATCAAAGTCAAAATAGTGAGTTTGAAGGCATGAACATCAATAAAAACAAAACATGTAGATGCCTACAAACAAAAAATTGCAAAATTCCCCTTTGCACATTATCTCTATTGTAGTGTCCACTCCTCCGCTGAAAGGAAAAAAAGTGGGGTGAATAAGGTTAAAATAAAAACATAGATAGTAATAGAAAACATAATTCAAAATGAATAATAATTCATAGTAGAAAACATACCTCATCAAAGTCAAACTAGTGATTTTGAAGGCATGCACTTCAATAAAAACAAAACATGTAGATGCTAACAAAGAACAAATTGCAATCTTCCCCTTTGCACATTATCTCTATTGTAGTGTCCACTCCTTCGCTGAAAGGAAAAAAAATGGGGTGAATAAGATTAAAATAAAGACATAGATAGTAATGGAAAACATAATTCAAAATGAATAATCATTCATAATAGCAAACATACCTCATCTAGAGTTTGACATATAAAGGTAGACATTCCATTTTGTATTCCACTTACTCGTGCTCACCAGAACAAGGCATCTACAACTTATACATAATAATATTTTAGAAACATTACACAAGTTAAACTAGAGAGTTGAATGCAACAATCAATCACAATGTGAAACATACATGTCTTTCAAATTTTTTATATAAAGGGGGATAATCTAGTTTTCATTTCACGTATTTGTGCTAACTGGAACCAACCATCTGTAGTAGATACAAAATAAAATATTAGAATTATAATAAAAGTTAAATTAGAGAGTTGAAAGCATGAACTTGTGATCCAATTAATTCCAGTCCATTTATATTCCATGCTGTATCTCAAAATATAAAATTTTTCTAAACTAGACATAATTGTAATAGGAATAATTCAACAATGTTTTTATTTTTATTTTTTAAACCTAATATAGTAGTAATATTTATAAATTGTGCCTGAACACGTGAAAAAAATAGGAAATTACGTCAAGATTTTGAGCCTGATTAAGGCTGCTGAGAATACAATTTTTCCATCCCTTCTCAGAGTGATTTTACCCGACATACCAAAAATGTTTCCCTTGGTTAACATCTTATGAATATATACTTTGCATAACTGTTTTAACTGATATATACAAGTGTAATTTTCCATAAAAAACAAAATTTATACTAACAGAGGACACAAACTACTCCTTCATTAGAACATGGTTATTAAGGTCAAGTCCCACGTGCTCTTCATGCTCCCGCAGACTTCTCTTCGCCAGCTTGAGCTTTAGCTGCTCTTTTTCCTGTCTCAATGCGTCGACCTCATCCTCGAGCTTTTGGATGCACTCCTTCTTCTCTATTTGTTGCTCCTGCATTTTTAGTGAATCCTTATGCTGCTAGTGGATGCACATCTGCATTATGGCGAGGCCATTCCTGAATTTCCTATGCTCTTGTATTAAAACTTCACAAGTTTGCTTGATATTTCCAGCATCTCGAGCCTAACTCTACCGCGAACCACCAGACTTGGGTCTTCAAAGGCCTCAAGAACTAGACCCAGAACTCACAGCCACATAATTAGTCTGGACGCTCATACTTGCAACCAAGAAGCAACCAGAACGACAACTTTCCAGGAAGATGAGAACCCCCCGCACAGAAATGATCCAGACAGAAAAAACACACCCAAAACCCCCAAACAGTGGAACAAAAACATAATTAACACCCTTACCTAACGACGACGTCAGTCTACCATTGCAATCACTACAAATGGCCACCCACACAATGGCCACCCTGAAAGGAGAATTACCCAGACTGCTCAGGAACCTTGGCCATGGCCTCTGGACCAAAGCAGAGCCCACTTGTGCAAAGACTGACCAAAACCCATTGCATAAGATCTTACCATTACTCCATATATAGAAATCCCTGGTCCGAAATCTGATGCAGTGTTGCGTCATTATCGTACCGAACGTGCTGAAATCCCAATATTCCACCATCATTTCCCTGCACTTCCCATCGTCCTTCACCCTAACCCACTCCTTCCTCCCACGTGCAACCTACAAAATTCAGAATAGTCAGTAAATGCAACCCACCATCTCCCATAATTATCTATTGGATCGTCGGCCGCTGCAGATGCTTTGAGGTCGAGAGATGAGAGTTTGCATATAGAGAGTCCTCCAGATACCAAGTGGAGGACATGTGGAATGAAAGAAGCCATGTTGCAACAAGATTTTAGGTGGATCATTTCCACAAGGCATAAGGGCAAACCAAGGTGCATTGAGGCCGATGGGACAGGGTATAAGGAAACTAGGCTGGCACTGGCTGTGAGGTGGCATCTCGCTTGGCAAGGAAGGAGTGCGATGGGAAGGGGTGGTGGGGAGAAGACAAGGGGTAAGTGGAATGGGAGCGGAGAGGGGTGAGGGGTAGCGGATAAGGTGAGAGGGGGAGAAAATCACAAGAGGAATAAGCAGAGGGGAGGGGTGAAGGGAGAGGGGGGAGGGAGAGGATAGCAGCGGGTATAGAAAGTATAAACCCTCAACATCTAGGAGACTATATAAACCATTCCTCATGTTCTGGCCAAAGGTGTCATACTCGATCCCATTTTTGGAAGCCTTAGACATTATTAAGAAATATATAAATTTCTCTCTATACCAGTCACTATACTTCTCTCTTCCTCCATCTAGAAAGCCAAGTTTACTTTCTTATCTGCCTCCTGGTTATTCCCTCTTAGAATGTGGAAGAATGCCACTCGGTCAAAGAGAGGAATCACACCTTGTGAATGCTTGATGGTTTGATTTAGAACCGTGTTTTGGGTTGGTGTATTATACTTCACATGTTTAATTATCAACATGGAGTCCCCTAGGATCTGTAAATCCTTGATGCCTTTTTTCATTGCTAGAGAAAGCCCAAGAAATAATATATAGGCCTCTGCTTGATTGTTTGTTTTCCTTGATAACCTCCAAGCATATATGACTTCGATGTTTCCTTTAGGATTAGTGAGAATATGTCCCCCTCCTGCCACCCTTGAATAATGAAATCAATGTTATCGTAAGAGACATTATTATTTTTGTAAGAGGGATATTAGCATATTTAAACATATTAAATACCCAAAATACTAGTATTGTCTACAACCACAATGGTTGATTGGTCGAAGGTTTAGTATGCTAGCTTGCTTGACCTTACCATCCTCCTCTATAGGGCACATTTTCTAGGGGATGCAAGTGATGTGGACCAAAAACGCATATAAATTTAAACATACATTCTATGTAGATGTCAAACCACTCTTTGAGTGGTACTCCCGAGAACCATGATATAAGGAGAAAACTTCGAGAAAAAAAATAATAATAACACTATTTTGTTGGAAAACAACATGACTCACCCATCCTCTACATTGCATCTACATTTCATCAGATATATTCTCCAATCGAACCTCCCAGACACTACAATTGTAGTCACTCGCTGCACAAAGTAATATTATATATGAAATCATGAATAAACCACGAGAGCTTAAATGATAAATCTACAGAGTGAAGAATTAACCATACACATACCTACCCTCCCTTGGTTAATATTATAACAACGACAAGCACGAAAAATAACCCCTGAACATGTTAACCCTTGTATAACATTTCCATTTCTTTCATATCAAATTTCTAGGAAAAATCTTGAATCTCACACCTATGAACATGATCATACTAAGTGTAACATTTCCATTTCTTTCATATCATATTTCTAGGAAAAATCTTGAACCTCACACCCATGAACAAGATCATACTATCTTGGAACCATGACAAAATGATAAATCATTGTGAAATTAAGAAATATTTTAGTGTATTAAAGGACAATAGTATTTGGAAGGAGAAAAGTATGCCTCACCCATCCTCTATGCCATGTTTGTTGAATGTTTAGTGCATCTTGATAAATCATTGTGCAATTAACAAATATTTTAGTGTATTAAAGGAAAATTGCATTTGGTAGGAAAAAATTATGCCTCACCCATCCTCTGTGCCACGTTTATAGAATGTCTGTGCATCTTCACCACTTGACCTTTGTAGACCATACAATTGTAGTTGTTCACTACATAAAATATATCAATATAGTTGACTATGAGAGCATAGATAAAACACAAAATAGTTTGAATAGAAAAAAAATGGAGCCACAAATGAGCGAAAGATACTATAAAATGAAGAGTATTACATATAGATATGTTGACTCACCTTCACTTGTGAACAATAAACTCAAATTTCTCTGCGTGCTTCCTTAATTTCCATTTTCGCACCCAACAAACGAAACCAAAATGCAACTACAAAAGACATTAAAAAGAACACACACACACACACAAAGGAAGAGAAGAGCACACCCAACCAATGAAACCATGACCAAACCAAAAAAATAAAATAAAAAAATGCAAAATAAATGAAAATGAGTACAACACAGCATGACCATGGTCAAACTCAACAAAACAAAATGTGTAGACAAGAAAGAAATTGTGCAAACATCCCATCTGCATATCATCTCCCCTGCAATATTTTGTCCTTAGCTGAAAGGGAAAAAGTTTGGTTGAATAAGATTAAAATACACACACAATTAGTAATGTTAAACATATTTCAAAACCAATAATTACTCATAATATGAAACGTGCCTCCCCTATATTTTTTTTATAACGATGGACACTCTTTTGTACCACACGTGCTTGTGCTCATCAGAACAAACCATCTACAAAAGATACACAATAATTAATTATAAATAAACTAGATAGTACACAATAATTAATCATAATAAGAAACACAAACTAGTGATTTTGAAGCCATGAACTTCAATAAAAAAACAAAACATGTAGATTCCAACAAACAAAAAATTGTAAGCTTCTCCTTTTTACATTATCTCTATTGTAGTGTCCTCTCCTCTATTGAAAGGGAAAAAAGTGGGGTGAATAAGGTTAAAATAAAGACAGAGAGAGTAATGGAAAACATAATTCAAAATGAATAATCATTCATAATAGAAAACATACCTCATCTAGAGTTTGTCATATAAAGCTAGTCATTACATTTTGTATTCCACTTAATTGTGCTCACCAAAACAAGTCATCTAAAGGTAGTCATTCCATTTTGTATTATTCTTAATCGTGCTCACTAGAACAAGCCATCTAAAACTGATACATAATAATATATTAGAATCATTACACAAGTTAAACTAGAGAGTTGAATGCAACAATCGATCATAATGTGAAACATACATGTCTTTCAGCTTTGTTATATAAAGGGGGATAATCCAATTTGTATTTCATGTATTTTTGTAACTGGAATCAACCATCTGCAGTAGATACAAAATAAAGTATTAGAATTCTAATAAAAGTTAAATTAGAGAGTTGAAGCCATGAACTTGTGATCCAATTAATTCTAATCCATTTATATTCCATGCTATATCTCAAAACACATAATTTTTTAAATTGGACGTAATTCTATTATGGATAATGCAATAAATGCTATCGTAAGATAAATTATCCTTTTTGTAAGAGGGATCTAAGCATATTTAAACATATTAAATACCCAAAATCCTAGTGTTTTATACTAGCACAATAGTTGATTGGTCAAAGGATCAGTATGCTTGCTTGCTCGACCTTACCATCCTCCTTTATAGGGCACATTGTGTGGGGGGTGTATGTGATGTGGACCAAAAAAGCATATAAATTTAAACATACATTTTATGTATATGTAAACCCACTCTTTCATTGGTACTACCCAAGAACCATACTAGAAGGGTAAAACGTCGAGCAAAAAAATAATAATAACAAAGTGGTCTACTCAAGAACCATGCTAGAAGGGGAAAACGTTGAGCAAAAAAATAATAATAAATAATAATAACACATTGGTACTACCTAAGAACCATGCTAGAAGGGGAAAACGTCGAGCAAACAAATAATAATAACACTATTTTGTTGTGAAAAAACATGACTCACCCATCCTCTAACGACCAAAGTGTCCTCAAACACGTAATTTTATTGATCAGAAAAACAATTACATTGGAATTATGCAAGAGTTTACACCCGAACAACAAAAACACTCTTGCAATGAGCTATTTATAAGCTCAATGTCCTAACTTCCACTAATTATGGATCACTTATTAAATAACAAGTGTCCTCCACTTACATTAAATGACCTCCTATCTATTCTACTAACTTTATTCCTAACTTAGAGCCTAGGAAACGACTCTTTTCTGGAGTCCTATTTTTAATAACAAATTTCTGTTTCTAAGTATCTCAAAAATTTATTAAATATTCTAGAATAATAATTATTAATTTAATATCTTAAATTAATAATTATTTTATTCAAACTTTATATCCTATGATAATATTTATTTTTGGATCATCTAACATTCCCCCTATGATCCAAAGATACATTACAATAGATACCAAGTTCATCCCTAAACTTAGTAAATTTTATTCTGCCAAGAGGTTTCGTGAAAATGTCGGAGGCCTGATCTTCTGAAGGGCAATACACTAGCTTGATGACGTCCTTTGCAATGAGAGATCTGATATGATGATACTTGGTGTCCACATGCTTTGTCTTTGAATGAAAAACTGGATTCTTGGCAAGCTTTATTGCTGACTGATTGTCGATGAATAATGAAGTAGCTTCTGCTGGAGGAATTCCCAAGTCCTGTAAAACTCGACGTAACCAAACAATCTCACATGTTGCTTCCCATGCTGAAATGTACTCTGCTTCTGCTGAAGAAGTGGCCACTGTAGTTTGCTTCTTGCAACTCCAGGAAACTACAGCTGACCCCATGTTCATTAAGTAACCTGAGGTTGATGCCCTGTCATCAATACTGCCAGCAAAGTCGGCATCTGAAAATCCACCAAGTACAAAATTTTTAGTCTTTTTGTAAAGAAGACCAAAATATTTTGTTCCTTAGATATATCGAAGAACTCATTTGGTTGCATTCCAGTGGTTGTCTAGTGGTTCCTGCATAAAAAGTGAAATAATATTGATTGCATAAGATAGATCAGGATGAGTGGTTTTCAAATAAATCAAACTGCCAATCAACTATATGTAAGTAGTGTTGTCCACCTTTTCCCCCCGTTCAAATTTTGAAAGTTTCAAGTTTTGCTCCATAGGGGTAAGAACAGGCTTACAATCCTGCATTCCAAAGCGTTGAAGAACCTCTGCGACATACTTACGCTGAGAAATGAAAATATGATGTGGACGTTGGAAGACTTCAACTCCAAGATAGAAGTGAAGTAATCCCAAATCTGTCATTTTGAAACCTTCTTGTAACTCCTTTTTGACTTGTGCAATATGATCATCATGGTTGCCAGTAATGATCAAATCATCGACATACATAATGAGAATGACCAGATGTTTTCCCTGTTGGGGCACATACAAAGTATCATCAGATTCACTTCTTTGAAAACCAACTTTTTGAAGGTATTCATCCATCTTTGCATACCAAGCTCGGGGAGCTTGTTTTAATCCATATAAAGCCTTGATTAATTTGCAGACTTTATGTTCTTGCCCTTCAACTTCAAACCCTAGCAGTTGTGTCATATATACATCTTCCTGTAAGTCCCCGTTGAGAAAGGTGCTTTTGACATCCATTTGATGAAATTTCCACCCTTTCTGAGCGGCCAATGCAATTGTTAATATGATGGTGTTCCATTTAGCTGTAGGTGCAAAATTTTCTTCATAATCAATGCCTTCCTGCTGCGCAAAACCTTTAGCGACAATTCTTTCTTTATACTTGTCAAGTTCGCCATTTTGGTTGTACTTAACTCTGTAAACCCATTTGCATCCTATGGGTTTAAAATTTGGAGGACAATCAACTAGTTTCCAAGTGTGGTTATCAATTACTGCTCGATATTCATCAATCATGGCTTGTTTCCATTCTTTATGTTTTACTGCTTCTTTGTATGTGGAAGGTTCAGTAAAATCATGTGCTAGCAAGGCGAAAGTTGCTTCACTTATGTGTTTCTGTCTTGTTCCTGTTTTATTTTGTTCATCAGGCTTTATATCTTTCAATAGTTGAACTACCGATTTTGGAAGTTGTTGCTCACTTGTTTGAGAATCTGAGAAGTCTCCATCATTGTAAAGGGGATTAATGTAAACTGATGTTCGTCGTTCAGGTGGTGAATCTGGAGAATCACTGTCAGAAGAACTGCTGCTGCTTGGAGACGTTGATGAACTGCTAGAAGACCCAGATGATTTTGTTGAAGTAGATGGACTTGATGACTCATCTTCAGAGGAAGGAAAATCAAGTTCATACCAATTTGGTGAAGTTGGTTGACTTTGCATATTTCCTTTCCTTTTACTGCCCTTAGTTTCTAACTTGTGAAGAAGACTTTCGATTTCTTCAGCACTCTTACTCTCTGTTTCATCAAAAATGACATCCCTGCTCACAATAAATTTTCCATTTGTCAAAAGACGATACCCTTTATTTTCATCTGAATAGCCAATCATTGTGCATTTCAAACTTCTTGAATCAAGCTTAGTTCGTTTTTCTTTGGGAACTAAGGCATAACAGATGGATCCAAAAACTCGAAGATGTTTAACTTTAGGTTTGAAACCAAACCAAGCTTCATAAGGGGTGATTCCTTCTAATGAAGCAGTTGGAGATCTGTTTCTTAGATAGACAGCTGTATGGATTGCTTCTGCCCAATATGTTGGACTTAACCCTTTGAAAGTTAACATGGATCTCACCATGCCTAACAATGTGCGATTCATCCTTTCTACGACTCCATTTTGCTGAGGAGTGTAAACATTTGTAAGATGCCTTCTGATGCCATTTTCACTGCAATAAGTTTTGAATTCATTTGAATTGAATTCTCCCCCATTATCTGTCCTGAGAGTACCTATCTTTTCTTTGGCTTCATTTTCAACAAGTTGTCAAAAAATTTTAAACTTCTCAAATGCTTTTGACTTGTTTTTCAAGAAATAAACCCAAGTCATTCGGCTGAAATCATCAATAAATAGTAAGAAATATTTGCAACCACCTAATGAAGTTTGTAGTGGACCACACACATCACTGTGAACTAGTTGCAGCATCCTGTTTGTGTGCCATGAACTTGTTGAAAAACTTTCTCGACTCTATTTGCCATAAATGCAGGCTTCACATTTTGCATTTTCCTTGTTGAAAGTTGGAAGTCCTTTAACCATCCCTTGTTTCTGCAATTGAGAAATACTATCAAAATTCAAATGTCCATATCTTACATGCCATAATCTTATAGGTGAAATTCCTGTAGTAACTGCCCCTGCAAAATCAGAATGCCTTGGAATAACTGTCCCTTTCATCCTTAACAGTTTTCCGTCTTCATATCCTGTCATCACTGTTTGGAAGTTCTGTTTAACTGAATTAATCTTAACTAAGCCATCTTCCATAATTATTTGATGTCCTGCTTGTCGAATCATGACCAAAGACAACAAATTTTTCTTAAAGGTGGGTACATACCACACATTGGAAATCAAATTTTCTCCAATGTCAGGGAGAAAAACTTTGACTGCACCTTTTCCATAAGGCGTATGTTTTGTATCATCTGCTAGAAAGATGGAATTAAGATGGCACCTTGAAAATTCCAAAATAAATCTCGTCTACAGGTCATGTGTTGAGTTTCTCCTGAATCCAAAATCCAAGCATCTTCATAATCACTCTTAATATAAGAGGAAATTTGGATTGCTGGTGAAGAAGTGAAGACATATTTTGAGTCATTATCATCTTGATCTTGATTATTTGCAAATTGTGCTGAAGGCTGTTGAAACTTAGAAATTTTATTGATAGATGTGCGACAATCTGAAGCATAGTGACCAACTCTGTTACATCGCCTGCAAACAATTTGACTCAAATCGGTGCCTCTTCCTTGAGACTGTCCTCTGCCTTGAGACTGCCCTCGACCTCTGCTTTTTCCTCTGTTTTGAGATTGTCCTCTTCCTGGATTATGTCCTGTGCCTTGCTGAGATCCTCTGTTTTGATTGTTTCCTCTGCCTTGAGAATTGTTTCTTCCTGAATTGGAGCCTCTGTTGGAGTTGTTTCCTCTGTGTTGACTGCGACCATGACCTTGCGCTGCTTGATTTTGATTAAAATTACCTTTTCCTTTGTTTTTGGAATTGTCAGGTGGGGAGTTTCTAGTACTGGCTTCTGTGAAAAAAACATCTTCACCAAATTTCTTTTTCTTCCCAAAAGTTTTATCATGTTGAGTCAACATTTCGCAGAGCTCATCAAACTTTAGCTTTTCTAACTTTCCAGTAAGCTGTAGAGTTTCCAAAAAATGTGTGTAGGAAGAAGGAAGCCCAAAAATTAAAATTGTGACCATAAAACTATCATCAACTGCTTGAAAACCAGCATTAACAATTTCCTGCTTAATATTCTTAAGTCTGGAGATGTATTCAAGAATATCTCCTTCTTCAGTCAATTTTTGATGCAACAATTTTAATTGTAGGTCAACTCTTTTTTATTGAGGCCGAGTATCAAACAACTCTTTAAAAGTTCTCAAAGCAGACCATGCATCTTTAGCATTTTCGATATGGACATACATTTCATCATTGACAGAAGATTTAATGAGAGCTAATGCTTTGGCATTTTTAACTTCCCATTTTGCTAGTGCAGCTGCATCTGTAGGTTTATTTGTCTTAACATCTCCATCGCATATATCATGCCACAATTCATTATAAATGAGAGTGCTTTCGATGAGGCGTTGCCATGTTTTGTAAGATTTTGAGCCTTCAAGTTTGTCGGAATCAAAAAAGAAATTAATCAACTTAGACATTGTAGTGTTTAAACTTCACACCACAAATCAAGCTCCAAAGAATATCAAGATGAGAAAAACACGATGCAAAAAACGAACTATCGGGGCTTGGCCTTGACCCTCGAATAGTCGTTGAAACAAGAGAAAAATGACTGAGCTTTGCACTTGGCTCTAGTCAATTTCTCAAATATTTACAAGGAAACTTTCAAAATTTGACTTATACAATAGTGCTCTTGCATGATCTAGTAAAAAAAGTTACCCCCCCTCAAAGTAAAATTACTTTGAGTTACAATATTACTCCAAAAACAAATTACAAAGCAAAAAACTCCTTATTACTCCAAAAAAAAAAAAATTTAAAAATTAAAATATATATATATATTACAAATAGCCTTATTACTCCAACAAATTACAAAATCCTTATTACTCCATTACAAAAAAAAAATTACTTTACTTCCCTTTTACTTTACATAAAAAATATATCTTACCACTCCAAATATAATTTTAATTTAAAAATTATAACTCCAATAGGTGCAGTGTTGAAGCTCTTCTCTTTTATAACTGCGTGGAGCAAAAAGTTTTAAAACGTAGATTAATTGTTCGAATCCTGCGTGGAGGCACCAGCAGTTTCTAATCTGGCAGGTCGGACCAGCGTAAACAACAAGGTATTCAGAACTGTCTACAAATGGATCTTTCGTACTGTGCTTCAATGGAGGGACCAATCCTTCTCAAAAGAACACCATTAAAATTGACTGAGCTCAGGATGTATAATTAAGAAATTGTCTTTCCCAATTCCATATTCATCATACATGGCGTGCCGAGGAGCGGAATATTTGAAGTGAATTCACCTAGATGGTGAATTCTCCTGGAGCGGAATTGGTATTACCGTGAACTGCATCCCGTGACTGGTATTATCATGCTCTCGCTCCGTGACAGTTATTATCATGCTCTCTGTTTTTAGGCAGATCAGAGTACAGCTCAAATTATGATGACACAAGCTTCACAGTAATTAAAAAATATTGGATTCTCAGTGATTTATGGGGATAATTTGAACAATAAAAATATTCATGAAATGGCCATAGCTAGAGCTTTAGGAACTGGAATTAGGATCACAATAATAATAAAAAATCGCAGGAGTGAAGTTGCAGGTGCGTTGTTGCTCTCGGCTCTTGAAACCATGATCTCAAGTGATAATCATGCTCAAATTGAATGCATAGAGATTGTTAAACTGGTTTGTCTTTCAAAAAAATCAATTTTCTACAGCATTAACCAACGGAGACACTAGAATCGCTTTCGAGGGGTCTTCTCCTGCTGTTTCTTTTTGCAGTAGGCAGATCAACTACTGGGAAGATCAGATGAAGATCTACAATGTATTACAAGTTCTGAGAGGTGCTTCGGAAGATCACCTTGACCAAAATACTTTGAAATTTGGGTTATATCGATCAGCTCAAACAAAAACAAAAGCAAAGTGTTGCAGGGAAAAAAAAGATATGAGTGAACTACAGAAGGCATGGTTTTACAACCAATATGGATCCTTGGACGTGTTGCAGTTTGGGGAAATTTCTTTGCCAAAGCTAGGGCCAGGCAAGCTTCAAGTTAAAATATGAGCTACTGCTCTCGATCCTATCGACTTTAAGGGGCACAACAGCATATTCGGAAGATCAGATTAAGAAGGCATATAGGAAATCGATCTTGAATTTTGGGACGAACAACAATGATGAATGTGGGCCAAATAGTTCTTTCTTTTTTTTGATGGGCAGATTTTGAAGAATGTATTTTGTAGAAAACTATTTTGCAAAAAATGATTTTAGCATTTACAAATCTAAAATCAATAACAAAAAATTTATGTTCCTTTAAACAAAAAATTTGACAAATTCCATACCAATTATTTTCTGATCAATTCAATGGAGTTGAGTTTTCCAAGAATTGGTAGAGCTGGAATCTTCCTCCTCATATCCACTACAACATTACCGTGGCTCTGATAAAACAATAATGACCGAAGTGTCCTCAGACACGTAATTTTATTAATCACAAAAAAACAATTACATTGGAATTATGCAAGAGTTTACACCCGAACAACAAAAACACTCTTGCAATGAGCTATTTATAAGCTCTATGTCCTAACTTCCACTAATTATGGATCACTTATTAAATAACAAGTGTCCACTTACATTAAATGACCTCTTATCTATTCTACTAACTTTATTCCTAACTTAGAGCCTAGGAAACGACTCTTTTCTAGAGTCCTATTTTTAATAACAAATTTCTATTTCTAAGTATCTCAAAAATTTATTAAATATTCTAGAATAATAATTATTAATTTAATATCTTAAATTAATAATTATTTTATTCAAACTTTATATCCTATGATAATATTTATTTTTGGATCATCTAACATACTCTGTTATCACATCCGCATTTCCCTGGGTAAATTTTCTCCAATCGTAACTCCCGTACACTACAATTGTAGCCACTTTTGCACAGTAATATTAAATATGAGATCATGAATAAACCACGAGAGCTTAAAAGATAAATATACAAAGCGATGAATTAACCATACATATACCTACCCTCCCTTTGATAATATTATAGCAATGACAGTCATGAACAATAATCCCTGAACATGTGAACCCCAATGTAACATTTCCATTTATTTCATATCTTGAATCTCACACCCATGAACAAGATCATACTACCTTGAAACCATGACAAAATAATAACTCATTGTGCAGCTAACAAATATTTCAGTGTATTAAAGGATAATAGTATTGTTTAAGAGAAAAGTATGCCCCACCCATCATATGTGCCACATTTATAGAATTTCTAATGCATCTTCACCACTTGACCTTTGTAGACGATAAAATTGTAGTTTTCACTACATAAAAAAGACAAATATAGCTAACTATGAGAGCATAGATAAAACATATAATAATTTTAATAGAAAACAAATGGAGCCACAAATTAGCGAAATATACTTTTAAATGAAGAGAATTTCATATAGATATGTTAACTCACCTTCACTTGTGAACATTAACCTCAAATTTATCTGCCTACTTCCTTAATTTCCGTTTTCACAACAAAAAAAATGAAGCCAAATGCGACTACAAAAAACATTAAAAAACACACACACAAAGGAAGAGAAGAGCACACCCAACAAATGAAACCAAGACCAAAATAAAAAATAAAAATAAAAAACAATAAAAAATGCAAAATGAAGGAAAACAAGTACAACGCAGCATGGCCATTCTCAAAATCAACAAAACAAAACACGTAGACAAGAACAAAGAAAAAATTGCAAACATCCCATCGGCACATCATCTCCCTTGGCAATATTTTGTCCTTCACTGAAAGGGAAAAAAGTGGGTTGAATAAGGTTACAGTACACACACAATTAGTAATGTTAAACATATTTCAAAACCAATAATTATTCATAATATGAAACACGCCCCCCCTAGATTTTGTTTTATAACGATGGACACTCTTTTGTATTCCACTTTCTCGTGCTCAACAAAACAAACCGTCTACAAAATATACACAATAATTAATCCTAATTAAACTAGAGAGTACACAATAATTAATCATAATAAGAAAAACACCTTTCTTATAGATTGTTATATAAAAAGGGAGTGTCCATTTTTGTATTTCACATATCCATGATCACTATAACAAGCCCTCTGCAATAAATACATAATAAAATATTATATTTCTAATCAAAGTAAAACTAGTGAGTTTGAAGGCATGAACTTCAACAAAGACACGCCAACAAACAAAAAATTGCAAACTTCCCCTTTTCACATTATCTCTATTATAGTGTCTTCTCCTCCACTGAAAGGAAAAAAAGTGGGGTGAATAAGGTTAAAATAAAGACATAGATAGTAATGGAAAACATAATTCAAAATGAATAATTGTTCATAATACCAAACATATATTTAAAAACCAATAATTATTCATAATATGAAACACACCTCCCTTAGATTTTTTTTTATAACGATGGACACTCTTTTGTATTCCACTTGCTTGCGCTCATCAAAACAAGCCATCTAGAAAAGATACATAATAATTAATCATAATTAAACTAGAGAGTACACAATAATTAATCATAATAATAAACGCACCTCTCTTCGAGATTGTTATATAAAAGGGGATAGTCCATTTTTGCATTTCACATATTCACGCTCACTAGAACAAGCCATCTGCAATAAATACACTACAAAATATTACATTTTTCTAATAAAAGTAAAACTAGTGAGTTTGTAGGCATGAACTTCAACAAAAACTCGCCAAGAAACAAAAAAAATTGCAAGCTTCCCCTTTTCTCATTATCTCTCTTGTAGTGTCCTCTCCTCCATTGAAAGGAAAAAAAGTGGGGTGAATAAGGTTAAAATAAAGACATAGATAGTAATGGAAAACATAATTCAAAATGAATAATCATTCATAATAGAAAACATACCTCATCTATGGTTTTCCATATAAAGATAAGCATTCCATTTTGTATTCCACTTACTCGTGCTCACCAAAACAAGCCATCTACAACTAATACACTATAATATATTTGAATCATTACACAAGTTAAACTAGAGAGTTGAATGCAACAATCAATCATAATGTGAAACATACATGTCTTTGAGATTTGTTATATAAAGGGGGATAATCCAATTTGTATTTCATGTATTTGTGCTAACTAGAATCAACCATATGCAGTAAATACAAAATAAAATATTAGAATTCTAATAAAAGTTAAATTAGAGAGTTGAAGGCATGAACTTGTGATCCAATTAATTCCAGTCCATTTATATTCCATGCTATATCTCTGAATATATAAATTTTCTAAACTAGACGTAATTATACTAGGAATAATGCAATCATTGTTATATTAAGAGAAATTATCCTTTTTGTAAGAGGGATCTAAGCATATTTAAACATATTAAATATCCATGATATATCTCAAAATATAGAAATTTTCTAAACTTGACGTAATTATACTAGGAATAATGCAATCAATGTTATCTTAAGAGAAATTATTCTTTTTGTAAGAGGGATCTAAGCATATTTAAACATATTAAATACCCAAAATACTAGTGTTGTCTACTAGCACAATGGTTCATTGGTCGAAGGCTCAGTATGCTTGCTTGCTCGACCTTACCATCCGGGGGGTGCATGTGATGTGGACCAAAAAACTATAGGGGGTGCATGTGATGTGTGATCCTCAGCCGAAAACCAACAGCCCCTTGCAGCCACCAGATAGCTAGATGTGCCATTATCTCCACCACCTGAGCCGACCATGTGGTCACTCGCCCGTCTGTTATGATCGTATGTTTGAAGGTGGGCCTCCCGACCCCGAAGGTATGGATTTTCACTGATATAGTTGATTAATTTACCTTAGTTATCATGGACACTTTTAGGCATGGAATGGTGGGGGTTTCATTGAAAAAGAGTGGGCTAGGTCAATACTCTTGTCTCCTCTACCTGATTTGGTGGTTAGCCTTGTATCCTAGTCTTGTGGGGTCTCCTTTATTGGTCATTAGCTTTAGGGTTGGCACTACACGGGAAATCCCAATTTTGGTTGTGTGGTCCCTCCTCCAAACACCATATAAATCACTCCCCTCTGCTCATTTTAGCCCCATTCATCTCTTTTCTCATCCGGGTCCACATGTGTCCACTAGGTCCACATAGGGTTAGCCTCCCCCTCCCCTTGTCCACACCTTCGTTCAGGCCTAAAATGATGCCTGAGAGGTTGATGAAGCTAAAAATAAAAGAAAAAAAGCATAATTTGACCACCCTCAACAAGAAGTGTACCACAAAATTCAAAAGATGGCCGAGACATACAAGTTTAGGACGTGCACAAAAGCCAAACATTAGCTCTACCCCTTATCTATGGTCATCACCCTGGTTCTTATGGACCCTATATGAGCCCCATCTACATCAAGGAACCCATGATAGTCCCAACTCCTAGTGGGAAATTAACTGCCCCACCTCAAATGGGGTATCTACTGCTATATCCTACACCACATGCTCTCATCCCATGGAGCCCTGAGCAGTTATAAAGAAAAATCAATCAAAGACAAAAGGAATATGAAGAAGGGTGGAAAAATAAAGGTTGAGGCAAATCATGTACCACGATTTTCTTCTTCATACACTCATATTCCCAAGTGTGGGCTTCCCTTATTATAGCTACCCTTGTACCATGGAAAGTGGATTAGAGCCTTCCCCCGATCCCCACTCCATACAATCATTATATCACTTGCCACCTACCACATTATGGATGTACCATGGACATGACACCCCCTTTAAAGGCTTAAACAACCTAATAGGGTCCTTGGTTAACCCCCTTATTTAGATTGGAGACACTTGTAAATGCCAAAGCCCAATATGGAAGGGCATGCCACCATGAAGAGCCCCATTGATTCCATGATTTGTAAGCTCTTTTACATTATTATTCTAATTATTTGTTGTGTTGGAGGGCAAGGGGATGCATTGGATCTTATGAAATATTGCAAGTGGGTCTCCATTTAGTATTTGGTCTTGCTATACGGGGTCCAAGCTCTCCAAGATCTCCAGACATCCACATTGGCACTTAGAGGGTGAGCGTTGAGAGCCATGGGCCTCCACCATGGCAGAGAGTATTTCATGGATCCCCAACACCACTAAATGATTGCTCGTGTTACACCTTTTGGATGAGGATGATGCACCTAGTTCACCATTCCTAGCCGGCTCCACACATGCACCATACACTTGGAAGATGTTCCATGGTCTAGATGAGGACGTGTCTCACTACAGAAGACATTAGGGGAATTTTGAGGTCTATAATTGGCCTCCTAAAGAAATTATAAAATACTAGTGGAAATAATAAAATAAGATTAGATTACATCATATTTTAGAGGGAATAAATAAAAAACCATTTTTTCAACTCGTATTTTCAACTTATCTCCCTATGGGTTTACTCAAATTTCGAGTGGGAACACTCGTTGGATGTAGAATTTGATTCCTCATCCAAGGAGTACCCATGTTGCATAATTTTTATGGACTTTTTTATATGAAAAAATGATAAATACATGAAAAATGTGATTGCAATCACGTTTTTTCATATAACAGGGTCCATAGAAAGTATGCAACATGGGTACTCCTTGGATGAGGTATTAAAATTTTCATCTAAAGAGTACTCCTGCTCAAATTTCAGTAAAACCTTAGGGAGATAATTTGAAAATGCAAGTTGAAAAAATAGTTTTATTATTTTATTATTTTTAATCTTTTTACTCGTTTACCCCAAAAATGGTGAATCATCCCCCATGGTTGCATAATCATCTTGAATCATATTGGTTCTTATAAAGTTTATTTTGGTTGTACATTTTTTTTAGGAGGCCCATTTTAGATCTCAAAAGGTCTCTAATGCAAAGGGAGGGCTTATGTCATTATCCTAGCCCTTACATATGGTTTATAGGCATCATCAATCAACTTGGAGACCCATGAGGATGTCCTTGTGCCCTCACACCCACTTGGGGCCACCACATGTGAATTTCCTAGGAAACAAGGGGATAATCCTTTGTCCACTATGTTTTGAGCCTTTTCTCTCAACTTGGCACACGTTGGACTCCACTAGGCCTTCTCAATGGCCCAACGACTCATTATGTATACTATTTTTCCCTATTGAGAGGCTTTCTTGTTGTATTATTGAGCTATCTTGGTGCGCTTGTCACCAAATCATGTCATTATTCAACATTATTTTATTGTTTGGGGTTAAATAAGACAAATTAGGCTATTTGAATCCCCTATTGGATTGTATAAATAGATGAGAGGATGATTAATTTCTCTCATCATCACTTGGATTGGATTAGTATCTCCTGAGAGATTTTCACACCTTTTGCTGGGGTGAAATTTTTGGAGTTTCTTGATGCACTATGATGTTTGGATTTTCACTATTGTCTTTGGAGCTTCTTTCTAATGCAAAGTTGATGAATGGATATACTCTCTCTCTCATGTAGGTGAACTTTTAATGCTACTCTTGTTATCTTAATTTTCAAATTGATTTATATTTACTAAGGGTTAATGTAATGTAGAATTCTTCTGGGACCTTGAATAAGTGATTTAATGCATGCGTTGCTCCTTGAGAGATTGGGTGAATGTTCCTAGAGGCACCTTCTAGGTTGAAAGACCTTGAAACTTCATCCCTTTGGCAAATTTGAGGTATAAATATCTAATTACCTAGTTTTCGCCCTTGAATAGGCTAGCAAAGTTTAATTAGGTCTCCTTAGCTCACAAAATTCATCGATCTAGGTGTATCTTGACTCCATTAATCCCCCTAAGCTAGGAAATGATCCTCGCATCCTCTTGGTGGTAAAATTTATCTTTCTTTTCTTCACTCTTCCAAATTATATGCCTAACCCTAGAGGGTTACCTAGGGCATGACACAAATTCCATTGTAGCCATCCATAAATTTTTGATTGCATTGGGATTTTATCTAATGGTCCTCCAAGCTTGAGGAAAATCCGATAGTGGAATCTCAAGATATAGCAAGCCCTAGTAACAAGGCCATTTATTTCCCTAGGTTGATTTTGGGTTTGTGTCCTTACTTGGGTCATTGCATTTGCATTTCAAAGAAAATTAGTAATTTTTCCTATTATCCTCCCTATTCAAGTAAATACCTTCAATTGGTGATCAACTCCATAACCTTGACCTAGCTTGAGTCCACCTAGGTTCTTTGTGGTCCCGCAACTTTATAACTCATATTTCACAAGGATTACATAGAAGTCATTCCTCCACAAGGATTATTAGGTCTAGCAAGCTTATTATCAAGATATATCCTCCAAAATTAGGCTCAAGTGTCCTCTTAGCCCTTCCTAGAGAGCCCATCACCTTGCTTTTCAAACAATTAAGCCATTTATTTGAGATTTTCTTGTGAATAGGCTTTAGGAATCACTCCTTATTTGATCATTAATCTATTCATCATTGTGATTCCTCTCATACCGGGTCTCCTCCCATCGATTAAATTTCGTAAAGAGCGGAGAGCCTTAGCTGAGGTGACAGTGGGCTATCACTCTATTGTTGCCCCTTAACCTAGTAGTTTCTCTATAGGATCCCCTCCAAGGACCCCTGCTAGTTTGGGCGGTAACAAACCCAATGGAAAAATGTGGACCCAGATGGGAAATATGTGTAAATGGGTTATAATGAGTGGAGGGGAGTGATGTATGTGGTATTGGGAAGCATTACCATGTAACCAAAATCGAGGTTTTCCATGTAGTGCCTCTCATAAAGCTAGTATCCAATAAAGAATATCCCACAAGACTAGGATAGAAGAGCATACACCAAATTGGACAAGGGGATGAGAGTACAAACCAAGCCCATTATTTTCATAAAATCTCCCCACTAATCCATGTCCATATGTGTCCATGATAAGTAAGCCAAAATACCCATTTAAATAATGAAAATCCATACCTTCATGTTTGGAAGGCCCACCTTCAAACATATGATCATAATATATGGGCGAGGGCACATAATGGGTGGCTCAGGTGGTGGAGAATGGTGGCAAATAGACTTATCTTGTGGCTGCAAGGGGTTGTTGACTGCCAGCTGAAAACCAGTCTAGGAGAAACATTCTCTTATGGGGGTCACCCACTAGTGGTGGGTAACAAGCCTATCATTTCTCTCGACCTTGTGATATTTCTCTTGGCCCTGCCTTTTGATCTCAACTTTCTCACACAATTGTTTCCTGCTGAAACTACTCTCAATTATCTCCTCAAATTCTTGATCTTCGATTATCAACCAATGCGCTATAACATCAACAAAGAATCATAAATATTTGTGCTTTTATCCTTCGCTTACCTTAATAGCATTTTGATGCATGCAATGAGGAAAATTTTGAATGGATGTTCACATAAGTGAAATGAGTTCCTTTTGCTGGTTAACTAGAACAAGTCTCAATTACACTTGGACTAGCTCTCAATTAACTAGCTCGAGTTTCTCCTTGATTTCCTCTAGTTGTGAAATACATGAACTGAGGACTTAAATCATCCTCTCTTCACTTTTATTTGAAGTTTTAAATCATCTTAATTGAACTTGTCTCTGTAGTCTTAACTCGTCCTAACTGGACTTGTCTTTGCCACATCATCCTATAGTCTAACTGAAGAAAACTCCAACGAACCAAAGCTCCAACACTACACATGCAATCTACTGATGATCATTCCAGTGAACTGAAAATCAACTCATCATACTGAAGTATATCTCATGATCTCACATGGAAGCTAGATAAATACAGTCGAAGTCTTCACTGGCTAAGACACAAGCCAAAAGACCTTACTTCACTACTTTTTCAACAACTAGCAAACATAATTTCAAAAATATAAGGAACTTACCCACCTTTGAGAGGAGTTATGACAAAAAAAAAGAGATTATAACTTTCTAGGGAAAAACTAAAAGGAAAAAAGCTAGTGGAGAAAAATACTATTGTCTTTGATGTCGAAGGATTGAAGGTTACAAATGCATTTCAAAGGTTGAAATGTATTGAAGAAGAGAAAAAAGTGGAAAATTCTATGTTAAAAGGAGTCTTGTAACCCTAGAATTTCTTAGCACAACCACTATAAATGCAAAAACAAGAATATATGCAAGAGGATTCTCTAAAGAAAGGGTAGCTTTAGATTTATTGAATGGAGTTAGAAATCTTGTAGCCAACAATGTTGAAGACATGATGAGAATTTTATGGAATTGTTGGAGATAGCGGGGAAATCTATTTCATTCACTAGTAAGATTAGGTTGTTGAAAGAGTCCTATGTTGTTGAGTTACAAAATATACCAACCTTAATGAGAAATTCTTGGAGACATTTCTTAAGAAACTAGAGTTTGTGAATGATTATAAAAGGAAGAAGGAAACCTTCCATAAAATTTGAGGGCAACAAAGATCGAGAAATGTTGGGGGGGGAATGTTGGGGTGGCAAGACTGATATTCTCCAATAGTTTATTGAAGAGAGGATTCAAATTTTCTACAAAGTGAGAGAAACCATGGAAAGAGTGAAGATCCAAATTTACTCCACTAAGATAAAATATGTTCGAAGAAAGGATTTGAGGCCATATCATTGGAAAAGAAAAAACTTTTCAGATGAGTTTTTATGACCTTGTCATCCCATAATTTCTATAGGGATTTGGACATGTAGTTTTGATCATATGATCCAATGAATCAATTATTGGCTTTATAGTGATAATTTGTAGCAATCAAAATTTTTCAGATGAGAGTTTTGATGGTCTTGTTATCCCATAATTTAAATAGGGATTTGGACATGTAGTTTTGAACATATGATTCAATGAATCAATAATTGGCTTTATAGTGATAATTTGCAGCAATTAAACCAAGAACATTATCGACTATGCCTATGATTTCAAGGCTTAGCATGTTCAACATAAGATTGCAAGATTGTGGAGTGCTTCTGGCATGAAGTATAAAACAACAAGAAAACCTTCTCAAACATAATTGGGTTGCAGATATCTCGCATACACCTATGATATACTTGGGACTAGATGGGACCAATAGGAAGAAAAAATTGTAGAGGAAATGTACATTTTTTATAGGCTTGATCTAAGAGTTAGAAATGATAAGGCTAATATAGTGGATTGTTGCATATTGAAAGTGGAAAATGTGACATTACTTCCTCCAAATTCTTTGCAATTTTATTTCCTAGGTAAGGATTCCATTAGATACTTTAACATAGTTGAGGTAGACAAATGAATCCTCATAGCCATTGGTGACTTCAAATTGGGTAAACAAATTTCTGCAAGACACCACTAGTATTAATTATTTAGAATATCGTTGATTATCAATGTGCAAACAAGGATATTACAATTATGTGTAACCATCAACACACTATTTCAAAGGCACATGGAACCCAAATGGAATCATTGGTATGATAATCTTGACACAAGTAAGTCGAATTCCCATCTTAGGGAAATTATGCCTAGCCTTACAACAATAGCCTTACAAAAAGAGTCTTCAAGCCATGTAATGCACCCATCACTTTGGTGCACCTGTAACATGTTCCACAATAGGCTATTATAAATATGGAGGGCATTCCATTTATGCAAGATCTAGCTCTGTAAGTAGAAAGAACAAGAGTGTCCATTCGTCAAATTCAAGTTGGATTTGAGGTAAGATATCTCGATTTTCAGCTAGCTTATCAACTATTTCAGAGGTATTATTCTAAGTCTTTAAGCCTCCAGAAAGAATAGGTCTACAGTGCTTTAAAAAGAAAAAAATTGATAACTAGTGTTATTAATGTGCCCTTTATTTAAGGGATTTAAGAGTGTTTCTCAATAATCAATAGGCTAGCATTTCAGAAAGGTTTGTTGTACACAATCAATTCACACATCATATTCAATTCTATTTACTTGAGAGATATTCAGGGGGGCTGACCTAAAAGCCAAAAATGTACACAGTTAATGGAAAGAGGGGTGGGGGGGGGGGGGGGGGGGAGGGAGGAGAGTGCGGGAAACAAATTCCCCTACTCCAATTTGTATAGCATGAATTGTCCAAGGAAAAAAATTGATGCCAAATGAACTTTGAAACAACATCCATTGGGGTGTATTTTAAAAGGTTTTAACCAATGAATAAGCCCCATCATTTAGTATAGCAACAACTAAGAAATATATGACAACGGATTGATATCAGAGGAGATGTATTTCAGGTCTATCTTAAGAATTGAGTGTGTATTAGTCGTAGTCCAAGTCCTATGATGACCTTTCTTTGATATATATGTGTGTGTACGTGTGATGACCTTATATATATATAGAAAGAGAGAGAGAGAGAGAGAGAGAGAGAGATAATCTGGAGGAGGAGCTATGGTCATATAAGAGTAACACTTTATTTTTATTTTTTGTTTCTTTAAGGACACATCCTTATCTCGAGAGGAAATAAAATTGTTGACATAAAGAGAATGCTTGAATATATATATATATACATATGTGTGTGTGTGTGTGTGTGTGTGTGTGTTGGGGGGGGAGGGATAACCCTCATTTTAGATACTTGATGGGCCGACCTGTGGATACATATTTAAATGTAGGCAACTTGAAACACTTAATATCGGCTATGGCTAACCCCCTATAAGTGAAAATATTGATGTGGATTTGAAGGTTGTGCTCTCATTTCGAGGTTTTCTACTCATCTTTGGGGGAAAAAAATTCTCTAGAGGAATAGAGAATTCACCATGGAAGATGACTTGGAGGGTGTCACCATCATTGGTGGAGACACCCTTCTTTGGGTTGATTTCATTATACATGTGACATCGACGTCTGATTCTTTGTATTTTAGATTTAATTAATAAGGAAAAAGGGTGTTTTGGCTTTCACTTAATAAATTAATATTTTAATCTAAAGGAAGGTTCTCTCTCTCCCATGGGAGACCTAGTTGAACCATTTTGCTAGTTTTCCTTCCGTATCTCCTTGAAACTCATTGCATTAAATCCCATAATATTAACCTAGGGAATCCCTCCTTAATATAGAGGAGAGCAGGCCAAAAGTTAAGAAGAGGGTTGGTGAGGTCACAGTGGCCTCCTTCTTAGTTTCACTCAAGATGCACTTGACCTTTTGGAATTTATCTCAATAACTGTGAATTCATGTGATAAAATTTTAGCATTATTGATGGGGATAAAGTCCATTTCTTAGAAGACATTTGTATAAGAAGCTACAACATTGGAGGAAGGTTCATTCTTGAATATATTTGCTCATATTGGTGGCTAAATTAAAAGAACGAGAACCTTGTTCTTTACAAATTTTGAAGACTTTGTGCTTGTGAAGTGAGACAAGCATCATTGTAAAGGCATTGATGAATCACCTTGAAAATTCCATTGTAACAACTTATAAGGTGAAAAATTACATTTTTCATCAAATTTCAACTTTTTTTTTGGGAAACTCGATGTGATAAAGGATGGCCACATTAAAATTTCATGAAATATGTTAGACACGGTCCTGTCAGTCCTTCGTCATTGGTCTTCGAACATGTCGAGTAATGTCTGCAGACTAGAGGAAGGTTCAGTAGGTTTTTATTTTTATGTCATTATCAATAATGTGAAATCGATTCTTCTTCAAAACACTGTTTTGAAGAAGAAATCATCAAATGTACCTTTTCACCATGTAGTTCTTCAGTTGCAGATGCTGGTTCTCCTTGGCAAAGTTCGATGTTAATTATCCCTACAAGCAGACAGAGGAGCCATCATTTAAATTCAGGAAATCAGAGAAGCAAAAATTCATGAATAGAATAACCACTAAATTTGGAGGCCAAGCTTGTTTAGCAACATCAAGCCGAGGGAGCATAGGTCGTTATAATCTAGCGCCACAGCATTGTATATGGGTGTTCAGAATAAAGAGGTTAGCAGCTTTAATGGCATATTTCCTTTTCATAAGTGGACAAGCGTTATAGACTGTAGTATACAGACCACAAATGAATTGGCAATGCAGTCAATGGAAGCCTTGACAACAAGCACTTGGAAAGAATCATCCAAATACCGATCCATTATTTATTAACCACGCTAAGTATCACAGATCAAGCAATAATTGGTAAGGTTACAAGTGATACCAACAACGCTGGCATTGAGGGTGTGCGCTACCCATATAAGGTGCGCTACCCACTTAATTTTCCCCAGCCCTTTGCAGAGAACACAGGCGCTAATCGTTGGGTAGGCGCGCTACCCATACAGTGACAGAGCCAAACAATTTTGTCTTTGCGTTTGATTTCGAGCCAAAACGCCACGATGAGCTTGCAAGTATGTTTTTAATGGTTGCTCAGTGATTTTTTAACAGGATTGTGGTGTTTTTAAAGGGGGAAATTAGTGTGTTTGATGTGGATGTTCGCTGCTTTAGAGAAGATGGAAGGTAATTTGTGGTTGAAAGATACAATTGGTGTTGTACCAAAGAATGCTTGGGCAATAAACCCCTTCAGTCACTCACCTACAATGGAATATTTGCTTCGTCGAATGGGTTTCAATAATATGCTTATTCAGAGAACTCATGATGAAGTAAAGAAGGAATTAGCAATGCATGAAAATTTGAAGTTCATGTGGCGGCAAAGTTGGGACAGTGATGAAAGTACTGATATCTTTTGCCATATGATGCCCTTCTATTCATATGATGTGCTACATACATGTGGACCAGAGCCTGCTATATGCTGTCAATTCGACTTTGGTAGGATGCTTGGTTTTGGCTATGGAGTTTTCCCATGGGGTTACAATTCAGTTGAGACTTTCTCTGTGAATGTGCAGTACTTATTGAAGATAGGTTTGATAAAGGAGAATACAAGGTTGACCGATTGACTGAGTATGAGCATGAGCAAATCCGATCTAAGTATGACGTGCAGCCTTTGCATAGAGAATGAAAGAGACCGAGGAAACCTAGATAGAAATCTTCGACAGGCATATGAAATATGTTCCACAGATATCCTTTACTCATACCATCACTATGTATGAGTGAAAGTTATGTATGGAAAGCTGTTGGAAGCGATAATTTGATAAAAGCGCCCCCAAAGTTACAGAGGATGTTAATTATAAAAATTTGGTTGTTTTCAAATGGTAAAAGTAAAAGTAAAAACCCAAATTAAACGCAGAATACCAACCATAAGCAGAGAAATAGGGTCGATTTGCCTATTTTTGACCTTAGTTGCATTTCAGATGGTCTACGCTACAGGTGTGCCTCCTCATGGGTTATCAAATAGATTTCAGGTGTAACGCAGCCCTTTTTTTTGATTATTTGGTTATTGTTCTCTATCTTTAGCTTTCAGTTCATGAGCTGTTGTAACAGCTCCTCTGACTGTCGATTTGTTTTCTACAGATAGTCTTATTTATTATTGTAAATTCTTTGTAAATAAGAGAGTTCTGAGAGGTGCGTGGAGGAGAACAGAGAGCTTTATTGTACAGTTGTTTGAAAAAGATTAATTGAAGAGTACAGCTCTGATTTATAAGATTCCTGTGGCTTGAAATTTGGCATATGTTTTTCTCTGTTTCATATGTATCTTGTAATGTTTTCATTTCATTCATAAATCTTTTTCATTTTGAATGTTTCTGAGTGAGAAGGGTAAAATTCAGCTTACTGCTTTGCCCTGGAGAAGCATTCATGTTTTGTGTTTCTTCCTCTGTCTGAAAGGGATTCATACATTAATGCCTCTTTCAACTTTCTTAACAGTCCTTCCATTTCATATAATTTCAGTTTGGATGCTTAAGCTCTTGCCTACTTTGCCTTATGGAGTAATCTGTACCTTTGATTAAATCTCTGCTCTTGTTTTCTTTGCCCCATGCAGCCCAGAAAACCCAATCATTCATTCAAACCCCTTTTCATATCTATTTACTAGCCTAAGATCAGTTCCAGTTTGAAGTCATCTTGCACCTTATTGCTCATCTTATCGAGATTGACTGGAGAGAGCCCTCTCCTATCCTCGTAGGGCTAGCTACGAGGCTGAGCTTGGTTTGATGTTGCCTCTAGTTTCGCCTTTTTCAGCCTGAGGCAGATTTGAGCACTAACAAAATATATAAGGTTTTTGATGTCAAGAATATCCCTATGTACCCTAGTTAGTGTCGCCCAAATTGATTGGAAGGGAAGATTTTGTAAACTTTGATGAGAACTAATCATTGGCCATCTCTCACATGCTAAACATTTTGAAGTATTTTCTAGAACTCTATGTGGTACATGAATATGTGATGATAAGTCTTTTTTTTACTCTCTAAAGGCACAAAGGTGATGATAATTATTTTTGTTTACTCTCTAAAAGCACAAAGGAATTGGCTTCTATATCCTTGCAAACCAAAAGAGTATACCTTCTATTGCTATTTTCATTAAATAATTTCTCAATTTTTGGGTTCCTAGATTTCAAAGGTATGAAGATACCTACAAAGGAATTGGCTTATATATTCTTGCAAACCAAAAGAGTATACCTTCTATTGCAATTTTCATTAAATAATTTCTCAATTGTTGGGGTCCTAGATTTCAAAGATATGAAGATACCTATCGGGACTTGAAAAATTTATGAAAAGAAGCCCTTCTCTATCCTCCTCACATTCCTCACATTGATCAAGATGACATTAAAGATCATGATATTCTTGATGAAGAGTTCTCCCATGCTCCCATGGGAGAGAGAGAACCACCTCAAGATTATTTTGGGACTTGACAAATTTATGACAAGAAGTTCATCTCTATCCTCCTCACATTCCTCACATTGATCAAGATGACATTGAATATCATGAGCTTCTTGATGAAGAGTTCTCCCATGCTCCCATGGGAGAGACAGAACCACTTCAATATTCTTTTTGGACTTCACAACTTTATGACAAGAAGCCCTTGTCTATCCTACTCACATTCATCACATTCATCAAGATGAAATTGAAGATCATGAGCTTCTTGATGAAGATTTCCCTCATGCTCCCATGGGAGAAAGAGAACCACCTCAAGATTCTTTGTAGGAACAAGCACTTGAAGATAAATTTGATGAAGCCATATACCAACACTTCTGATGGGAAATTTGTTTTCATGCTGAAAGATAAGTTTCTAGATACATTGGAGGAAGTTAAAGAGTAGGCTAGTAAAATCGACAAGAACATGTTAGCCTCCAATGTAGACCCTCCTAGTGTGCCTCATGCTAAGTCTAAGACTAAGCCTAGGGTTATGAACAATGTTGATCCTACCCAAGGTCCTACATTCACTCTAGCTCAAATTTTTGACCAAGTGACAACCAATATCATGTAAACCTAACTGAATCTCTTGAATAAGGTAAATATCTTTGAAAGGGAAATGGATAAACAACAAAATTTCCCTCCTAGACCTCAATACATTGAGGATCATCCACCTAGGGGAAATAAGGGATAGAAAAATAAATAGACCTCCTCCTAAGTAAGAGTGCTTAATGCCTTTGCCCCTTCTGATATGATTAATCGAGAAGGAAGCCCTTGGTGTCTACCTTGAATGAGTCACAAAGGGAATGGTGTTGATGTTTGTACTGTTAGAAGGTCTTTTGCATAAGCCAAGTGTCTATAAAGAAAGAGAAAATACTCTTTAGGTTCAGGAGGAGCAAGTATTATGATTTCTTTCCTAAGATAACTCTTTTGCATAAGCCAAGTGTATAGAAAGCAAGAGAAAATCCTCTTTAGGTTCAGGAGGAGCAAGTATTATGATTTATTTTCTAAGATAACTCTTTTGCATAAGCCAAGTGTATAGCAAGCAAGAAAAAATCCTCTTTAGGTTCTGGAGGAGCAAGTATTATGATTTCTTTCCTAACTGTTATCTTAGGAAAATCATATTAATTAATTTAATGATTTATGTTCACTATTGGGCTAAGTTTATAAGAATAAATTATTTAATTATTTAAGTGAATTAGATCGAGACTACAGGAAGAGAAAGTATTATGATTTCTTTCCTAAGTGTTATCTTAGGAAAATCACATTAATTAATTTAATGATTAATGTTCACTATTGGGATAACGTTTATAAGAATAAATTATTTAATTATTTAAGTGAATTAGATTGAGACTCCAATGTTGATACAAGTGGATTAGGATTTAATCCTAGCCCTCGATCACTTTGGAGATTAGGTATTTGGATCAATAAAAAATCATGAAGGGAACCTATGGGAGAGGATGAAGACAAACATTTCAATTGAGGAAACAATTTTTTGGAGTGAGAAGAAGAAAGTGTTCAGCAAGGGTTTTTCAAAAGGAAATTTTGAAGAAAATTTGTAGAGGCCAAGATTGAGGAAAGAGAAAAACCAAGATTTGGGGGAGAGAGTATGAGATTCATGTTCAAGCTGAGAATATAGGTAGAGGCCAATTTTATTCAGCTACTTCGTGTGAAGGCCAAGTTTCTAGAGGGTCAAGACTTGGAGGCTAGTTTCAGCTAATGGGATGAAACTTCCAAGGTGCAACCATAAGGCTAGGAGGGCCAAAATTTGCAAGGGGGGGCCAAGATTTTGTTGGGGTTGAGATATTCTCAAAAGAAACCAATTTCTTGAGGCTACATTTTCCTTATAGGCCAAAAATTAAAAAAGTCATTTCCAGGTTAAATTATTGATGTAATTTTTGTGTATTTCTCTGTGGATCAAGGCCCTACAATTTCCACAAAATTAATGTGAAGGAAGATTTGATTGGGGTGGATTTATGTTATGTTTGTGTTTTATTTCTTGGAAGCTGAGTTTCAGCTAATGGGTTGAGACTTCCAAGGTGTAACCGTAAGCCTAGGAGGGCCAAAATTTGCAAGCGGAGGCCAAGATTTTGTTAGGGTTGAGATATTCTCCCAAGAAACCAATTTCTTGAGGCTACATTTTCCTTATAGGCCAAAAAACCAAAAATCCATTTCCAGGTTTAATTATTGATGTAATTTTTGTGTATTTATCTGTGGATCAAAGCCCTAAACATTCTAGAAAATCAATGTGAAGGAAGATTTTATTGGGCAGATTTATGTTATGTTTGTGATTTATTTTTCTAAGTATTTTCCCTTATAAAGGTTTAATTATCGATGTAATTTTTGTGTATTTCTTTGTGGATCAAGGCCCTAAACTTTCCAGAAAATTAATGTGAAGGAAGATTTGATTGGGGTAGATTTTTATGTTATGTTGTGATAGATTTTTCTAAATATTTTCCCATATAAATTTATAGTGAAAAGTTAAATATAGCAGTTTATTTATTTTGAACAATTCAGAAAATTAATTTACTAGTTAAAAAAAAAATCGGGTATAAAATAATCACTATGTGAAATAGATAAGAACTAGTATTTAAAATTTAATATGGTATCAAAGCTACCTTAATCTTTGTGAAGAGGGAAATCAATAGCAAAGGGTTTACAACATCAGATTTTTATTTTTTAGCTGAAGGGTTTTTTGGTTGAGGGTTTGATCAAGAAGAATGACTTCTAGAGAGAAGAGATATGAAGACCAACTAGAAAGGGTGTCCAATTTTACTCCATGAAAGGAGATAACATCACTTATTCCCCTATAGAACAATCTATGGGAGTTTGGAGAAACTGAGAAACTCAAGTCACATCTCCTAAAAATTCTACAACACTGGCTACCCATAATTTGAAGGATGGTCTAGACATATTATCATGGATGCAATGAAGGATCATGTGATCCTCACATATCAAGAAAGAAGAATGCTAATGAGATGAATTTTGCAACTTCTTGATGTTCATGGATAGGATTATTTCTTCAGTAAATGGTCTCTCTAAGTCTTGTTGTATTTATTCCTTAAATGAGTATAAAAAAAAATGTGCTTGTGTAGAAGAGAGGGTATATTCTCTAGGGTTTATGGATGCTACAAAGTAGTCTCTCTAAGTATTGATGAATTTATTCCTTAAATGAGTATCAATGGAAATATGCTTGTGTAGAGGAGAGGGTACATTCTCTAATTCTTGTTTGTTGATAGATCCTTTCTTTTAAACCCCTTGGTAGAATGGTAGAGTTATAATGGAGAAATATTCACTTGAGTTTATCTTGAATATTGTAAACTATACTAGGATTAGTCGTTGACAACCCTAATCATCACCCTTGGATCCATTCACACATTCTCAAGGGAGACTTAGCTAACCCATATGTCTGAATTATAGTGGCGAAATATTCACTTGAGTTTATCTTGAAGCTTGTAAACTATAATAGGATTAGTCATGGACAACCTTAGTCATCACCATTGGATCCATTCACACATTCTAAAGGGAGACCTAGCTAACCCATATGTATGATTGAATGCCACTAGTATTTGAAGCTCCCATCAAATTTCATACCCTAAATTTTTTCCAAAACCATTTTGCTAGATTTATTTTTCATATCTCCTTGAAACTCATTGCATTAAATCACATAATATTAACCTAGGGAATCCCTCCTTAAGCTAGAGGAGAGGAGGCCAGAAGTGAAGAAGAGGGTTGTTGAGGTCACAATGACCTCCCTGTTAGTTTCACTCAAGATGCACTTGAGCTTTTAGAATTTATCTCAAGAAGCCACTCCCTCTTAGTTTCACTCAAGATGCACTTGAGATTTTGGAATTTATCTCAAGAAGCCACTCCCTCTTAGTTTCACTCAAGATGCACTTGAGATTTTGGAATTTATCTCAAGAAGTGTGAATTCATGTGATAACATTTTAGCATTATTGATAGGGATAAAGTCCATTTCCTAGAGGACATTTGTAGAAGAAGCTACAACATTGGAGGAAGGTTCATTCTTGAATATCATTTCTCATATTGGTGATTAAATTAAAAGAACGAGGACATTGTTCTTTACAAATTTTGAAGACATTGTGCTTGTGAAGTGAAACAAGAATCATTATGAAGGCGTGTGAATTCATGTGATAACATTTTAGCATTATTGACGGGGATAAAGTCCATTTCCTAGAAGACATTTGTAGAAGAAGCTATAACATTGGAGGAAGGTTCATTCTTGAATATCTTTGCTCATATTGGTGACTAAATTAAAAGAATGAGGACCTTTTTCTTTACAAATTTTGAAGACTTTGTGCTTGTGAAGTGAGAAAAGCATCATTGTGAAGGAATTGATGACTCACCTTGACAATTCCATTGTAATAACTTATAAGGTAAAAAATTGCATTTGTCATCAAATTTGAACTTTCATTTTTGGAAACTAGACGTGATAAAGGATAGTCCCATTAAAATATCATGAAATATATAAGGTTTTTGATGTCAATAATATCCCTATGTACATCCCTATGTACCCTAGTGAGTGTCACCCAAATTGATTGGAAGGGAATATTGCGCAAAATTTGATGACAACCAATCATTGGCCATCTCTCACATGCTAAACATTTTGAAGTATGTTATATAACACTATGTGGTACATGAAGATGTGATGATAAGTATTTTTGTTCACTCTCTAAAGGCACAAAAGAATTGACTTTTATATTCTTGCAAACCAAAAGTGTGTACCTACTATTGTAGTTTTCATTAAAGAATTTCTCAATTGTTCGGGTCCTAGATTTCAAAGGCATGAAGATACTTACAAAGGAATTGGATTATAAATTCTTGCAAACCAAAAGAGTATACCTTCTATTACAGTTTTCATTAAATAATTTCTTAATTTTTGGGGTCCTAGATTTCAAAGGTATGAAGATACCTATCAGGACTTGACAAATTTATGACAAGAATCCCTACTCTATCCTCCTCACATTCCTCACATTGATCAAGATGACATTGAAGATCATGAGCTTCTTTATGAAGAGTTCTCCCATGCTCCCATGGGAGAGAGATAACCACCTCAAGATTATTTGGAGGAAAAAGCACTTGAAGAGAACTTTGATGAAGAAATATACCAACACTTCTGATAGGAAATTTGATTTCATGTTGAAAGATAAGTTTCTAGAAAAATTTGAGGAAGCTCAAGAGTAGGTTAGTAAAATTGACGAGAAAATGTTAGCCTCCAAAGTAAAACCTCCTAGCGCGGCTCATACTAAGGCTACGACTAAGCCTAGGGTTATGAACTATGTTTATCCTACCCAAGATCCTACATTCACTCTAGCTCAAATGTTTAACCAAGTGACAACCAATATATCATGTAAATATAAGCGAATCTCTTGAATAAAGAAAATATCTTGGAAAGGGAAAGGGATAAACAACAAAATTTCCCTCCTAGACCTCAATACATTGAGGATCATAAACCTAGGGGAAATAAAGGATAGAAAATACATAGACCTCCTCCTAAGTAAGAGTTCCTTATTCCTTTTCTCCTTCTGATATGATTAACCAATCCCTTAGTGTGTACCTTGAATGAATCACAAAGTGATCAGATTCAGATCAAGGACCTAAGTGATAACTTAAATTTCAAAGTGTTCGAAAGTGTGTCAAACCTGAGCAATCGGATAAGTCTCGTCTTCCTAATTCCGGTGCCGCAATCGATTCAAAAAACTAACACAGTATGAAGAAGTTATCATGTTTTGAAAAGTCTAGTAAACTACAAATTTCGATAGTTGACCAAGTTCAACTGGGCATTTGTATAGTTAGGAAAAAAAATATTCCAGGGAATATTCCTTATAATATTCCCTAGAATATTCCTTCTAGGCTAGTCACAGGATGACAAGTGGCATGATTTCAGTTGCAAATAGATTGTATGTATTTTTGGTTCGACCAATCACAGGTTGCCATGTCGCAAGCCCCGAGGCCACCACGTGGCCCAGGATGGTTGTATAAAAATTTTGGGACTCTGTCGGGTTCGACCATGGAATATCTTGCCCACAAAACACACGACTTTACCGTCTCCACCAAGCTGTTTTTCTTAACCATAAGGGGTCAACGTTTATATTTAAGTTGTGGTGAATTCTGATTTGGGGGTTGGAGGGGGCCATCCCCATAGGCCAGCCCCCTCCCCATATGGCCATTTCACATGGTCGAAGGGCTAAAATACCAACAACAAATGGTTTCCTGTCGAGCATTCACATGTCAATGCGATAACCATGGCATAAACTTAAACTGTCAACAACCTCCGATAGTTGTAAACTCTGCGACATTTATGCTAATGACTTTGACTGATAACATGCCACGATCCATCGCGATGTGTCCACGTGGTTTAATATAACCGTTAGTTAACCCCTCATTCAAACCTGGAGTTCTACCTTACAACCACTGTTATATGTGTGGTTTTTTCCAACCATAAATGGTAATTGCGGAGCGGGTTGACATGTGTTCAACCACCCCCAACCGCAACTTTAATGCCACAGTTAGTGCTAGCAGTAAATTTGGAAGCGCATCTAGATTTAGGGAATTTTTTGTTTTAACTTTAGTTAAACTGAAGTTCTCCAAAATTAGTGGAGTTTTTTTAGGAGTTACTGGGAAAAATTGTTTATGCTCTATCTTGAGCACGATTCGACCATTCTTGGAGGGTGAATAGTAAATTTAGAATTTCTTGGAAATTCCAAGCTCATTGGTGAGGGTTTCAGAGCCATCAGAGGACTTCTAAGTGAGATTTTTCTTCAGATAAGTTCTAGGGGCCACTAGGGCCACTAAGGGCCAGTAGTAGAAGGAGGCCTAGCCATGGCAGCTAGAGGCCTTACTCAGGAAACCAATAGTAATTTTTCCATGTTTCAGGCCTTTTTGAACTAATGGTGAGGTTTTAAGAGCTATTAGAGGACTGTTGAAGGCCAATATTGTAGTATCCTAATATAGGGAAAATCAGCAATATTGGGAATATCTTATAATATCCTAGATTGGAGATTCAGCAATACTTGCACAGAAAACTTAATTTTCAGAAATATAAGCATCAACATAAAAATGTAGCCCATGAATCCTTTAGATCTAACATAATAAAAACCACATCTGAAAGGAAATTAGAAACAAATGTCTTTTGCCTAGTTAAACAATCCTCCCATGCTCAAAACAACTTAAAAATGATGAAACCCTCAAGTCTACAACACAAATAAATTACTGCATAAAGAGACAACGCAGTTATTTGAGGATTATACTCAGAAAATGGAGATACAAATCAGATCGTCTATTAGACTACTCAATGAGGCATAAAAACATAGATCTATTCTCTTTTTACATAGATCCAAGATGACCTGGCAAGGGTTTCTTGACAGAAATGATATACAAGAAATAACTGCTACAGATCTATGGATGAATCACATTGTATAGCTGAAGCTATACATAAAAATGGTTGAACATGCAAAGAAATGGCTATAGATTATCCTACTAGCTTTCTGGGAAAAAGGCTGATCCTCCTCCGGGGAAACTAGCTTTCAAAACCAGGGATTAAACCCCTCCACTACAACACCCTGCAACACAACCCAAATCTCAACAGAAACTACATTGTAGCTGAAGGTAACTACTTGGCCTAACACTAGATAGTGGAAAATGCAGCACAAAATATTCTCAGATTTATTAAACAAGATCTCCAAGAAAGAGTGGGGAATTCCCGCATGAGAAAACCCTTGCACTAAACAATGTAGAAAACTTAGCTAAACATCCAAAGTATGCAAGAAGTCTAAAAAGTTTACATACAAAATATAATCTTCAATCATGTCCCATATGGTTTCCATCTCCTCCATTATATAATTGATGAGCTTCCTCACCAAGGGTCCCACTCCATTATGAGGTTGCTTCCATGCAAAGGCTCCTCCACCAAAATTATGCTGTCTCCATTAGTCTTGCTCATCTATTTACAACGTTGTTTGATTTAGTCAATCTTGACTAGATCTTCATTCCTTGTCTCCTTTCACACTCAAGGTGTCTTCATTTTGACTAGCTAGATTGATATTCATTCACATTGAGCTATCTTTATTTAGGATCCACTCCTCATATAAAAATGTTGTTGAATTTGTCAAACTTGACTTTTTCCACACATTTAAGACCCTGTTCACACATGTGGATGCTTGATCTGGTTTATTACATGATCCATTTTCACATTATGAGGGATTTTTATTCCTACTTAAGAAACTTATGAGCCTCCTTGCCCACTTATTCATCTAACTAGATTTTAAAAGAAAAATTAATATTCCTATTAGCTGCGTGCTAATTTAGGAATATTACAAATATGCTTCATAGAAGTTGCAAGGGCCACTAGGGCCACCAGGGGCCAGCAGGAGAATGAGGCCTATCCAGAGCAGCTAGTGTCCATTCTCAACAAAATAATAGTCTATTCTGACTATTTTTAACCTTATGAATCCAATGGAGGGATTTTCAAAATATTTTAAATAATTATGAAGGCCAAGAAGCTTTAGGGAAGTTTTCAGTGAACCTAGAGCCAGGGGGTGTCACCAGGTGTTGGAGGCATAACCGAAGTAGCCGGAGGCCAATTTCAGTAAGTGAATAGTCTATTCTAACTATTTTGGACATTATAAATCCATTGAAGGGATTTTTAGAGCCATTTGGAGACTCCTGAAGGTCAAGAAGCCACAGGGAAGTTTCGGGTAGCCCAGGGTCAACAATGGATGGAGGCCTAGATTGGGAAGCCATAGCTCATTTTAAGCAAATGAATAGTATATTTTGGAGGTCTGATATATGTTGGAGATAGTAGGTGATTTTTCCAGGACAGAAAAGGACTTCTAGGGATTTTTTGTCAAATATTAGCTCAGGGAAGCTTAATGGCACCAACATAAGAGGTCAAGTCAAAGGAAGCCTAGTTCTATTTTCAGTGATACAGTAGCCATTCCAGGGATATGATGGTATTATAAACCCAATGGTACAGTTAAAATAATCACTAGAGTTGAGTAGTTTACTTGTAAAAGATATTTTCCATCATAATCCCAAAGAGCCAAGTCAATTTGACAAGATCTCAAGGAGATATAGCCCACGATATTCAGGTGAACTCCTTTATTAAATTTGCGGTTATGTGTTGATGCTTATTTTCTGCACTTTATGGTTGATGTACACGCTTAATATCAGAAAATAAAATAAAATAAAATAAAATAAAATTAATTAAAAAAAAAAAATTCCTCACAAATAAAGTTTTAAAACAGTTAAAATATATACACCTGAATCAAGAATTCAATTCTGCACAGTCAAGTATAAGATAGATATTAATTTGTTTAACTGAGTGGGAGGTGCTTGCGAAGCATATCAAGTTATCCACCCATTTCAGATCAGGTGGTATCAGAGCACTATTTTTCTTGATTGATAGAGCACTAGGTTTCTTTCTGATAGAGCACTAGTTTCTTGCTTGATAGAGCACTAGGTTGCTTGTTTGACAGAGCACTAGGTTGCTTGTTTGACTTGAAAGGTGTTTAACAGTGCAAATAATTTAACTGTTTGCAAGTTGATTGATGCTTACAAGTTTTGAGTTTGCTAGAGGTGAAGGGAGAGCTACTGATAGCTAAGTCCAGAAGAGGACAAGAAGGAAGAAGGGTTGAAGGCATATTCCTTACCCAAAGGACCTCAAGGAAACCCTTGAAGAACAAGAGGTTTTGTTTGCAAAAGGCTGCTTGAAGAAGAGCTTGACTCTACAACCATTTTGTTCATAGGCTTTTTCAATTGTTTTTGAAATATTTTGTGAATTTTTGTAGAATTTCTTTAGTTCATTGACATAATAATGAAAACTTCATCAAATGAGGTTTCAAAATCCTCCTCCTTCACAAGATTCTTTGATGAAGACATGAAGCGAGGCTTCTACATCCTAAAGGATATGGTGCAAATTCTATATGAAGATGGAAGAGAAAGCACTAGAATTCATGAGAAATTGGTTGCTATGAAGCAAGAGAAAGAAGGACTTCTTCAAAGAATGCATGAGATGGAGATGTAGCTCCATCATTCCCAAGAGGCCTTAACCAAACAAATGCATGAAACATAGGTAAATCACTCAAATTTGTCTTCAAATTCCTCTTCAGAAAGATGTGTAGGTCCATTCGAAAATCACACTAGAGGTATAGGGTCCAAGTTGATGTTAAAAATGGGCTATGAATGCAAGGGTCTAGGAAAACATGCACAAGGCATGATTGATCCTATTTTGGTTGAGGAAAGGCCTAAGAATTTTGGTCTAGGCTATGTTCAATCTTATGGCGAAAACTCTACAACCATGAAGGCATTTGAGACAACTAAAAAAAGAACTTTTGTTGCAAGTTCTTAACCACAAACATGTCAAGTTTGTTTTCAAGTTGATTTCCATTGTTTGAAGCCTATGTTGTAGCAAGATGTTTGTAGACATGTAGCTTATGGTGAGCAAGAGAGTTCTGAAGTCTATGAAGATATGAACATTGATGTTAGTCTTCAAAAGAAAGCTGGAACTTCTACAAGTTCATCTCCTCAAGAAGGTAAAATAGATGGAAATGCAAAGCAATAGTTGAGGTATAATTCTTTCCATAGTCCAAAATGGTAGGATAGGCTGTAATTAATCGTTCATCGACAGACTCCTCACTATTGGTATGCTAACCATTGAGTTCAGAAAGGTACCAGAGGAGTTCTTCCGACTACCTTTGCCTTGTGGAGAGGTGAATAATTACAAGGTGAGGGCAGCTGGTCGTATGGGCTAGATCTTGTAAAGTAAGAGAGGAAAGTTGATTATGTTTCTGATAAGCATGACAAATTTGCATGCTTGAATGGAAGAAAGAGTTGTTTTTCCTATTGTGGTTTGTGTAACCATGATGTTTCAAAATGCTGGAAGAGGATGAAGGTATATAGGAAATAGTCAAAGCGAAGGCAACTGGCTCAAAAGGTGCAAAATAATTGCACACATTGCTAGAAGAAGGGAAATTTTGTTGTCCAATGTTGGACATTGCATCCAACTAATCATCCAAAGCATTTGAAGCAAGAGGATAAATAGACTGGCGAAATTGGAACCAAAGATTCCATCATTGTTGTGAGAACAGATGTTTCACATGAAGAAGATTTTCAGCAGTAAAAATCACCATGGAAGTGGCTTGGTAAGAAGTGGTTTGACTTCTTAACTTAGTAAGACATACATTGATTTGTACATATGCAAATTTCAGTCATGTACACATTTGTGTTGGAAAATTACATTTTTTTGAGCCACCTTTGATCGATGATCAAGGACATGATGTTCAACTACCTTCAATTGAAAATTTCTCACCAGAAATTTCTGAATGAGTTCTAGGAAGATACAGTTCTTGACAGGAGGAAAAGAGCATTCAAGAAGGGAAGTGTTGACTACCTTTGAGATGGTGCTCAAAGGCACTAAGCCAAGCAAGGAAAAGTGTATGGAGGCTGTAAATGCGAGGGTGTTGTACTCTCATTTACTTAATAGGTAATCATTCTTTTGGGGTCCAAAAGATTCCTAATGGGGAGGAGTGATCAGATTCAGAACAAGGACCTAAGTGATAGCTCAAATTTCAAAGTGTTCGAATGTGTGTCGAACCTGAGCGACTGCATAGATGTCGTCTTCTTGATTCTGGCGTCGTGAACAGTTTAAAAAATAGACACCATATGAAGAAGTTATTGTGTTTTGAAAAGTCCAGTAAACTGAAAATTTCAACAGTTAGCCAAGTTTGATTGGGCATTTTCGCAGTCAGCAAAAATAATATTCCAAGGAATATTTAAGGAATATTCCCTAGAATATTCCTTCCGAGCTAATCACAGGATGACAAGTGGAGGAATTTCATTTATAGATAGATTGTACATATTTTTGGTTCTGTGAATCACAAGACACCACGTGGTAGGCTCAGAGGCTGCCATGTGGCCCAAGATGGTTGTATAAAAATTTTGGGACTCTTCTGGGTTTGACCGCGGAACCTCCTGCCCATGAAACACACGACTTTACTGACTCCGCCAAGCTTTGTTTCTTAACCGTAAGGGGTCAACAGTTATATTGAAGTTGTGGTGCATTCTGATTTGGGGGTTGGAGGGGGCGAGCCCCACGGGCCAGCCCCCTCCCCATATGGTCGTTGTCCATGCCCCAAGGGATAAAATACCAACAACAAACAGTTTCCCATGGAGCATTCACATGTCAATGCGATAATCGTGGCATAAACTTAAACCGTCAGTAACCTCCGACAGTTGTAAACTCTGCAAAATTTATGCTAACAAATTCGACTGATCACATGCCACGATCCATTGTGATGTGTCCACATGGTTTACTCCGACCGTTAGTTAACCCATCATTCAAACCTGGAGTTCCGCCTTGCAACCACTGTTATATGTGTGGCTTGCGCCAACTATAAACAGTAACCGCAGAGGGGGTTGACATGTGTTCAACCAACCCCAACCGCATATTTAATGCCACGGTTAGTGCTGGCGGTAAATTTGGAAGTGCGCCCAGATTTAGGGAAGTTTCTATTTTAACTTCAGTTAAACTGAAGTTCTCCAAAATTAGTGGACTTGTTTTAGGAGTTACTATGCAAAATTTTTTATGCTCTATATTGAGCATGATTCGACCATTCTTGGAGTGTGAATAGTAAATTTCAACTTTCTTGGACATTCCAGACTCATTAGTGAGAGTTATAGAGACATCAGAGGACTTCTAAGTGAGATTTTTCTTCAGAGAAGTTCTAGGGGCCACTAGGGCCACTAGGGGCCAGCAGCAGAAAGAGGCCTAGCCAGGGCAAGTAGAGGCCTTACTCATGAAATCAATAGTAATTTTTGGATGTTTCATAAATCATGGAACTAATGGTGAGCTTTTCAGATCTAGTAGAGGACTTATTAATGTCAATATGCTTAAGAGAATTTCCAAGGGCCACTAGGGCCACCAGGGGCCACCAGGAGAATGAGGGCTATCCAGAGCAGCCAGTATCCATTCTTAGCAAATTAGTAATCTATTCTGACTATTTTTAACCTTATGAATCCAATGGAGTGATTTTCAGAATATTTTGAAGACTTTTGAAGGCCAATATGTTGTAGGGAATTTTTCAATGAACCTAGAGCCAGGGGGTGCCACAAGGTGTTGGGGGCATAAACAGAGCAGCCGGAGGCCAATTTCAGTAAGTGAATAGTCTATTATGACTATTTTGGACATTCTGAATCCATTGAAGGTATTTTAAGAGCCATTATGAGACTTATTAAGGGCGATAAACCACAAGAAATTTTTGGGCAGCCTAGGGGCAACAGTGGATGGAGGCCTAGTTTTGGAAGCCATAGCTCATTTTGAGCAAATGATCATTCTATTTTGGAGGTATGATATATTCTGGAGACAATAGGTGACATTTCCAAGACAGAGAATTACTTCTAGGGATTTTGTGTCAAAGAGAAGCTAAGGGAAGCTTAAGGGCACCGACAGAAGAGGTCATGTCAAAGGAAGCCTGGTTCTATTTTCAGCAAGAAAGTAGCCATTCCATGGATATGATGGTATTCTAAACCCAATGGTACAGTAAAAATAACCATTGGAGTTTATTATTTTACTTGTAAAATACATTTTCCATCATAATCCCAAAGAGCCAAGTCAATTCGACAAGAGCTCAAGGAGACGTAGCCCACGATATTCGGGTTAACTTCTTTATTAAATTTGTTGTTATGTGTTGATTGTTATTTTCTGCACTTTATGGTTGTTGTACATGCTTAATATCAACAAAAAAAAAGTTTATTTCCTCACACATAAAGGTTTAAAACAGTTAAAAACACATGCACTTGAATCAAGAATTCAATTCCGCACAGTCAAGTATAAGCTAGATCTTAATTTGTTTAACTGAGTGGGAGGTGCTGGCAAATCATATCAAGTTATCTACCCATTTCAGATCAGGTGGTATCAGAGCACTAGGTTGATTTATTTACAGAGCACTAGGTTGCTTGCTTGACAGAGCACTAGGTTTCTTGTTTGACAGATCATTAGGTTTCTTGTTTGACTTGAAAGGTGTTTAATAGTGAAAATAATTTAACTATTTGCAAATTGATTGATGCTTACAAGTTTTGATTTTGCTAGAGGTGAAGGGAGAGCTACTGATAGAAAAGTCCAAAAGAGGACAAGAAGGAAGAAGGGTTGAAGGCATCTTCCTTACCCAAAGGACCTCAAGGAAACCCTAGAAGCACAAGAGGTTTTGTTTGCAAAAGGCTGCTTGAAGAAGAGCTTGACTCTAGAACCATTTTGTTCAGAAGCTTTGTCAATTGTTTTTGAAAGATTTGTGATTTTTTTTTGAATTCCTTTATTTCATTGACATAATAATGATAACTTCATCAAATGAGGTTTCAAAATCCTCCTCCTTCACAATATTCTTTGATGAAGACATGAAGTGAGACTTCTACATCCTGAAGGATATGGTGCAAATTATGTATGAAGATGGAATAGAAAGCACTAGAATTCATGAGCAATTGGTTGCTATGAAGCAAGAGAAAGAAGGACTTCTTCAAAGAATGCATGTGATGGAGATGCAACTCCATCATGCCCAAGAGGCCTTAACCAAACACATGTATGAAACATAGCTAAATCACTCAAATTTGTCTTCAAATTCCTCTTCAGAAAGATGTGTAGGTTCATTTGAAAAGTACACTAGAGGTATAGGGTCCAAGTTGATGTTAAAAATGGGGTATGAAGGAAAGGGTCTAGGAAAACATGCACAAGGCATGATTGATCCTATTTTGGTTGAGGAAAGGCCTACGAATTTTGGTCTAGGCTATGTTCAATATTACAGTGAAAAATCTACAGCCATGAAGGAATTTGAGAAAACTCCAAAAAGAACTTTTTTTGAAAGTTCTAAACCACAAACATGTCAAGTTTTTTTTAAAGTTGATTGCCATTGTTTGAAGCCTATGTTGCAGCAAGATGTTTGTAGACATGCAGCTTATGGTGAGCAAGAGATTTTGGACAACTATCAAGAGATGAACATTGATGTTAGTCTTCAAAAGTAAGCTGGAACTTTTACAAGTTCATCTCCTCAAGAAGGTAAAAAAGATGGACATGCAAAGCAATAGTTGAGCTATAGTTATTCCCATAGTCAACTTAACTATGTTTCTAATAAGCATGACAAATATGCATGCTTGAATGGAAGAAAGGGTTGTTGTTCCTTTTGTGGTATGAGTAACCATGATGTTTCAAAATGCTGGAAGAGGATGAAAGTATATAGGAAACAGTCGAAGTGAAGGAAACTTTCTCAAAAGGTGCAAAGGAATTGCACACATTTCCAAAAGAAGGGACATTTTGTTGCCCAATGTTGGACATTGCATCCAACTAATTATCCCAAGAATTTGAAGCAAGAGGATAAAGAGACTGGTGAAGTTGGAACCAAAGGTTCCATCATTGATGTGAGAACAGATGTTTCACATGAAGAAGATTTTCAGCTGCAAAAATCGCCATGGAAGTGGCTTGACTTCTTAACTTAGTAAGACATACATTCATTTGTACATATGCAAATTTTAGTCATGTATGCATTTATGTTGGAAACTTACGTTTTTTTGAGCCACCTTTGATCAATGATCAAGGAAATGATGTTCAACTACCTTCAATTGAAAATTTATTTCCAGAAATTTCTGAATGAGTTCAAGGAAGATACAGTTCTTGACAAGAGGAGAAGAGCATTCAAGAAGGGAAGTGTTGAATAGCTTTGAGATGGGTCTTAAAGGCACTAAGCGAAGTAAGTAAAAATGTATGGAGGCTAGAAATGTGAGGGTGTTGTACTCTCATTTACTAAACAAGTAATCAGTCTTTTGGGGTCCAAAAGATTCCTAATTGGGAGGAGTGATCAGATTGAGATCAAGGACCTAAGTGATAGCTCAAATTCAAAGTGTTCGAAAGTGTGTTGAACCTAAATGACTATATAGATCTTGTCTTCCTGATTTCGGCACCATGAATGGTTCGAAAAACCGACATCGTATGAAGAAGTTATCGCGTTTTGAAAAGTCCAATAAACTACAAATTTTGATGGTTGACCAGGTTTGACTGGGCATTTGTACAATCAGCAAAAAGAATATTCCTTGGAATATTCCCCATAATATTCCTTTAGGGCCAATCACAAGATGACAAGTGGCGGGATTTCATTTTCAGATAGATTATATGTATTTTTGGTTTGGCCAAAAAATTTGGGACTCCGTCGGGTTAGACCACATAACCTCCTGCCCACGAAACGCACGACTTTACCGTCTCCGCCAAGCTGTGTTTCTTAACCATAAGTGGTCAGCGGTTATATTTAAGTTGTGGTGAATTCCGATTTGGGGGTTGGAGGGGGCCAACCCCTCCCCATATGGCCGTTGCACATGGCCCAAGGGCTAAACTACCAACAAAAAATGGTTTCCCATGGAGAATTCACATGTTAATGAGATAACTATGGCATAAACTTAAACCGTCAGCAACCTCCGACAGTTGTAAACTCTGCGAAATTAAAAACTTCGACTGATCACATTCCATGATCCATTGTGATGTGTCTGCATGGTTTACTCCGACCATTAGTTAACCCATCATTCAAACCTGGTGTTCCGCCTTGCAACCATTGTTATATGTGTGGCTTCCGCCAACTATAAACGGTAACTGCGGAGGGGGTTGACATGTGTTCAACCACCTGCAACCAAAAATTTAATGCCACAGTTAGTGCTGGTAGTAAATTTGGAAGCGCACCCAGATTTAAGACAGTTGTTATTTTAACTTTAATTAAACTGAAGTTCTCCAAAATTAGTGGAGTCATTTTAGGAGTTACTGGGCAAAATTTTTTATGCTCTATCTTGAGCATGATTCGACCATTCTTGGAGTGTGAATAGTGAATTTCAACTTTCTTGGACATTCCAAACTCATTGGTGAGGGTTTCAGAGCCATAATAGGACTTCTGAGTGATATTTTTCTTCAGAGAAGTTCTAGGGGCCACTAGGGCCGCCAAGGGCCAACAGTAGAAAGAGGCCTAGCCAGGGAAGTTAGAGGCCTTAATCAGGAAACCAATATTCATTTTTGGATTTTTTAGACATTATGGAACTAATAGTGAGGTTTTCAAAGCTAGTAGATGAATTCTGAAGACCGAGGTGCTTCATAGAAGTTCCAAGGGCAACTAGGGGCCAGCAGGAGAATGAGGCCTATCTAGAGCAACTAGTATCCGTTCTCAGAAAACTAATAGTCTATTCTAACTATTTAAAAAATTCTAAATTGAATGGAGGGATTTTCATAATGTTTTGAAGACTTCTGAAGGTCAAGATGATTCAGGGAAGTTTTCAGTGAACCTAGAGCCAGGGGGTGCCACCAGGTGTTGGAGGCATAACAGGAGTAGACGTGGGCCAATTTCAGTAAGTGAATAGAATATTATGACTATTTTGGAAATTATGAATCCATTTAAGTGATTTTCAGAGCCATTTGGAGACTTCTGTAGGTAAATAAGCCACAGGGAAGTTTTAGGCAGCCCACGACCAACAATGGATGGAGGCCTAGTTTGGGAAGCCAGAGCTCATTTTGAGAAAATGATCAGTCTATTTTGGAGGAATGATATATGTTGGAGATAGTAGGTTAGGTTTCCAGGACATAAAATTACTTCTACGGAGTTTGTGTCAAAGAGAAGCTCAGGAAAGCTTAAGGGCACCGATAGAATAGGTCAAGACAGAGGAAGCCTAGTTCTATTTTCAATGAGATAGTAGCCATTCCAGGGCTATGATGGTATTATAAACCCAATGGTACAGTCCAAATAACCATTGGAGGTTAGTATTTTACTTGTAAAATTTATTTTCCATCATAATCCCAAAGAGCCAAGTCAATTTGACAAGAGTTCAAGGATACGTAGCCCACAATATTTAGGTGAACCGCTTTATTAAATTTGTTGCTATGTGTTGATGATTATTTTCTGCACTTTATGGTTGTTTTACATGCTTAATATCAACAAAAACAAAAGTTTAATTCCTCACACATAAAGGTTTAAAACAATTAAAAACACATACACCTGAATCAAGAATTCAATTCTGCACAGTCAAGTATAAGATAGATCTTAATTTGTTTAACTAAGTGGAAAGTGCTTGCAAAGCATATCAAGTTATCCACCCATTTTAGATCACAGAGGGAATGGTGTAGATTTTTGTAGTGTTAGAAGGTATTTTTCATAAGCCAAGTGTCTAGGAAGCAACAGAAAATCGTCTTTAGGTTTGGGGGGAGAAAGTATTATGATTTATTTCCTAAGTGTTATCTTAGGAAAAGCACATTAAGTAATTTAATAATTAATGTTCGCTATTGGGCTAAAGTTTATAAGAATAAATTATTTAATTATTGAAGTGAATTAGATCGAAACTCTAGGAGGAGCAAGTATTAAGATTTCTTTCCTAAGTGTTATCTTAGCAAAATCACATTAATTAATTTAATGGTTAATGTTCGCTATTGGCTAAAGTTTATAAGAATAAATTATTTAATTATATAAGTGAATTAGATCAAGACTCCACTGCTGATATAAGTGGATTAAGATTTAATCCTAGCCCTCTACACTTTGGAGATTAGGGATTTGGATCAATAAGAAATCATGAAGGGAACCTATGGTAGAGGATGAAGACAAGCATTGCAATTGAGGAAACAATTTTTTGGAGTGGGAAGAAAAAAGTGTGCAGCAAGGGTTTTTGAAAAGGAAAATTTGTAGAAATTTTGTAGAGGCCAATATTGATGAAAGGGAAAGCCAAGATTTGGGGGAGAGAGTTTGTGATTCATGTTCAAGCTGATACTATAGGTAGAGGCCAATTTATGATTTATTTCCTAATTCACAAGTGTTATCTTAGGAAAAGCATATTAATTAATTTAAGGATTGATGTTTGCTATTGGGATAAAGTTTATAAGAACAAATTATTTAATTATTTAATTGAATTAGATCAAGACTCCATTGTTGATATAAGTGGATTAAGATTTAATACTAGCCCTCTACACTTTGGAGATTATGGATTTGGATCAATAAGAAATCATGAAGGGAAAGGCTATGGGAGAGGATGAAGACAAACATTACAATTGAGGAAACAATTTTTTGGAGTGAGAAGAAGAAAGTGTCCAGCAAGGTTTTTCAAAAGGAAAATTTGTAGAAAATTTGTAGTGGCCAAGATTGAGGAAAGAGAAAATCCAAGATTTGGTGGAGAGAGTTTGAGATTCATGTTCAAGTTGAGACTATAGGTAGAGGCCATTTTTTTCAGCTATTTCATGTAAAGGCCAAGTTTTCTAGAGGGTCAAGACTTGGAGGCTGAGTTTCAACTAATGGGTCGAGACTTCCAAGGTGCAACCATAAGGCTAGAAGGGCCAAAATTTGCAAGGGGAGGCCAATATTTTCTTGGTGTTGAGATATTCTCCAAAGAAACCAATTTCTTGAGACTAAATTTTCCTTATAAAAAAATCATGAAGGGAACCTATCGGATGCTGTGAAACGCAACTATGTCGGTCTTCATGCTAACTATGTAACTATGAAAAGAAGAAGACAATGGTAATAAAAATGTATTTTTGTCTCATAGGTTTCATGAGAAAATATTCTATGTAGATAGACTTCTTCTTGATGTCTATTAGGTTCTTGTCTTCTAAGTGTGTATATATATATATATATATATATATATATATATATATATATATATATATATAAGTCCACTCTGCGGTTCAGTTATGAGACACAGATTTGTGAATTAAAATCTCTCAGAAAGTGCGGATACTTAAAGGAACACTTACGGTCAAGACTAAGGTTATACAACATGGAAAAGGAGTAAGAATTGCGGTCAAGGTTGAGATTATACAATGTGGAACATGGAGCAAGAACTGCGCTCAAGTATAAGGTTATACAACAGAAAATTGCAGATAAGTAAAAGAAAGAAAGCGTTGGAGAAGGAATAGAAATTGCGGATCTTACTGAAGTTTTTGTGGCATCTAAAATTGTGTATCCAAGCACAGGGTTTAGTGCAGATCAAAGGGAATATACTATGGAAATAACAAGAAGAACAGACTGCGGTTGGGTGCACCAAGAGAACAGATTTCTGGATAGGTACAGGAGGGTATAAGTGTATATATCTTTGAGCTACACAGTATCTATTGTAAGAATTTGTCATAGTCAAGTCAGTGATATAAATGATATAGAAGGTAAGGAAGGTAAATCAGAGATTTACCTTCCTAATTACATTGCAAGATATTCAGTTACAAGTAAAATCAATTATGTCTCTACATTTGTATAAGTACTTTTATAATTGACTTGATGAAGGATTAACTAAGAAGACATAAGCAAGTTCACAAGTAATTATCAGGAAGAGAATTTTTGTATTAATCAAAAGCCCTACAAATTCTCAAAATGGTATCAGAGCTATGGTGCGAAAAAAAAAGAAAGGACATTTAAAGGTACAAGTCCACAGAGCTCAAACATCCTTGGAAACTTCGAGTGAATTGACTATAAGACAATGCAGACACTGAAATAAGTTCGATGAAATTTTTAGTGATACAAATTCTCAACATTGGTTAAGTCTGAAATTTGCAAATAAGATGTAGACAGATATGACTGCATTGAAGTACTAGTTAAGGCTACGTTTAAAGGACAAGGAAGTGAGGAAGTAATTATATGCAAAGAAAGAAACCAACTCTGTTGTTTAATACGGATCTCAGGTATAAACTTAAGGACTATAATACAAGTGAAATTAAGAATAGACATAGTTGCACATTGAAGATGTTAGAAAGATGTTATATATATAGCATATAAGCTAAGTTTTGGGCAAATGATTCTGTGGTATATGCTAACTTACAGTGGAAGCTCATGATTGCAATGTGATGCGTAGGAAGTTTGGTTAAAAGGGAACTATGTTATAGTATGAGAGCAGAACCATATATAAAGGTATCATTATGATATGATAAAAAGTGGACAAGGTCAAAGAAGGAAGAATACGAATAGAGACCAAGTTCTCTTGTTATGGTGCAAGTTAGTGAAAATCGGTGCTGAAGAGAAGAAATCAAATTTGAAGTAGAAGTGCAAAAATAGGCATCACTATAAAATATCTTAGGCTTAGTCAAGGAAGCATATTGACTAAAAACTAGGAACCGAGCTTTCCTAGGACTAGTGCAGTAGAGTGCAGAAAAGAAGACTTTATCTTCACTTATCAAGTAAGTATCTTTCATTCTATAATCAAATGTGGTTAAATGAATTGGTTTTGCAGGGAGACCTATATGCTGGTTGGGTTGACAAGATTCTTTGCATGAGAATAATAATAATAGTCCTTGAAGAAAGAAAGGTTATGTCACTTATACCAGATTTACAGTAAATCAAATTATCAAAAGAATGAAGGGATATCCTCATAAGATCTCAACTGTGAGATCTGGAAAAGATGATAATATGAACAACATAACAAATAGACAAGAAAATTGCCTCACTCAACTTGTAGTTTCCATGCAAGATGGAAAAAGATAATCAAGAGAAAAAAATGTTGAAGGATAAAAGACTCAAACATTCACAGAAGAAAAATAAAATTTTAAGTGAGAGACTTATGTACATTACAAGAAAATAGGAAGCAATGTAGCATCTTGATCTAAGCATGGCAGGAGCTCCTGGTGAATCAACTCTGGGAAAAATCTCTTTGACAAAAATTACAAATGTAAAACCATCATCAAGAGCAAAGGTCATCATGGAAACATATTTCTGGGATGTGATGACATATTGATGAAGCAGGCCAAGGGAATGAAGCTCTTCATTCTTGAGAAATTGCCACAGGATGACTCAAGGGAAAAAGCTATGAGGTATGCATATATTTATATGCTAACATTGGATGTTTTGAAGTCATGTCATGTGGTTTCAGGTAATGGACTTCTGGACTTAGAAGTATGATCTATGGAGGAGTATCTCTTAATGCGCAAATAGAAGAAATCAACATAATATGCCCTCGTGGAATATGAGGTGGTTGTATATGAATGAGAAAATAGGAAAGTTTACATTCCTGGGAATCAGGAATGTGAAGAAAGGAAGAGATCATCAAATGAAACCATGTCAAGGGGCAGTTATCATCCGGAGGCCAAGAATATGTGACTAGGAGATCTCCTAGAGAGATGTGTAGACTCTAACAGAAGTCTAGTAGAGAAGAAGACCCTTGGAAAAACCTATTATTAGAATATGTGTCAATCTGTATAAAGGATGTTGATGCTTATAGGAAGATGTCATGGTGAAAGATCATCACTAAGGTAACTTTTGTTTTAAAATGGTTCATATGTAAATGTTTATCTGGATGAATTTGTGCAGGGCTGCTAACCATGAGAAAGGATGTATGATCCTGAGAGATGATTCAAAGGAAAGAAGCATGGCACAATAGTGGACCAGATAAGGAAGTCTGGTGAATCACTTTGATAGCTGACAAGACTCAAGATGGAAGTGATGGATGATCTGTTCCCTATGAAGCTAAAATATGGAGATCCATCAATATCGAAATCCATGACATCAAGGAAAATAATTCTTCATGAGTAGCTGGGTGTCTCACCATTGCTGCTGGAGATCCCTGGTTAAGAGGGAGCTTGATGGTAAGTTTCTTACTTGGAAGAAACTTGGTAATTCCTAAGGATGAGCTTAGGTACATTATTTGTATAAGAATGAGTACATTCCCTTGTGGAATAGGTCCTCCCTGGGAGGGAGATATAGACACATCATTCTGGTCTTGGGAAGATAGAATGGAGGATTGGGTAATCATCTAGAATTCGATACTCTTTGAGAATGTGATCGGGCATTCAAGATAAGAGTAGTCGGGGACCGATATTATTTGAGGGCTAGCTACCCAAGAGAAGAATAGTCTAGGAAGGTCATAATTTGGGAACACCCAGGTGGAGTATGTACCTTGGAGAGATAATGACGAAGGTGTATATAAGTCATGTGTCTTGCCAGCATTGAAGCCCATTATCTCATTGAAGAGATGGGGTTGTTAGTCAAGGCCTTGCACTGGTACAATTATGGTTGATATGACGTTATACAGATGTGATTACCAATCTGATTTTTCTTATGAAATTGTTTAGTTTGGAAATGATCATGTAACTATATGAATACCTCCCTAGTTAAGAGGGAGTGCTGTGAAATGTAACTAGGTAAGCCTTCATGCTAACTATGTAACTATGAAAAGAAAAAGACAATGGTAATAAAAATGTATTTTTGTCTCATGGGTTTCATGAAAAAATATTCTATGTAGATAGAATTCTTCTTGATGTCTATTAGGCTCTTGTCTTCTAAGTGTAAAAAGGACTAAGTGTCAAAGTCATGAAGGATCCGGATCATATGGAACAACCCTCAAAAAGGTTTTGGAAGACAAGCTCATAAATGGCGGAAACATCCTTCAACTATCTTGAAATATATGTGAATTAATATGCCAAAGAAACCATCTACATGTTGGCCTAAGTTAAGGTTATGAAGTCGGCCTATAAGCTATCCAAGTCCTATATATATAAGTCCACTCTATGGTTCAGTTATGAGACACATAATTGTGAATTAAAATATCTGAGGAAGTGCGAATACTTAAAGGAACACTTACAGTCAAGACTAAGGTTCTACAACATGGAAAAGGAGTAAGAACTGCGGTCAAGGCTGAGATTATACAACATGGAACATGGAGCAAGAACTGTGGTCAAGTATAAGGTTATGCAATAGAAAATTACGTACAAGTAAAAGAGAGACAACGTTGGAGAAGGAATAGAAATTGTGGATCTTACTGAAGTTTTTGTGGCATCTAAAATTACGTATGCAAGCATAGGGTTTAGTACAGATCAAAGGGAATATATTGCAGAAAAAATAGGAAGAAAAGACTATGGTTGGGTGCACCAAGAGAACAAATTTGCAGATAGGTACAGGAGGGTATAAGTGCAGATATCTTTGAGCTACAGTATCTATTGTAAGAATTTGTCATATTCAAGTCAGTGATATAAAGGATATAGAAGGTAAGGAAGGTAAATAAGAGATTTACCTTCCTAATTACATTGCAAGATATTCAGTTACAAGTAAAATCAATTCTGTCTCTACAATTGTCTAAGTGCTTTGATAATTGACTTGATGAAGGATTAGCTAAGAAGACATAAGCAAGTTCACAAGTAATTATCAGGAAGAGAATTTTTGTATTAATCACAAGCCCTAAAAATTCTCAACATGGGAGAGGATGAAGACAAACATTTCAATTGAGGAAACCATTTTTTGGAGTGAGAAGAAGAAAGTGTGCAACAATGGTTTTTCAAAAGGAAAATTTGTAGAGGCCAAGATTGAGGAAAGAAAAAAACCAAGATTTGGTGGAGAGAGTCTGAGATTCATGTTCAAGCTGAGAATAGAGGTAGAGGCCAATTTTTTTAGCTAGTTCATGTGAAGGCCAAGTTTTCTAGAGGGTCAAGACTTGGAGGCCGAGTTTCAGCTAATGGCTTAAGACTTCCGGTGCAACCATAAGGCTAGGAGGGCCAAAATTTGCAAGGGGAGGCCAAGAATTTGTTGGGGTTGAGATATTCTCCAAAGAAACCAATTTCTTGAGGCTACATTTTCCTTATAGGCCAAAAATCCAAAAATCCATTTCCAGGTTTAATTATTGATTTAATTTTTATGTATTTATTTGTGGATCAAGGCCCTAAACTTTCCAAAAAATTAATGTGGAGGAAGATTTTATTGGGGCATATTTATTTTATGTTTGTGATTGATTTTTCCAAGTATTTTCCCTTACAAATTTACTGTGAAAAGTTAAATATACTAGTTTATTTATTTTGAACACTTTAGAAAATTAATTTACTGGTTAAAAAAAAACCGGTTATAAGATAATCGCTATGTGAAATAGATCAGATATGGTATTTAAAAGTTCAGATGGTATCAAAGCTACCTTAAGCTTTTTGAAGAGGGAAATTAGTAGCAAAGGGTTTACAGCGACATATTTTTATTTTTCAGCTGAAGGGTTTTGTGGTTGAGGGTTTGATAAAGAAGAATGACTTCTAGCGAGTTGAGGTATGAAGACCAACTAGAAAGGGCATCCAATTTTACTCCATGAAAGGAGAGAGTAACACTTATTCCCATGGAGAACAATCTGTGGGAGTTTGGAGAAACTCAAGTCACGTCTCCAACAAATTCTACAACACTGGCTACCCATAATTTGAAGGATGATCGAGACATATTATCATGGATGCAATGAAGGATCATGTGATCCCTCACATATCAAGAAAGAAGAATGCTAATAAGATGTGGTCAACTCTAATAAGTTTATACTAGAGTGATAACCAAAAACAAAAATTAGTGTTAATAGAAAAGTCAAGAAATACCAAGATTACTAGATCAAATAATGGCAACATATCTTACTAGGATTTATCAAGTTTGAGATGAGCTTGCAACTATTGGGGAAGCCATGTTAGAGGAGGATATTGTTGGATGAATAAAATTTAGTGCTCCCCACATGTTTCCCAACATGACCCTAACAACCTCTCGAGAATCCATTAACCTTAGTGATGTGTTAGTTTACTAACACTTGCGGGTTTTGGTGTAATGGAAATCGTGAATCCTATTACCCACCAAAAGTGGGTGACCCCATAGGGGAATTTTTCTCCTAGTTATCTCTTCAATCGACATCCAACAGCCCCTGAAAAACACCGATGTAGCTAATATTTTGTGCCATTTGATCTCTGCTCCCTGCATCAATCATATGTCCCCTTTCCCCCCTGTTAGGAGCATATGTTAGAAGGTGGGAAATCCAACCCAGAAGGTATTTTTTTCATTGTGTAGTCGAGTGCTAATGCTTGTTTTTCTTGGGCATCTTGGGTATGGATTATTGGCCTGGAATAAGGAAGGAATTTAACCATGGTTTTGTTCTGTCACCTTAAATAGGGGTTAATCCTCAATCCTAGTCCCGTGGGATCTCCCCTATTGACCTATGGTTTTAGGAAGGCCACTTCTTGGGAAACCCTGATTTTGGTAGTTTGGTCTCTTTTTCCTGATCCACATTTTTGTGATAATTCCTAGATCTAACAATCTCAATAATCCTACTACCTCCAACTGAATGTACTTCTCCTATTTTGTAAATTACATTACAGAATTAATTCAGATTTCTTCATGAATTATTGAAGTAAATCTCTCCTGTTTTGTAAATTACATTACAAAATTAATTCAGATTTCTTCATGAATTATTGAAGTAAATTTCTCCTATTTTGTAAATTACATTACAGAATTAATTCAGATTTCTTCATGAATTATTAAAGTGAATTACTAAAGCATCCTAGACTTAATACTTTATGATTATGAAACAAGGAAAGTGAGCAAAGAACAAATCACACATATGAAGCCTTTATTTTGGACTTCTCCTATTTTATAAATTACATTACATAATTAATTTAGATTTATTCATGAATTATTGAATTAAATTACTGAAGCAGCCTACACATAATACTTTATGATTCTAAAACAAGGAAACTGAGCAAAGAAAAAATCAGACATAGGACACCTTTATTTTGGACTAAGTCCCCAGTAAAACCCAATGCGGGAAAATTGGTGCAACAAATTTGAGGGTTTATATTATTAAGTAGCAGTTTCTGAATACAATATTTGGATGCCTTGTTGGCTATCCAATATAGAGAAATCATGGCAGACCAAAATATTGTGAGTTTACCTCACACAAAAAGTCCCAGTTGATCCGATAATTGAACTGGCGAAACCCCAACACCCTTTGCGCATTAGCTGCGTAGGCTTGCGCATGGGGACCTCTGTGGACTGTGTCACCTCCTCTCTCAGATCAATGTGTGTTGATTTTTGGGTAGCATCGGATTTGATCTAGCTCTGAAATTTTGTGGAGGGGATAGAACACATGATATCTCCAAGACCCATAAATCGTTTGGATAAATTATGCCCGGAGTGCATTTTATTCAAATAATTAATTATTTTTAATGGACCCTAAGTTTTAGTGAATTAATGTAAATGTGGGTGAGAAGCTTCTAAGTGAAGAGGATAAAGTTTGTTTTAATCTTAGCCGTTGATTAAATATTTGATCAGGGTCGTTGATCTCTCAACAGGAAAAGTATAAAGGCTTGAGGGTCAGTTGGAGAACACACACGGAGAGCAGCACTTGAGCTAAGTCCAAATTCTGGGGCACGGTTTGCTAAGAATTTTAGAGTGAGTTCTAGTGCAGAGAAGGGCAGTTCAGCAGTGGGACTTTAGTCCAAGTATGAGAATACATTTCAGAGAGGCATCACAGCACCAAGGAGAGATAGTGATGCACTAGGGAGGGTGATGCAGATCTTGAGATAGGTGATGTAGTCACTGAAGAGGAAGTGTTGGGGTTTCTATGAGACAAATCAAGCATCAGTTCAGAAGATCAATTTATGAGCCCGGAAGGCTCACAAGGAGGGTGACACATCTCCTAGAGGGGGTGACGCAGTCTTAGCGCAGAACTGGGAGTAGTTGTTGTTGTGTAGCATTGAGGACATCATAGTCACCTGTGGGTTTTGATCATTTTGTTGCTAGACCAACCAAAATATATTTCTCCAGATAGAGGTACTTCTGTTGGGATTATTTTTGTCTGTTGGGTGAGTCGAATTTGAAACCCTAGTTGTATTCAGAAATTTGCTTAATAATAAAACCCTCACATCTGTTGCACCAATTTTCCCACATTAGGTCTTTCAGGGACGTTTAGTCCAAAAATAAGTGTGTCCTTTGTGTGAGTGTCTCATCTCTGTATATTGGTGTAGCCTGTAGTGTAGTATTTGCATTAATGTTTACTTAAGAATTCTATAAATAACTTGTTAATTGAAGAACCCAAATAGGAAATGTAAATAAGTTAACTAAGGATTTTGGTTGTTAGATTCATAAATTTTCACATGGTATCAGAGGAATTGAAGATCAAGGAGGTGTTATCACTCCTTGTTATGCTCTTTTTTTAAAGAAATATTCGAGGTAACTATCAACGTACTTTTTAGATCAGGATCTAGCCTTCCTAATGCTCAAAGAGGGCTCTCTCTTTATGATTTAAATTTGTTGTTTTTAGTTGATTTTAGGCTAGTTATGTAAGATTGATTGGTTTTAATTTTGGTTTCGTTTGGTGGTGGAATTACTGATTCAGATGGATAGGTGAAGGTCTATTTTCCATTGGGCTATGGAGTCAATGTATCAAGCAACAAGACAAAATCATTTTCTAAAGGAAGTGTTCACAGGGCAAAGTAGCTGAGTAAAATCATATATTTTAGGCTAGATGGTGAAATGGTTTCAATCAGGATCAAGGAGTAGTTAAGGATTCCTCAAACTGGATAATGAAGGAAATGAAAGAGGTCAATTAGGATGGGAGAGAAATTAAGGATTCTCATATCCAAACATCAAAATGAATAACAGTTCAGACAGAGTGCACTTAAACAATTTCTACAATAATATTCTAGTTATAACATTTAAATTGGAAAACATGTAAGTTTATGAAAAATTTACGGAAAAACATGAACAATAGAAAGATACTTCACTGAAGTAGCTCAACACATGAATCCTATAATGCAATTCCTTTATTACTTAGTCCTGTCTGCTGACTTGAAAATGGTACAATAAAACCTTAGGTTTTTAGATCAATTAAAACCATAGAAATGTTCAGAAATCCACACCAATACTTTGAATTATGAAGTATTTATACAAAAACTATTACAAAATATCCTAAAACTGATTTAGGAAGTATTCAAGGAAAAATAAATATCTTCATGCAAGAAGATAGAGACACCTAGGAGACTAAATGCTATGTTATAGGTCAATTTGGGCATCATTCCCAATGACCTGGTTAACTGGGCATCATCTCCAAGAACAATGTATAGGGCCTATCATCCCCTAACATTTCAGTTGCTACATTCCCTAAGACAAAGAACAAGACAAATCAATCAAAGACTTTCATCTGCAAAGGTTTCCAAAGTTTGAAGTTTATAATATATCGTATGAGATATCACCAACGCTGCCTCTAAAGGGAGTAAGTGCATTGCATATGCAGGTAGCCCCATGCAAGGCTACTCTGAAAAGCACTTCCTGACATCCATGGGTGTGTTGGTCACATTGGGAGCGAAATTATCATTGTTCCAGAATCTCCACTTGGCCAGTACGTTCTAGAAGAGTTCACATGTGTCAAACTTCAAATCCATGTGTCCATTTGACATCTACAAGATTGGGAACATGTCTTGCCTATTATTGGAAAGTCATTGATTGTAAAACTACCTTCAACTCCTCTATAAATTGAGCACAGATCTTAGTGTTTGATAAGGAAGAATTTGTGTAGAGAAATGCTAGTGGAATTTCAATTGAGGAGATTGATTTGAGTGACATATTGCTAGAGATATCTACATTGTGATGAGGCTGGGATGCTACTGGAGATGGTGACACTAAATCAATCACTGGGTTGTAACCTCCCCTTCTATCATCAATAAACATTATTGTTTATTTTTCCCTATATGCATCTGTATAAGCTTTGATTTTCAATATCATGATTTCTTAGTTTATGTATATGGTTTATGCTTTATTGATTTAGCTAAATAACTTGAATAGACATCTATATTATTGCTATCTCTTGCTGTTTAGTGTTCATTCTTGCAGGAAATATTTTGCACAACCAGCTGGAATTTTAAGTTACAGAAAAAGCGACAGAAGGAGACTTTGGAAGTGCTTGGATCCCAAGTAGGTTCCTTATTTCATTATGTGTGTCTGTTTACAGTTAGGAAAGATAGTCATAAATTCATTGACCCGTTGTTCTAGATTAGCACCTGTCTAGGGAAGAATGATTTATCTGTAATTCATAATTCCGCATAAAAAATTCGCGGCTTTGCTAGGGAAATTACTCTTTATCCTAGGTGTTTTAGCCTCTAATTTTCTCTGTTTATTCACCCAATAGTTGTTACTCACAAATATTAGGCCTTATAAGATCCAAATTTGCAAAATAAGTGTGTTAAACAATTGTGTTGTTCCTTTTACACCGCACCCAACGCACTCTTGGACAGGACACAGTGCTTTGCATAGCACTGTCTCCCTTTCAGGCCTGCGTTGCAAAGCACTGTCTCTCTTTAGAGATTGTGTTGCCTCCTGAAACCATCCAAATTCCTGTGGATTTTTCTTTGAAATTTGTTTCAGTTTGTTTGTTGCTATGTTTTGAAAATCCTAAGCCTCATATTGACTAGTGAACTTATCTACCTCTTCCTCCTTTGAAAGAAAATTTGTTCAATGTTTGTTTAAAGCATTTTTCTTCATCATTGATGAATTAATTTCAAAGTATTTTTATTGTCGCATTAGATCCATTTGCTTTTGAAAAAGGAAATTTTTGTAAATTATTCATTTCCTGATAGGAGAAATTGTTGTTTCATTCCTCATTTTTCCTTCAAAAGAGAAATTATTGTTTATATTCCTCATTTTTCAAAAGTAAAAAGAATTTGTTTTTGTTGATTTAGTGAACTTAGTTTCTTTTTTGCATTCATAACATTAAAGGAACTGAAAAGAAAAATCTGCATTTGCATGTAGTGGTTTGTGTGTTTTTGCAAAAGGAAGAATTAGGAAATCTTCATTTAGTTTGTTTTCTTTGATTTGTTTGCTCGCAAATTGATTGTTATTTCCCTCTAGTAGCTAGGATTTTCATTGAAAAACTAAAAGTGAAAGATTGCTTATCATTCTTAGCTTGCATTTCAGGAATTTCCGATACATCATCACGGTGAACCTTTGAAAGGAAAATTATTGAACAAGGTCAACATAAAATTAATCTCAATTTACCTAACAAAGCATTGGAACCATAATGATAACATTTAGAAGGTCTAGGCTAGAGATGTGTTTCGGCGTCGTAAAACATAGCAGTTTTCGTTAACTTGTCTGTGATGCATTCCAAGTGTGATACCTCACTCCATGTACGTAAGTATATCGTAGCTCGTCCACGTACTTTCGAGTATATCAGACAGTGTTACAGTATGATGAGTATAAAGGGGTGCTCTCACTGTGTGGTTTCGCATCAGACAACGCTAATACGGACTTGGGACTCCACATACCTTCAAGTATATTTGGGAGGACAAATTTTAGGTGCTATCCATCCATAGTGAACCGAGTCGGCCACCTTATAAATTGTGATACACCGAACACAGCTTTGGGGGAGATTGCCTGCTCATACTTCTTGGTTCGCTAGGAGGTATTCTGTAGTTCACAGTTTCTTGGTAAACCCTTTTGCCTAGCATTACCCTTTTATTTTGTTTATTTTTTTTGGTTAAAATAAATCAGTAATCATGGAAGAACAAAATCCTTTCCCCTGTCATTTGCGTAGACTAGCATTAAAACCACCTTTACCACCAAAAGTTACTTCTGGTAGACGAAGGTGATCACAATCTGCTGAATCAAGTACAATTCGTACCTATGGTGAAAAATCAGCTTCCTATAAACCAGAGTTAGCTCAAGTTGTTTCTACACATCCCGGTTCGTCTACTGTTTTTGAAACAGAATCTTCATAGCTACCCGTGGTCATGATCCATCCAATCAGTGAGACTATACCTCCTGGACCCAATGTTGTTCAACTAGAAATTGATCCAGATCCTATCTCTTCTTTTCCAGAACATCTAAATCCTGAAGTCGTACAACCGGAAGTTGTTCCTACATTGGTCATCCCACAAATTTTTGTAGCTATTGAATCTCCAATATCACACTGTCAACCACCTAAAATATAATTTGGGCCTTATGGTGAAATACTTCCACCCTGTTTAATTGCGATTGAAGAAATTCCACAAGATGAGACACCTTTAACTCCAACCCATTTTGGGGAGGACCTATACCTGTACGAGTCTTTTCCTCAATCAACACCATCTGCTTTTGTTGATCCTGTTCCTATTCAAACTCCCATAGATTCAAAAGGGTATACATTTGGTTGGGTAACCATGCCTAAACCAACACCTTCGGTTAGGCCATCTGTTCTAATTATGTCAGCTCCTTCCCTCGCTACCCCGTCAATGTTTACAACTTCACTAGAGTCATATTTTCATGGTGGTCCTATGGTCCCATCAGGTTACAAATCATTATCCGGAATTTTATCTAGTGCATCCTCGAATCCATGGACTTTACGAATGTCATCATCCTTTATTTTAACTGGAAATCCTATAGTAAGTACTGAATGACTTGATTCATTATACACATCTTCAGGGCAATATCAAGTACCATATCAACTGGACTCCCAACACTTGGAGAGCAATATTTTATGTCTTCTTATCCTCCTCATGCTGGGTGGCAACCTTTGGTCACCCAATATAACAATACTCTGTTACTTTTTGGTCAACCTAATATCGAAATGAATGTTTGTCAATGTCAACCCACTTTGCCTATCCAACCACAAACGGTTGTACACTCGTATCAACCATTTCAACCTGTTACACCCACATCATTTCCACTTGTCAATACATCTTTACCCTTGTTGCAGAATCAAAATTTTGTACAACAACCTTATCAAGTGGGTCCTTCAACTCAATATCATCAAATTTTGGGTCCACAGACTCCAAATCCTTCAGTTAATTTACAACAACCTGTATCCGGAATCATTTATTCACAAGATGGTTTACCGTTTTATGGGATGTCACAACCGCAAACTAGTTATACTTATCAACCGAATCCAAGTTATCCTAATTTGGGTTATAACATTAGTGGACAGACCCCTTGGAAGCTTCAAGCGCAAATGCATCAAACTTCATTTCAACAAGTATCATATCCAGGTTTTGGTCAACAAAATCCTCAAGCGTTTTCTTTTCAAAACAACCCCTATCTGGGTTACAAGCATCAGAATCCTTATGCCGGTGCTCAAAGGCCTGTTGCTCAAGAAATTCCATCTTACCTTGGCTATGCTCAACCTCACCTTAATAGACAATTGCCCTTTGTTGCAACTTTAGAGTTACCAAATTTAAATCGACTAACTAATGATCTAAGTAAATATGCTCCTTTGTGGCCGGTGATACCTCACAAATTACCCTCGGATATTCCTAAATTCAATGGAAACCCTAGAGAAGATTTGTCTGCTCATGTAATGACTTATCATTTATGGTGTTCATCAAACTCCCTGAATGATGATTCTATTCAACTACCTCTTTTATAGCGTACGCTCATAGGTCCAGCTGCAAAATGGTATATTGAGTTACCTAGAGCTTCTTTTGATAATTTCATTACCCTAGCTACTGTCTTTCTGACTCATTTCTAGTTACCCATTCAATATGAAACTGGAACAGAACTCTTGACCAATTTCAAACACACTAATGCTACTCAGATTTTTTATCACATTCATGAGTGGCGTCGTCGTCGTAGAATGGTTAAGACATTTTTTTCGGATCAGCTCCTTGCTGAATGGTTCATTAAGTCCCTGTTACCATCTATAACTGAGGATGTGGCTAAGGGTGGCGTCATCACAAAAGAAAAAATTATTACTCGTGCCCAATATTTATACTTAATTTTCCACTCAGTCTGGAACGCTATATGAAAAATTCCTAACGTGTCGAGATCTAATTTTTCCGTTCCACCTTAATTAAAGGACTCTCATTCCAGAGACGACTTGATTGGCACTACAAGCACACATCACACTACTACATTTGATCCTGCACCTTCTTCCGAAATTAATGTCATGTCATTTGACAAGGGAAAAAGTGACAAGCAACCTGGAAGCAAGAAAAAGGGAAAATCTAAGAAAAATAAAACTTCTAACCCACGGGAAAGATAATCTAATCAATCGTCTGGACCTAGGAAACCTCATTATCCATGCATAATCTATAATGAGGAACACTTTTTTAGGTGTTAGTGTCCCGTGATTTGGCAGATTGGCAAGCCAAGTGACAGGGTAACATCAAACCAACTTTGGAGCCCAAGGGCCTAGCCTTCCTGGACTCAGAGGGGGCTCTCTCTATTTGTGCAAGGGATGTAGATTTGTTTTCTTCTATGTATCTGATTTTAGGCTAGTTTTTAAGTGTACTTTTACTTGTTTTAGGGTTTTTGAGGGAGGAACTAATCAAAGGATAAATAGATAAAAATATTTTCATATCAACTGGGCTATGGGGTCAAAAAGGTCAAGAATGTCTCAAATGGTGGACAAGGTATATTGAAGGGCCGATTTGGTCTAGGTAAAAATGGATTCTTTAGGTGGAGTGAAATGGGATGGACACTAGGTTTTTTGAAGGACAAAGAGGTTTAAACATAAATATTTTTACAACAGACATCTATGTGGTAGGGCTAACCATTAATCACGATAAATGAAACTTCAAATAGATAGATGCATAAAATAAACATTCAGGCGATACATAGAAGTATAAGACCCTCTAACTTTGGAAAAATCACCTTTAGACTTTGGGGAAAACAAACGAAACAAAAAAATAACTCAATCTATGAAGAGGGAACTCCTAGACATCATATATTGAGCTATCAGGAACTTTGAACTAAGATTGAAAAGCATAGGCAAAGGGAAAGATCGACACAAGACCTCTTTGGTTCAACTAGGACAATCAAACATTTAGAGAAAGGTTTCAATAATGGGTTTTTGGTTAGCTAGGATTAAACAGGGCTTACTGTGAATCATACTAGATAGCATACATAATGACCATTAATGAAATTGAGAACAAGTTCTTAGGGTATCAATGCTATAGGGTAAACTGCTTGGGTGGTTGGTTTTCGTGGATCCCTCTCAGGGCTTTTCGGTGCCCGAGGCAGACAGTAAGATTAGCTATGTTGTTCACAAAGATGGCATGAGCATGTTCATATTAGCTTGAAATAACTTGAAGGAATACAATAGAGGATTACCTCTTTGACAACTTTGGAGTCTCTTGGAGAACACTGTGCAGCAAAGTAAGAGTCCTTCTTCGCCGGCTCCAAATCTGAGACCTGCAATCAGTCAAAGCACCCGCGTAATTTCTAATATAACAAGTATTCTATCAATTAAATCAATAATAAATATCTAGATTATACACATCTGAGCCATTCATATCATACTAAGAAAATATTTAAACAACAATATAACATTAAGCATTGAATGGACAAAACGAACATAGTTCTATTGATTTTGAAAGAAGGAGGATTACAACCATCGGTTGTACCAATCCCTCCTCAGTCTCCCGATCTCTCTTCTCTCTCTAGTGAAGAAGTCCAAGCCAACAAACTCTCTAGGAGCCTCTTTGACTCTTGGCCTTCACAATGTCACACTATTCTCTATTCCACAAGTATGCAATAACTTTGAGCAATCCTTCGACCTTCAATTAAGAGCCTTCAGCTCCTTCTTATAGGAGAGGGAGAAGTCCATTGTTTCCCTTCTCTTTCCACTAGTTTGGAATGGAAAAGGCTTAGATGTTTCCTTGATCTCCATGCTTTTTCCTCTCTTGGAGTTCAGTCTTCTATGGCAATGACCAATAATGAACTGGTGCTTCTGTAGTTTCCTTTGTGCACTGACTCCTTTGTGAGGGAAAGTCGGAGATTCAAATCTTTCTCCGCGCTCTTTTCCCAATTCAAACTTAAAACACGGGTAACGCGTCCCTCCAGTGTAAACAGAGCGTTGCCCTAGCCACTAACATGGCCAATGTATTTCTTGACTGCGTTATAACGCTCTTGTTCTGTTCTATATATGCGTTACCCTGGCAGAAATAGGTTTAATTTAGGTCTTTGTACTTCTTCCATATTTTTCTTCCCCTCTGAGCTGATGAGGAGGTATTTTGACCTGTAACAGATGCCCCCTAAAGTGTGAGGTCAGAGACGAAGACGATGGCCGAAATACTTTATAATTTGTAGAGAGAGAGAGATTGAAAAACTGAGGAAAACTTGAAACAACAACATATGTCAGAAAATATAGTATTTGCCTAGAGTCGGGCATGTCCCATGCTCAGTAGCTTTAAACAACATGATTTCTCTAGAATAGAGATATGAAGATTCTGTCCACCAATAGGCACAATGTGGAAGTGTCTGTCATAACAGGATCAGGTTGGAGAAGCTGTCTCCATAAACAATATCGCAGCTTGGGGAAGGGAACACAACTTTAATGGTGTAACCTTTGCCCCAAGGTCTTGACCGCCGATTCACTTAAACTGCATATTTCTCAGCATGTGAATGAGAGAGTTGTCATCGAACATGTGAGAAATCGTCTTATTACCATTCAATAATGAAAACTGTTAACAGACGCGAAGGTGGCCACCGATAATGATGATGGTCCCTAAGATGCCCAGTACAATCTAGCGAGTGTGAATAAAAGGAGTTGAAGTTGAACACTCGTAGAATCATTCGACCAAGAGCCATTGATGAAGACCCTTGATCAAGCACAAGACTACCTGCCACTGATGTCTGCAAGTATCTGGGTACTGATGGGTTTCTGGATCAACTTCCTAGATAAGGTGTTGAAGTCGATAGGAAGTGATCTGTTGAGAGGTAGGCACTGAGGCGTCCTACATCAGTCAACACGAAACGAAAACCAACTTATTTTTTTTATGATTTGAGATAAGGAAGAGTAGATGGGAACGTCAGACGACAAATAATTTCTGGCATAATAAATGGTTTGGTTGATAACAGGAGCAGTAGATAACGAGATCTGCTTGAACAATAGAAGGCACTCTAGCAGGGTACTAGGAAGCTGAAGCGTGTTGAACACCAAAGAGTGTGTTAGGTTTTTACCGGTGCAGGGACACTGGGAAATGAAGGCTAATACTCATATATGGTAGGGTTCGGCTAACTGCGAAAGATTTTTCTGGGAAGTGCCATTTTCAAGAATTTTGCTGCCAAATCGACCTTTTTGAAAATGTAACAGAGGTAGTATCCATTTTGTCCAAATTTTTCCCCGTCTGATTAAGTTTAACGAGTCCATACGAGTAAACTCGGTGAATTTTTCATGTTTAGAGAGTCTGAAAAATGTCAGGAAAGACAACTCTGTGCCCCATATGATGAGATTTAATGAGTCCAGATGAGCAAACTTGGTGAATTTTTCATGTTTAGAGAGTCTAAAAAATGTCAGGAAAGACAACTCTGTGCCCCATCTGATTAGATTTAACGAGTCCAGATGAGCAAACTCGGTGGATTTTTCATGTTTAGAGAGTCTGAAAAATGTCGTAAAAGACAACTCCATGTCTTGTCTGATTTGGTTTAACGAGTCCAGACGAGAAAACTCGGTGGATTTTTCATGTTTAGGGAGTCTGAAAAATGTCGTAAAAGACGGCTCCATTGGGGTACCTTTGTCATGTCTTGATAACCGGGCATGGCAAAGGGGTAATAGTAAGCCCGAAACAGTTCATTTTCCGTAAGTTAGTCCATCGAATCCGGAAAAGTGAGAAATCTATGTTCAATGGACGTCTACCTCATTTTGTTATGAGTACGAGGAGATGAAGTAAACTCAATATTCTTTGTGAAATTTTAACGAGTCCAACAAAGAAAACTCGGTACCTCTGTGAAATTTTAACGAGTCACGTGGAGAAAACTCGATACCTCCGTGAAATTTTAACGATTCACGCGGATAAAACTTGATACCTCCGTGAAATTTTAACGAGTCACGCGGAGAAAACTCGATACTACTTTTTCTGTTTAAAGAGCTTTGAAAAAGAGGAAAAGAATGGCTCTTTGTTCTTTGTCTCAGTAGTTTAACGAGCCTGACAAAGGTGACTCGGGATTTTTTCGGTTTTATGAGCGAGAAAAAGATTCCTAAAAAGAATGCTCAGTACTTCTCCATAGTTTTAACAAGCCTAAAGAAGAAAACTCTAGGCTTTTCGGATTAACGAGCAAGAAAAGACCAAAAAAGAATGCTCGATGCCAACTTCGTATAAGTTTAACGAGCCCGAAGAAGAGAACTCGAGGTTTTTCAGATTAACGAGCAAGAAAAATACCATAAAAAGAATGCTCGATAAAACATGAGTATGTCTGCTCATAAATCTTGATCCCTTATTAGAATCATCAGTACCAAATCTCGAGAGTTGCGACATGTGTACAACGAGAAATCATGACTTTGCCGACTGACTTAGGAGAGTCATGCCCCAGAATTTGCTATAAGAAGGTCAAAAGACTTTCATTTTCACTGTTTCGAGTGCTGTGAAGAAGCTCTGGAGTGGAAAAGGGGTGAAAATTTCAGCTAATGATTGCGGTCAATCTGGGCAACAGTTTTCTATTCCGCGAGATCCAGGTAAGAGCTAGAACCTCCTGTTATCATTTAATTGCCAATTTTTTAGTTTTTGCTGGTTCAAAATTAGGAAATTTTGAGGCCTTAGAAAAAATTTTGCGCCTAACGCGGGTCAGGAGTATAACAGGCGCGTTAAACGCATAACCCGTGAGGGAACTGCGCGTTAGAACGCTCTATTTTGTACTAGTGTCCGCGTTAGGCGCAACATGCTTTCTAACAATTCAATTTTTCCATTTTTGAAGTGGTCCAGACAAATTTTAATCAGTTGGAAATGTTGCATTTGCAGGTGTTCAGCTGTTAATCATGAGTATCTTGCGAGAGAGAGAGCATGAGCGGGAAGAACGAGAGATGGTGACGGATGCGGCAAGTTTAATGGCTCTCCGGAGGTGTGGATTGCTTAAGTATGCCTGCTTAGAACTGATGAGGGGTCAAGAGGACCTCCTGAGGTGGCTGATCCAGCAGTGGGACGAGAGGCATCATGTCTTTCGGATTGGTGGCAACGAGCTCGCCATCGAAAAAGATGATGTTTACTTTTTGACCGGCTTGTCATGTCGTGGGGCGAGGCCCAATTTGACGGGGTCCAGAGCTGACCCTCGTTCCACTACTGATTTGATCCATGCGCACTGCATATGTGGCACCCAGGCTGTGAGTAACCGGATACCTATTGCACAGGTGAATTTGAGACCCTTGCGGTCTATTCTATGGATGATTTTTCACTTGGCAGGTGCCAAGAGTCAGCATGTGGCGACCAAGGCTCAGATGCTCCTAGCCTTGGATTGTATGCAGCCTCAGGTTTTCGACTGGTGTGACGGTGTAGTCCGTCGGGTCCGAGCAGAGCTTACTGCATGCAAGACCCGTACTCAAAGAGAGTTTGGGTACGGTACATTGATTGTTTCTTTCATACTGGAGCGGATACCACTGATGAGGCCCAGGATCCCTACAGCGCCATTGGGTCCACGCGAGCCGAGGCAGGCTCGGTGGGCCACTTTGCTTCCACGGACTGGAGAGGGTCCTGTCCGTCACTGTTTTGATGAGGGATTTTTTGATTGGTTGGACTCTCAGATCATCATGATTGAGGATTATCCCTATGCAGGGATGAACTTCACAGGCGATCCCGAGCTAGTCCTGCCCCCTGGCACCCAGTGGGGGCCCGATGGTAAGAAAAAATGATCAGTTGTTTTCAAAGAAGTTTTTGTTTTTTAGCTTTTGAATGTTTATGTAATTTTTTTGTTGAAAAGGGGTGAAAATTAAGTTTTGACATGAAACTTTTGCTTGCTTGACACAGATGTGGCACCTGTCCGTCCAGCTGGGGCCCCTCGCCATGCACGGCGAGGACTGCAGCTACCCGGGGCTGGCGCACCTGTAGAGGAGGCGGAAGCCGGCGACGATGATGATACCCAGATTTTACATGAACTCTCCAGGAACCTGGAGGGTCTGAGTATGGGTATACCACCGCTTCCTATGCGGGAGGTTCCAGTTCATCTACAGCAGCATACTGTGGGTGTGCCGGAGAGATACCTGGTTCCTCTGAGGAGGATAGCTAGAGCAGTTGTAAGCTATTATGAGCATCAGGCTTAGCTACTGGAGTAGATGTATTAGTGTCAGAGCATGGCTTAGTTAGCCAAATTTTGTAAAACACCCCAAGTTTTGGGAGATTTTTCCTTTTTGATGTTTACTGTGTACTGGACACGACATATATCTATATATATATATTTTTGGTGATTTTGTGTTTTTAAATTTTTATGCATTTTTTGATGTGATAAAAATATATGTACTCATGAGTAAATATTTTACAATAAATGTGACAAATGCCAATCTAACACATAATTTGCCAAAGAATCAGCTAATGCATTAAATTCCCTAGGAACGTGCTCAAATGTGATTGTTTGAAATTGACGCTCTAAAAGTCGCACTCGTAAAAAATAACGTAACAACACAGGGTGGCGGACACGGTAATGATTGTTTAACTGCATAATGATGAGTTGGGAATCTAACCTGACCACTAAATCGGAGATGTCACGAGATGCCGCTTCCATGAGGAGTTGGATCACTGACATGTACTCGGCGACATTGTTGGTGGCATTACCCATGAAGATCCACCCAGAACCAAGAAGGTCTGACTCAGGAGTATAGAGAACCCAAGCAGCTGAAGCAATGTGCCTAGTGTGACGACTAGCACCGTCCGCATACCCGACGTATGATAATGAGTGTGATGACATCTGTGCGAAAGAAAAAGATTACATGAGAAAAACACTTTTAAACCAAACAAATAATTCAGAAGCATCAAAAATAAAAATAGGCAAAACTTTTATACATAAAATTACAAAGCATATGCCTAGTGTGAAACTAGGCAAAATACTTCTTCAGATAGAGCCCGTTGCGGGGCTCCTCGAGTGGAATTCCATTACAGTCCTGTAGTTCGTAAGCTCCTTTTGAGAGGACTTTAGTAACGATGTAAGGACCGAGCCACAATGGTTGGAGTGTTCCTGCCCCCAAGAGGTCGTGTTTTTTATCATAAAGTAGAACAAGATTGCCTTCTTGGAAAGAACGAGGCTTGACAGATTTGTCGTATTGAGCTTTAACTCGGCGCTGGTGAGCTTCGAGTGCTAGTGTAGCATCTCGATGAGTTTCATCCAAGTGATCGAGCAAGAGCAAGCGCTCTTCTGTGGCGGTGGTGCCAGGCAGGAGTTCAACGGCCAGTTTAAGCGATGGGATTTCGCACTCAATCGGAAGTACTGCCTCCAGGCCGAAAGCAAGTTGGAAAGGTGTAATATTTGAAAAGCAATACGGAATATTTTCCATGATACCTGTCTTGACCGAGATATCAATGAGTAGCATCTTGGAAATATTACCCATGTTCCCTTCTGAATCAATAGTGTGGACAGTCGTATAAGAGGAGGGAACTATCTTAGGTTGGTCAAAAGATGGGATTTCAGTTTTTATCGCCTCCGAATCAATCGTCGAAGCGCGATGGTGGAACTCTCCCCAAGGTCGTTCTTCTAATGACATGATCTCTCGAATAGCTTCGTCTGTAGGCCAGACTTCATTGAGGAGATCCTTAGAGAGAACCGTGATGGGAGAGAGGGTCGTACCTGTGGTCAAAACCATATCAGTGGAGGGTTCAGATGCGACTTGGATAGCTTGGTAAGCCAACTCAACCAGCAAAAGCGGCATCTGATCTCCATAGGAATCAATATCTGAAGGCGCCAAAATGATCCATGGGTCGATAGAGCCATCCGAAAAGGTAGATATCATTGCAACCATGTTTGGGATCTGAGGCGGCGGTAGAGGAAAACAACCCAGTAGGGAAGATGCCTTTAAAAGACTGGTACCGATACTGACGTAAGAGTCAGGGACACCTCCTATTAAGGGTACAGAGCTACTTGGTAAAGTGGAATAATCAGGGGTGCAGAAGGATAGCTGATCGACCATGACTATTTTCCCATCCAATGGAAATAGGATGAGTCGGAAGACCGAAGACACGATGGCGGTCATAGCATAAGACCAACTGCGACCGAGCAATAGATTATAGTCAAGATGACGCTCTATGACTTCAACGTCCACATTTACCATTTTCCCACTCAGAGTGATGGGAAAGCTAGCAAGGTAACCTTTGGGTAGGAACGTGTGGCCATCGAAAGCTTTGAGGGAATTTGATGGCAGGGTTAGAGTAGGAGAACCTAAATTCAGCCAGCAAACTTGTGACATAACGCAGGTCGAATCACCTTCGTCTATGACAGTGCGATGGATGGGTCTCCCTTTCGACACAAATTGCACCTGGAATGCGAGTTGATGTGAGAGGCGAGGCTTAGCCTTTTCCATATCAAAGATTGCTAGCGTGGAATCCTGGGGGTCTATTCCGCCAATGGCCGAAAGCAAGGCTTTCCTTTGTGCTGGACAGGTTTGTAATACTTCAAGTGCAGACATAGCTGACGGTGCCTACGCCAAATCTTCTACAATATTGTAGTTTTGGGCTGCACGTGCAGAGGTATTATGAGTCGTGCGTCGAAGTGTCCCTTTGGGGGGATGAATTACAGGTTCAACAGTAGGCCTTTCGATATGTAAATCGTTGGGCGGCGGCGGATTGGAACTAGTTCCCGGTTCCTGAGCATCTATGGTAGGAGTTCCATAAAGCTTGGCACGAGTTTGAAGGTCAATACTCTCGATGCCATAAATGGCAGATGGTCCTTCGCCGGAAGGATACGAACCACCATTGCCCCGTTGATGGGGTTGTGGCGGGTTGTCAACCATATGTTGATGTTGCTGCTGTTGATTGGGGAAGGGATTGTGAAGAACGGCAGGTGTTCTCCCAGAATCCTTGTTAGCAATAAAATCAGTGCATTCCTGCAACCGAGGACATCTGTATGTCAAATGGTCCTCCGCACAGATTTTACAAGGAAATCTCATGGGTTTATCCTTTCCTTTTTCATTAGTAGCATTTTTCTGATTAGAGTTATTCTGATTATTCGACTGCTCTTCCGAAGAAGATGTTTTCTTCTTATTCTTCCTATTTTTCCCGTTGGGTTTTTGTGAGGTTTGCACCGAATTTACCTCAGCGGAAGGGAGAGGAGTCGTTTGATGGGGGCGGTGGCAGCCGAGGATGGCTGGGAGGTTTGCCCCCGAGACTGATTGGTGGCTACACCAGAGATCGCGCCAACGAGACCATCGACATGAGCTCGGGTTTTCTTAGTAGCCGAAGGGTTCGGGTTACCAGGGGCATGGGGGAGCAGATCGTAAAGCGTGCCGGATTGGGAATAGATTAAATCCAGGTGCTGGGCACGACGAATACATTGATCTTCTGTCACTGCACCAGAAAGGCCAATGTCTTTAGAGATGTGGGGTAAAAGAGACTTGCAAAACCAATTGGCCAAGAGATGGTCCGGTATTGGCATTTTGATGAGCCTCCTCCTACGTCTCCATTCATGAATATGGTCGGAGATGTAGGTGGTGGTGTCTTGGCGTAGTGATGTTAACAATTCTGTGTCGATTTCCACTCTAATTGGTAGTTGAAAGTTCTTTAAGAACTCCGTCGCTAGAGCGCCAAACGTATTGATGGCGGCACGTGGTAATTCAATGTACCACTTGGTGGCATTGCCTGTAAGGGTGCGGGAGAACAGTCGAAGGCGGACACTATCATCTACCATGGAATTGGATATGGACCACAAATGGAAGGTAGTGATGTGTGCGGCCGGGTCGTCTCCATGCTTCCCGTCGAACTTCGGGATATCTGAAGGAATCTTATGCGGTATAGGAGGCCAAAGCGAGTTGTGGTTGATGGGGTCGTTTGTCAGCTTATGGATGTCGGGTATGTCCAAAGCTGCCAAGAAAGGCAATTGCGGATTTTCCCCCGAGTCTAACCAAGGCAGTATGGGCTGACTACTTGGACCATAGGGTCCCCCCATCCATGTGTTACCAGAAGGGTAAGTGGGACTTTGATAAAAACCTCCCATAGGTGGAGGAGTAGGAACATACAGTTGTTGTCCATAGGGCATAGTGTATTGAGGGGAAAATGGTTGGTTGCCCCCAGCGTAAAAGTGTCTTCCCACTCTAGATGGAGGTTGGGGTTGGTTAGTCCAAATGGATGCAATAGAGTTTCCCGGAGGCATAGTAGTACTTGCATAATTTGGCAACGGTATAGATCCTACACCTATGTTTGAACCAGTTAAGGGGATAGTATTTACAATGGGTTGTCCCATTTGTCCTAAGGATTGCATAGGAAGAGAAATATTCCCTGCTACCTGTGTACTGATAACACTATCCCCTGGTATAGTGGCCAGGGGGTTTGAACTCAACAGAGGGTTCCAACCGAAAGGGTTGTTAAAGGGCACCGAAGTAGTCGTGCTCGTGGGGGGAGCTACCGTGGTCCCTAACGTAGTCACGGTAGGAGTAGATGTCGAAGGGTTCGGTAAACTACTGACAGTTGTGTTGACCATAGGGTTGGAGGTAGGCATATGTTGACTACTGGGGTTACCCAGTAATGGCATAGAACTGACCACCGGCGGGGAGGATGATGGCGAACCAGGAATGGTTGCCATTGGTATCAACCCTGTGGATACCGGTGGAGAAATAGATGTTGGTGTTGCCACAGACATATCTTGGCGCGGTGGAATCTGGATTATCACAGGTCCTAACGGATCAGTGAGCGGAGGATTGTAATTAGGTACAACGCCTTCAGTGAAAGGGTCCTCCGGGAGTTCCGGTTGATAAGGGTCTATGTGATAATCAAGATTAGTCAGAGGAGACTGCTCTTCCGTAGAAGGCCCGGGTTCACCAAGGTTCAATCTTTCCTCTAGGGTGAGAGGAGGTAGACCTTGCTGTCGTCGAGACAGACGGCGTGGGTCAGGGGACGCCACGGTGACCGGTTTAATTTTAACAAATTTTATTAAAATGTGATATATTATGAAGTCTCAAGTGACAGTAACCACACACTTACTAAAAAGAAAAGAATCTCTAAAATCAATCAGCAAGCAGCCAGTATAGGGTGCCATGTCTGAGTACTACCGTTCACTGGTGATGAAATCCAGTCTCACAATAGCATACAGAGAGGGTTGGTCGAAAGTACAGTTACGGTTACTCTAGAGCTTCGCCCGAACCCCGGACGATAGGTGTAAGCACTCTCGTGAAGACGAGTACCCTCCTAAAGACTGAAGACAGAGTAGGTCCATCTGTTTCAGGTACCAGGACAGCCCGTCCCAGTCACCTTGTGTAAGTCCCTAAAAGTATGGCCACTAAGGATACCTCAAATCACAGACACTATCAGGGGGGTCCACGATCAAGGACAGTGTGCTATATGGGCAGAATACCTAGATCCCCGATCTAGTTTCGACATCCCCGAAGGGAACCCCAATATATAACACACCCATAGGATGCAGTCGAAGGCGAGCTACCTTCTAGTGCACCCAAGTGTTGTCTCGCGCTGAGCTCCGGTAAAGGAACGGTCCCAATAATGTGAGTGCAGTAGGATTTCACTCGTTAATGACTCTAGTTTCCAAGTTTTGAAATCTTGGGTAGTTTTCTCACTTTCCTAACCCAAGATCCTAGCCTGAACTATTGTTTGTGTGAGCTCAAAAAGAGTTATTAGATTGATTTTATTATCGCTTTGTTTTTAGTGTACTTTGTTATTAGTCTTGCAGAGGGGGAATGGACGTATGAAGTATAGTGAGACTCTTGACTCAATAAACCATGCAAAACATGCTCTAAATATTAAATTCAATGAAGAGTGTTTCTTTATCAATCATCCATGCACCAACATGTAAATAACATAGCTCAACTTTCAAGATTCAGACTTCTATCTACCTCTTTAACAGTCTGTGAACTAAACTTTCAGAATAAACTCAACTAAATGCAGAAAAAAAAAAAAAAAATTCTCTAAAAAAGTAAATGCTTTGCACACTAACTAAATAAGAGAAACAAATAATGAATGCCAGCTTTAGCAGACAAGCATAGGGATTCAGTCTGTAAAAGGTACTGGTGGCCAAAAAACTCTACAGCTAAAACACAGTCACAGTAGTGAACAACAGGGTTTTTGGCTGAGTAACGCTCTGTCTGTGAGAAAATACAGCGTTATAATGCACTGTATTTAAGCCTATACATCATTATAACGCACTGGATGAACTGCATAGGTCACGTTAACCAGGGAAAAGCTCTTCAGTTGACCAGACAGGAACAGGGTTGAACTCTGCAAGCGTTTGGTATGTCTACTGGGCATCAAAAAATGGTCGGAAGGATACTGAACAGAGGAGAGAAGAAATGAAGGAAGAAATAGTCCGGAAACTATGGGGAAACTCCCCAGCGGAGTCGCCAATTCTGCTATAGGGTAAACTACTTGGGTGGTTGGTTTTCGTGGATCCTTCTCAGGGCTTTCCGGTGCCCGAGGCAGACAGTAAGATTAGCTATGCTGTTCACAAAGATGGCATGAGCATGTTCATATTAGCTTGAAATAACTTGAAGGAATACAATAGAGGATTACCTCTTTGACAACTTTGGAGTCTCTTGGAGAATGCTGTGCAGCAAAGTAAGAGTCCTTCTTCGCCGGCTCCAAATCTGAGACCTGCAATCAGTCAAAGCACCCGCGTAATTTCTAATATAACAAGTATTCTATCAATTAAATCAATAATAAATATCTAGATTATACACATCTGAGCCATTCATATCATACTAAGAAAATATTGAAACAACAATATAACATTAAGCATTGAATGGAAAAAATGAACATAGTTCTATTGATTTTGAAAGAAGGAGGATTACAACCATCGGTTGTACCAATCCCTCCTCAGTCTCCCGATCTCTCTTCTCTCTCTAGTGAAGAAGTCCAAGCCAACAAACTCTCTAGGAGCCTCTTTGACTCTTGGCCTTCACAATGTCACACTATTCTCTATTCCACAAGTATGCAAGAACTTTGAGCAATCCTTCGACCTTCAATTAAGAGCCTTCAGCTCCTTCTTATAGGAAAGGGAGAAGTCCATTGTTGCCCTTCTCTTTCCACTAGTTTTGGAATGGAAAAGGCTTAGATGTTTCCTTGATCTCCATGCTTTTGCCTCTCTTGGAGTTTAGTCTTCTATGGCAATGACCAATAATGAACTGGTGCTTCTGCAGTTTCCTTTGTGCACTGACTCCTTTGTGAGGGAAAGTCGGAGATTCAAATCTTTCTCCACGCTCTTTTCCCAATTCAAACTTAAAACACGGGTAACACATCCCTCCAGTGTAAACAGAGCGTTGCCCTAGCCACTAACGCGGCCAATGTATTGCTTGACTGCGTTATAACGCTCTTGTTCTGTTCTATATATGCGTTACCCTGGCAGAAATAGGTTTAATTTAGGTCTTTTTACTTCTTCCATATTTGACTTCCCCTCTGAGCTGATGAGGAGGTATTTTGACCTGTAACAATCAAAGAGCATTTAAGAATTCTTTTGACATAACTAAGAAAGAAGACAAACATAAAAGTTGTAATGAATCAAGAAACTTGAGGTGCCTCCATGGGCATGTCTCAAATCTATTCTTTATTATCCTACAACAAGCAAGAAACATGAAAACATGTATGATAACTAAGGAAACATAATAGAGAAGGAAAACTATACCATTTTAGCAAGCCAAGGAATCCAACAAACAGTCCTCTTCCACCATCGAAGACAAACAAGAAATCATCCACATCATGAGACAAAATGTTTCTTCAAAGCTTGTAATATCATGTATATTTCTCTATATCATCAAGTTCAGCCTCTTGATACAATGAAATCTCTTGGAATATATAGGTTAAAGAGAAATAAACTATCCAAGAGTAACTAGAAGGCCATTGGCCTATTACAAATATATGATTTTGTCCTTGAGGCTTTGCAAAGCCCAAGGCACAAAATATCTTTAAAAATATCTTAAAATGCTAAAAAAGGAAATAAAATTGACTTTTCCTAACTGACAATGGCCAAAAAAGTCTTAACGCACATTTGGATGAGCCACTTCAGAAAACTGCCTTTTTTGCCAAAATGCTACAAGAACGTAGCAGCAGAAAATTCCCTGTTTTGTAGACAACTTTTGAGGGACCTCCCGATGTCAAAACGAGGCCTGTGATGGCTCATTGGAAAGAATTGGATGTCTAGTTTCTAGAAATATTTTAATTTTCCAAAAATAATCCCTATAAGTATGTCAAAATCTGAAGTGAGTGGAAAAAACAAAAAATTATCCCTTGTTGATATGTGGGGCATAAAGTCAAAAAATCATTGTTTTTCGCCTCTTTGGGGGACCAACATACCTCCTTTGGATTTGAAAATTTGTGAGTAGCTGCCTCTGAATTTATTCCATCCAATAAAATTACTTTCAAGAGCTGAGGATGCTCCTAGCACCCATGGCAACGCCTTGAAAAATGTGCAATTATGGCCAAAAAACACAAAAAACAAAATCTTGTCAAAATTTGCTCAATTTTGGCAAGCAAGCCCCTCACAGGTTTTCAGAAGAATTTAAGGAAGCTGAGGCCAAAATTTAAGGCCCTGATGTGCCTTTCTCCACTTTTTCTATCGGGTGCCTCTTTCGGGTAGCCTTGAGCCTTTCTTGTGCAAGTTTGAGCTTTCTTCGGGCAAATTGGTTTAACTTCTTGTAGTGCCCAGTCATCTTCTTTTGTAGACTCAAGTCCCTATTATCTTTCTCTAACTTATCCTCCAAATTCTTGTTGGCCCTTTCAAGCCATGATTCTTTATCATTCTCTATTTCTTGGGTGAGCAATTGAGTGAGTGAATAATATCGGACAAGGGTTGCTTTTCTTCCTTCTTTTTCTCCAAACATTTCTTGAGACCCATAGTCCTAGGCCTCTTTCTAATTGGCTGCTCTTCTTCTTCAGTATCATTAAATTTTCCCATAAACTCTTCAAGCTTGATTTGTGCTTTGTAGGCTTCCCTTTGGTATTTGAAAGCCTGGGCCTCATAAACTACCATTTGACCACTCATTTGTTTGTTTTGTGTCTATAGAACATGTATGAGGTCTTTTGACCTTTCTATATCAGCTTGTAGGTCATAAATTTGGGCTTCTCTATTTTGTAAAAGAGCCTCAATAATTCTAGCATCATCATCCCCATCATCACTATTTATCTGGATGATGTCAAACTCCCTTTCCTTTTCATGACTACTTTCCTCTTTTTCTTTCCCCGTGCCTTGGGTAGACTTATTGGTCCTCTTCCTCTTCGACAATTCAACAATACTATTTTTAGGCAGTTTTCCTCTACTTCTTAGCGCTCTTGTGTCATTGCTAGTCACTGCTGGAGTGATTTTCTTCTTTGCTGATCTAGTTTTTCTAGGCTTTGCCACTTTTGAAGGGAGAGTCATGGCCCCTTGCCTAGGAGAGGCAGCTAGCACATGCTCTTGGCTGTGTTAAGGAGAAGAGAGAGATAGTTTCATAACATGCACTTGCTCAACTTGTTCCTTGGTTTGGTCTTGGATGCCCTTAGGACTGTTTCAATATTTTTGCTCCATGTTGCCCCCTTCGGAATGCTCACTGTTTGGTGTTTGCTTTCCATCATCATTGCTTGCTTGAGGGCTATCTTGTTTCTCATCATAAGTGTACTTTTGAGGACTGTTATGACCCTCATCATCACTATTTTGGCTGCCACTTTGTTTGTTTTCTTGAGGAATTCCTTGTTCATCTCTGTCGCTTCTTTCTTCATGATTGTTGTGCTCTTTACCTTCACTCTTTTGTCCCTCATCACCATCATGCTTACTGCTGTGTTATCATGTTCCTCTTCATGACTGTTGTGCTCACCATCAATTTGTTCATGCTCATCATCATTTATTTCTTCCCCATTGTCATGCTTAGAGTCTTCACTTTGTCCCTCATCATCACTAGTTTGCCTCTTGTCACTTTTCCCTTCTTCATTACTAGTTTGCCTCTTCTCTTCTTCACTCTCAATTATAGGGGATTTTGGTCTTTTAGGAGTGGATTTACTAGAAGAAGGAGAAACATGATGAGTGGATGGTGAGGAAGGCACATGAGATGGAGACGCAATGGAAAAATTGGGATGGGAGATGAAAGAGTCCCAAGAAACTCCCTTTTTCTCAAGTTGATGGAGGATGATAATCTTGATAAGGGAATGATGAAATAAAAAAGCTTGTTGTTGAGTGGAGGGCTTCTTTTGGATAGTAAAGGCCATCTTGTCAATGCTTCTATAAAGGAAGAAAGGTAGGTTTAGCAACTGAGTTCTTGTGAAATGCATAAGAAGCCTGATGTGATAGGCATAAATCCAGGAAAACCTCCCTTCACATGTGAAATACTTCATGATGACTTTCATGAGGGGGGCATAGTTTCTCAATAAGTGAGAAAAAGGGAAAATAGCTTGGTAAGCATCCTGATGGTCTAGTTTTAGAAAGGGTTTGTAGTGATTCAGATCTAGGTATGTTTGTTTGAACCACTTTTCTCCTATATAGGGGATTTTAGTAGCTTTGGAGATAGCCCTAGGAGAGAGTTTGAAATCCAGACCTGCTAGATGGACATGCTTTCCTTACAGCCTTAAAGCAACAAATGTGTCAAAGGAAGGTGACTTTTTACTTCTTGGACTTTTTGGAAAAATTACAAGCACCCTACTTCATGAAAATTGAAGAGTACTGAAGGAGATTCATTCACTTCCTGAGTTGTAGTAGGCTCATACCTATTGTGATACCCACTTCTGTTGTCCTTCTTTGGAGGCATTTTTGCTTTTGATACTCTTCACTGACTTACCAAGACAAACTATTCAAATGATCACTGAAATAGGTCCTCAACCAAAAACACCTTTTCCTCTTTGCAAGACTAAGTGTGTCCTTAGTTGGCAAACAAGTTTTTGGTTAACTGAAAACAAGCTCCCTTTTTATGAACTTTGTTGTGAGTAAAAAGACCTTTAATGAGATATATTTTTGGTTTTTTAAGACAAGTCCCCCTTTTTTTTGGACACAAAAAATCTTTCCCTTAACCACTGATTTTTTGAGAACCCTGTTTAAGAGGTTAGCAAATCCTTTATAAACTGATCAAAACTATTTCACTCAGACACTATATTCCTTTCTTTCTAAGCAAAGAATACACTCTTTGAAAAACATTGTGCTTTCCCTTTGAAAAAATTGTCCCTCTTTGATGATGACTGTTTCTCTAAGAAAAAAAATCTCCTTGTTACTTAGTAAGAAGTTTTTCAAAACAAAACATGTCTCCCCTTCATAGATTGTATGATCTTCTATGTGCTTGAAAAACAAGTTTCAACCTTCACAAGGTACTAGTTTTGAAAACAATGATTCCCTATTTTATGTAGTTTCAAGCCTTTAATCTGAAATAATGGGTCTCCTTGTTTAATCACTGATTTCTCTGTTTTTAATCAAAGAGGGCACCCCTGAAAACCACTATGTTTCTCCCTTGAGTAATCACTGTTTCTCTTTGATGATCACTGTTTTATTAAGGCTAGCAAAACAGTCCTTTTTGGATGAAGATCATTTTGTTTTACCAAAACAATAGTCTCCCTGTCACTGATTAAAAGGCCTTCTAAACAAACTCTGTCTTTCTTTATATACTGTATAATATTTAGCCTATTCATGAAAATAAACCCCTCTTAAAATGACATACTGACTCTCCTCCTTTAATCACTTTTCCTTTTGAGATCACTATTTTAAGAGACTAAGCAAACCCTTTGTAAATTGATCAAAACTGTTTCACCCAACCACTGTTTCTTTTTGATAATTTTAGTAGGCAAACTCCTTTGGATGAAGTTTAATTTTTTTTTCTTAAGCACAAGATGTTCTTCTCTACTTGATAAACAAGCCTTTGCAAACAAATAGATTTCTAGCAAAACAATGATTATCTTTTTATCCTCAATCACTATTTCCCTTTGAAGCTTGTTATCAAACCTTCCCTCAAATTATAAAATTGGTTAAGAGACAATAAATACCTATAGAAAAGTCTCTTGATGTATTTGGAGATGACTTCTTGGTTAAAACTTGGCCTTGTCACGTTTGAGGGTTTTTTGTAGCATTGGCCCTGGCGTTTAGAGTTGGTTGATGGGTCGGGCGGGCTCTGACCAGGAAAACGCGCCGCGTTCAAGCCTGTCAGGTCGGCCCTGGGCACTCGTTGAACACCGACACAGGTGTGAAGCGATACAGGTGTGCTACACTCTTCACAAATCTCTTTGGTAGGCACCTACAGGTGCGTCGCGCGATCACGCAGGTGTGTCGCGCAGAAAATCAAGCTAAAAAATGATTCAAATTTTCTCAATACATGTTTCTTCCTCAGTGACTTGACTTGAAAAGTGAGAATGAACATTGGATTCATGCCCTTTATAATTTGCGAGGCTTTAAAACATCCTCTTCCCTCTTTAAGAATTTGCAAACCCTTTTTAATATCAACACCTTGTGTTTTGAAAGGTGACTTCAGTTTTATGTCAAGGTCTTTAACTGTTTTCCCTTTTCTAACTGATTTATCTCTTCTAAGTTGTCTTTTTCCATAATGCTCCTTTGGAGGCCCTTTCAACCTAAATAGTTTCCATGTGGGATCTTTCATAATTTACCAAGGTTATAACATTTTGAAACAATTTCACAAAAACATTACAAACAGTCCTTTTGACACCATCATATGTCCATTGTTTTATGAGGTGAACAGGCCCTTTAATCGTGTTGGTCTCAGTTGGTTTACAAAGAGGTCATCATAAAACTTTGCTTGTTATGAAAGGGGCTATAAAAGCTATGTTTTTCTTTGATTTGTCAACAAGGGAGATCATTATAAAAACCATTGTTGCAGCCTTTCCAAACCACAATGCAAATCCTCTGTTTTTGTGAAGTAGGCCTTCAAACAATGAAAGTTTCACCCATTTTTACAATGTGCCCTCTATCCTTTAATTGAGATGGAAGTAACCTTTGGCGCTCTCCCTTCATTCATCACTGGGAGGAAGTATTTTTTATAAACCATAAGGGATCTGTTTCAAAACAAGAATGCCCTTTTTCATATAAATGATCTGGGTGGGATGTCTCTTTATATTAGTTGTAGAGGTCAATTTAAGCCTAGCTCAATTTACCACCTTACCATTTAGATGAGGTTGTTCTTAGTCAAAAATTCCATCCTTGGATTACAGTTTGAAGGAGGCTCTCATAAACATGAGATCAGAGGTTTTTAGCATCATTATGTCATTGCTTTGCTGATGATGTAACAATGGCCTTCAACCTATAAACTTTCATTTGCTCCACCATTATTCCTCAACTAGTATTTCCAACAAAAACTTTATCAAACACAACATTTGAACCCTGTTATGCATCCTCTGTTCATCTTTGGAGGAGGTGGCACAAAATAAATCATGTAGCCTCTTTTTTTTAAAATACATGTTGACCCTCTGCTTATTAGTGAAGGAGGTTGCAACAATGTATCTTTTAACCCTCTACTTATCATTGAAGGAGGTTATCACTGTGTTTCTAACCCTCTGCTCTCTGAAGGAGGTCATCTTTAACATAGGATATACATCTATTTCAAATCACTGTATCTGGCTCTGTATGTTTGTTTGAAGAATTCCAATAGGAAACAAAGTGGAATTTTGACATTCATTATTGACAAAATCACTTGGAAATCATGTCCTCTTTCTTTATGAGGCTTTGTCTAAGATGCATATATACTTTTGTAAAATATCACTGTGAACACAAAACCAGAAGAAATGTGATTTATACATGGAGAGTGTTTGCCGATAGGTATTATTGAACTATCTTTTCCCTTGACTGTGTTGTCAGGGTACCTTGAAAGTTTCTTTGATTAATGTTCACATCCCAGGCTTAAGGTAGCATAAGAAGCAACTATATTCTTATGCCCTACATGATGATGACCTTTGGAAAGATTAAGCAGCAATATTGATCAACATTACTCAGTCCTTTTTATTCATTTTGAATTGATGAGTGATCTTTGTTCTTCAGGCAACTTTTGGATTTATAACATGTACACTTTCTGCTCTCCACTTTGCAGCTCTTCATCTGATCATTGATGGCAAAGATTTTCAACAAGGGGGGCCTGCTTGAACATGCCTTTTTTCCCTCCCTTGTACATTGATCATCATTCAGTTAATTACACCCCTATAGAGATGTAAAAACAAATTATTTTGAACCTTGGAGAGCTTCTTTGGTGTTTCCTGGAGATTTTTCCCGATCTAAGCAGATTTATTTAGATAGTGACAAACCTTCTCTTTTCCTGATTTGGATCTTTGTTGAACTTCCTCTGAAATGAGACAGAGTGACCTCTTAGTGGTGTGCGACCTATGGATGGATCAAGACTTTTTTTTCAGAATAGGAACTAATTCAAGGCTGACTGGTACTAGACAGAGGCTTTTTGGCCTAGGATATCTTAGCCAAGGAAAAAATCCCTAAACACCACTATCTAACTAAGGGACAAATTTCATAGATTTTGAGTGTTTTCTTAGGCATGATCATATTTTCAAATGACAAGATGACCAAGGAAAGAGTTGCAGACACTTTGTCAACCTTTGGATAGTGAATGGCATGAGAAATAAGGGTAAATGACAACAGATAAACTAAGCTAAGATAGCTCTAGACAGGGATATTTTGATGAAACAAGATAGGACTTGACAACTAGGGTTTGTTCTCATTATAGACTGATAGGAAGGGGTAAGGGAACAAAAATTGTTTTGGGGTGTTTTCTAGATGATAGATTGACAATTTTGAGATTAGCTCCTAGAAAAATCAGCTAATAAAATTAGTCATCAATAACAGGTAAAAATACTGATGACTAACATTAGGGAATGTCCTCACTGCACTGAAGTCTCCAAAATCATCAAGACTTCCCATGCGCCGGCTGTGTTGACAAACCCATTTCCAAATCCGAACACAAACATGGTTGCTACGAATCCAACTCCTAGTTCCCAAGTGTTAATGTTACCTATCACAAAAACTTCAACAGATATTTTGGTGTCAACACGTAATAAATATTATGGTTGATCCAAGTGGATATTGGTGGCCACCTGCCTATGCCACTTGGGGCCCCACCATTGTCTCTTTCAGTTTTTCAGTTTCGGCACAACTTACTATTTTTAGCAGTTTGTTGGGTCCTGAATTTCTGGAGCGATTTTGAGGCCCTAAACAACGTTTTTTGGGCATCGTTTGTCCAACGAATATGATTATATTATAGAATTGATATTATTGGCAACATTTTTTAGTCCTCGGATATATATTTCTAATGATGTATCATGTACGTCAAACGGAGATAGTATGCCAAAGTTACGTCCCTGAGAAGTTGAAACACCAATTTACCCAAACGAGGCCCATGGTTTTGGCACTTCATCTCCTAGGGTTAGGTTTTTGGATGTTTAGGGTTTTCCATTGCCTCTAAATAATAAACAGGCCCTCAAGCCTCATTGTAACTTAGTTCGGAGGCCTGTAGCTACCACATCTCTTCTCAGAGATAAGCTACCAACGCCTTAGCAAGTTTATTTCCATTCTATCTGTAAGAAAATTTAAGTTCTTTGATATTAATGAAATGAAGTGTTATTTCCACTGCATCTTTGTATTTATGGTTATAGGTGTATTATGTTGCATTTGTGCATAAATCTGGATTAGTGGTATTAGAGCGGTTTGCTTTTTTTTCTCGATCCTTCTTTGCATGTCCCCAATGAGGTTGGGGTATAAGGAGTTAGGGCTCAATCTGGTGGAACCTTCGCAAGATCAGCCTCACAAACCCCGATGGATGCCCATGGGGGATGAAAAGAAATATGAGGGAGCAGGAGATCCTATCAAAATATTTCTCAAGGAGGTTGTTGAAAAACAAAGGACCGCGATGATGGATAAATTTGCTTAGATCCTTCAACGACTGCCCACCGACGACGCATCTGCATCTAGCAGCCACTCTGGAGGCGCGACTCCCTTTAAGGTACAAGTGAACTTTGACATTCCCATATTTGAGAGTCAAATAGATGCAGATGCTGTAGATATATGGTTGAATCTATTAGAAGGATATTTCTCGGTTCATGACTTTTCCAACCGAGAGAATATTATTTTTTCACTCCTCAAAGCTACCCCCCATATCAAGGATTGGTAAGAAACCTACTGTGAGAAAAATAATGAGACAGAACCCTCTCCGTTCTCAGGCATATCCACTTGGAATTATTTTCGAGATGCCATCAAGGAACAATACTATCCTGTGGGGAGCTATGAGGACAAGTACATACAATGGACCACATTGTGGCAACAAAGGGATTAATATGCGCATGAGCCGACGAATCTGTTCCATACCCTACGCACAAAGTTGGGTATCAAAGATTCAGAGAAACATTTGGTGCTAAAGTATCACAGTTTTCTACACAGATACATTCAGGAGGAAATGGAGTTCCTCAACATCTCCTCGCTTGGTACGACATATCGGTATGCTGCCAAGATTGAGTAGAAATTCAAACACAAGAAGCGAGACTTTGGATCTGTGAATCAAAAGCAAGGGAAAGGTGCCCCTAAACCGCAGAATGAAGGAAAAAGAAAAAGCGCGGTGGCCCAAGACAACCTACCAAAGCCACAAGAAAATAACAACACCACGAAGCCAAAGAAGGACACGGGAAAGTGGTGTGAGTTCCATAAGAGCTCCACTCACAACACAAATGAGTGTCGGGTGAAGCAGTCGCTGGTGGCCGAGATGAGAGCTTCTGAATCAGATGCATGCTCCGACTCTAAATCAGAATCTGACAAGGGGAATGACAAAGGGAAGTATATTATTGATGTAGAGCCCAATGCCACTATTGCCACTGCGAAGATCCAGAAGGAGGAACCAAAAGATCCAGAGGAGGCAGAGCGTCTCTTCCATTCCTAGATGTGGGTAAAGGGTTTCTCGCTACAATTCATTATCGACAGTGGGAGCCAAAAGAACCTCATTTCAGAAAATGTTGTGAAGCAGTTGGGCTTGATGACCACAGCGCACCCACAACCATACACCATCGGGTGGCCTCACCAAGGACAGGATCTACGCATCAGCTAGCAATGTTGCCTTCCCTATAGCATCAAGCCCTTCACGGATGAGGTATTGTGTGACATTGCTCTTATTGATGTTTATGATGTATTATTAGGCCAACCATACTTGTGGAAGTGACATGCTATGTATGAGTCTCAACCTCGTGCTATTATTGTTACTTTGGGAAATAAGTTGTACAGGATACCAAAAGTACTACCGCCTCCCACTATCTCTTTGGTTACTGCAAAACAATGCAGTAAGCTCATTTCCCAAACCAGGAATTTTTTTTCCTGATGATTCGCCCCTAGGGAAAGAAGAAGACTGTGGCCACAACCTACAAACATGGCTCCTCTACACGACAACAACAAATGGACAAGGTTGTGGACAAGTATGGGGACATATTCACCTCACCTATAGGGGTGCCTCTGCACTGTCAGGTCAAGCACCCCATTGACCTGACCCCAAGTGCACCACTACCCAATGGACCAATCTATAGGCACTTTGTTATGGATAATGATGAAATCAAGAGGTAGATTTAGGAGTGGCTGCAAAAAGGTCACATCCGACCAAGTTCATCGCCCTATGGGAGCTCGATCGTGTTGGTACGAAAGAAGGATAGGACTTGGAGACTATGTATTGACTATCGAGTGGTGAACAAGATCACTGTTTGCAATAGGTACCTGATCCCACAAATTGATGACCTCCTGGACCAACTCAAAGGGGAAAAATATTTTAGCAAGATTGACTTGAAGTCTGGGTATCACCAGGTACTAATCGAACCCTTTGATGTGTGGAAGACTGCCTTCAAATCCAAGGAGGGCCTTTTCAAATGGCTCGTCATGCCTTTCGGGTTGATGAATTCTCCCACAACATTCATGAGGTTGATGGATGACATCTTGCGTCCATTCACCAACTCATTTGTAGTGGTGTACTTATATGACATTATGATCTTCAGCCAGACTTGGGAAGAGCACCTCCACCACATCTGAGAAGTCCTCCAAACACTACGGCAACACAAGTTGTGTGCCAATTTGGAGAAGTGCACTTTTGGCATGACCCAGGTTCAATATCTAGGAGACATTATTGATGAAAGGGGGGTGCATGTGGATCCAGCTAAGATCCAAGTCATTCGGGATTGGCCAGCCCCAACCACTCTAATAGAGCTTCGCAGTTGTCTAGGTCTTGCTAATTTCTACCGCAGGTTCGTGTTGGGATTCTCTCATATCACTTGGCCAGGCTTGAGTCAGGTCACCAAGGGAGGAGCTAAAGAAAAATTCTTTTAGTCGGAATCTCAACAGAAGGTGTTCGTAGAACTGAAACATCACCTCTGTTTTTCCCCAGTGCTCACATTACCAGACTTGCAACAACCATTTGAGATAGAGACAGATGCCTCTGACTATGCTATTGGGGCAGTTCTTACTCAAAAGGGGCATCCAATGGCATATCATAGTGAAATATTGTCCGAAATAGTTCAAAATTATCCCAGTTATGACAAAGAAATGTATTCCATAGTGCAGGCTTGTCGACAATGGAAACACTACATTTTTGGGAAGGAGACAATCATCCACACAAACCACTAACCCTTGCAGTTCATACAGATACAAGGGAAGTTGTAGAACGATCGCCATCAGAAGTGGTCCACATATTTGCAACAATTTCATTTGAACGTCAAGTAAAATAAGGGTAGCACCAATAATGTTGCAGACTACCTCAGCTGACCACCAATTGTGGCCATAACCACCGTTCTCAACTCTTGTGGCCACGAGCCTTCTGATTGGCCACTTCTCTACAAGAGCGATCCAGAATTCAACCACACATACAAGGCACTCTTGGGGGGTACGCAAGTTCCAAATTTTCACCTCCAAGATGCATTGTTATGTCACCTGGGACACCTTTGTGTTCCTTCAAGTGAGCGTGCCAAGATGTTATGGGAAGCACACTAAAGTCGAGTCGCTAGGCATTTTGGGTTTGAGAAAATAGTGGCAGTACTGTAGAAGTATTTCTATTCGCCGAACCTTCGATAGGATGGCGGGAAGTACATCAAATCCTGCACTGCTTGCGCCATTTCCAAACTAACCATCAAGAATCAAGGGCTCTATACTCCGCTACCTACCCCTAGTCGACCTTGGGAATCCATCTCCATGGATCACATGTCAGGACTTCCTTCTACTAAGCATGGAAATGACTGTTTTTTCGTGGTCGTCGACAGATTCTCGAAGATGGCCATTATGGCAGCCTGCAAGAAGAATATCATAGCAGAAGCCACTGCTAAACTCTTCTTTGAATGAGTGTGGGTGCACTTTGGGATCCCACAGTCTATCATATCAGATCGCGATAGCAGGTTCCTCATCACATTTTTGTCTAGCCTCTGGTCAAAGTTGGACACCAAGCGCATCAAGTCCTCATCCTTCCATCCCCAAACTGATGGCCAGACAGAGGTCGTAAACAGGATGATTGTACACATTCTGTGCATGTACAATTCAAAGAATCCATGCACATGGGATGAGAGCCTCCCCTATGTACAACACAGTTATAACTAGGCACTCCATAGCTCAACTGGCCACAACCCCTCTCAAGTGGGCTTGGGATTCCAGCCACTATGTCCCATTGACGTAGCCATGCCATTTGCGGCTACTCAAGCTGATTCAGCTCATGTCCATTCTGAAGCTGACAAAGCGAAACACTTCATCAAGTGCATTCATCACATCTGTCAACAAGTTCATGACATATTATACAGATCCAATGCTAAGTACAAGCAACGACATGATCAAAATCGGATGCAACACAACTTCCAGGTGGGCAAAAAAGTGTGGCTACATTTGCAGAAGGAGTGCCTCAATGGACCCCATCACAAGCTTCGCTCGCTCCGATATGGTCCGTACACCATCACCAAGGCTGTAGGGAACAATGAATTTGAGCTCAGTATTCCACCATTCCTTGGTCTACACCTAGTATTCAATGTAGACTGCCTTCGTCCCTACTTCCCACCTCTACTAGACACCTCTGACATTGTAGAAGAATTCACACGAAAAGAGTTAAACCCAGACTACATGGAATAGGCCACCACAGATTGTATCGTGGACATGAAAATCAATAACACTCACCAATAGAATATCCAAATATATCAAGTTGTCAAAGCTGGCCAAATCTTGCACCAAGGCAAGTGGTTCACCAGGGACCAAGTTCAGTAGAAGTTTCCTCATCTCATGGAGGAACTCAACACAATGGGGACCATTGCTTCCTAAGGGGGGAGGAATGATCTAGGTGGATATTGGTGGCCACCCACCTATTCCATTTGGGGCCCCACCATTGTCTCTTTCAATTTTTTCAGTTTCAGCACAACTTACTATTTTTAGCACAAAGTCTTAAACTTCCAAAAATCGCTTTGATGCCCCAAATCACATTTTGGGCATCGCTTTTCCAACGAATATTTTTCCAACGAATACGATTCTATTTCGGAATTGATATTCATGGAAAAATTTGTATTCCTCTGATATATATTTCTAAAAATGTATCATATGCCTCAAATGGAGATAGTATGCCAAATTTACGTCCCGGGAAGTTGAAACACCAATTTACCCAAACGAGGCCCAGAGTTTTGGTGCTTCATCTCCTAGGGTTAGGTTTTTGGACATTTAGGGTTTTCCATTTCTTCTAAATAAGAAATAGGCCTTCGAGCCTCATTTTAAATCATTTTAGAGGCCTGTAGCTGCCACATCTCTTCTCAGAGATAAGCTACCATCGCCCTAGTTAGTTTATTTCCATTCTGTCTATAAACAAATTTCAGTTATTTGATATTAATGAAATGAAGTGTTATTTCTGCTGCATCTTTGTATTTATGGTTATAGGTGTATTATGTTGCATTCCTGCATAAATTCGAATCAATGGCAGTCATGCCACTGATCAACCTACTACCTCAACAAAAAATCTGTCTACAAAATCAATACCACCTACTACTTTTCCTAAATTGACAATCAAGCCACCAAAGGGAGTAATTCACAAATCAACATATAATCCTCGAGTGAGAGCTGCTCAAAATTATAGTTGAAGATTTGGCTCAATCACCTTTAGCTATGTTTGCTCTTGAGCTATTACAAAATTTTCCCTCCCAAAAACAAGCTTTATTGTAGGCTATTGGTGGAATTGATCCAACTGATTATAATCTTGTCGTCTTTAATCATACAGGCTATGTGCCGCAACTACCAGCAGAATTGGCATTCTCCATACAAGTAAATGTTCTCAATCACCTTGTTCATTGTACTATTATTGATGAGGGAGGATCTACATGCATTATGTCTCTAAATTGTTGGAAGTCACTTGGCTCGCCGTGCTTATCACAATCATCAACGACATTGAAGGCTTTTGATGGACGTACATATAAGCCTTGTGGCATTATTAATAACCTGCATGTTGAACTAGGGGAAAAAAATGAATGTTGATGTTGAGGTTGTTGACGGACCCCTTGTCTATAATATTATACTTGGAAGGCCATGGGTATATGCAATGACTGCAATTGTTTCTACATATTTGTAATATCCCAAAATCAGGATTGCTAGCAAGACATGCCTGAAAAACGAATTTTTCAGGAATGGCTGCTACAACTCATGAAATCAGCCTTTGGATCCCTTAGATCTGAGTATCTAAGTCATAAATCCAAGAGGATATTAGAAACAAATCTTTCTAGGTGGGTTAAAAAAATCTCGCACACCTAGGAAGCTTGAAAACTGCCCAAAGAGGGGACTGTAGCAATACAAAGAACATTGCTGGAAAATAACACAGTTCAGCCCAGTACTTGTAGTAGATTAGTATGGAGGCTCATATATCACATGTATAACATAAAATCAAATTTATATTACAGCCCATACAGTGTACAAGAGAAAGTAGAAGACTTAAATAGAAATAAACCCTCAGAAATGAGGTGCTACAGCCACAGAAAAGTCTGCATCAACTTAACAGCGTTATTTTAATGGGGCTGAAGCAACAGTATATTATAACTAAGATATATAGCAGATCTGTACATAAAAATATAGATTTAATTCAGATATGTGTACAATAAAATCTTATCTATACATTCCCCTTGGGGTTTTGTGCAAAACATGAAGCACAGAGAGTAGATCTGAGATCTAGAGTTGCAGATCTGTAGAAATATTCAAAAATTCCTGAATCATACAATAGAATAGCAGATCATATCTGAAAAAAATATGGATTGGATTTCCAATCCATGGATCACCATAGTGAGAGGAAGAATCCTAACATTAGAGACCTCTACTCCAAAATGTAGACAAAACACCCTGCAACTGCAAACTTGCAAATAACGCAGTTCAGGGATAGAAAATGTGTTGTAAGCTCTGAGAATGATTTGGCCTAATGCCAAGGTCTAGATATGTAGCTCAGAGGATCTAGGACACTCTTTCCAATGGGATAGAAGACTTTCCCAGTGAAAAGAGAAGCTAGATATGCATAGATCTGAGAAGATCTATCTACCACTTGCTGCAACTCATAAGGAAAACCAAACCCTCAATGGGATCAGCACTGTAGGTGTAAGGTGAAGCTTGGTCCAAGCCTGATAGTGGTCAAGACAAGAACAACTCCTCGAAGAGTTGCTCAAGAAAGGAGGTGGGATTCCTGCTCAGGAACACCCAATGCTAAACAAAATTATTCTCAGCTAAACAACTAGAGAATGAGAAATGTCTGAGCAGAAAAATTATTTTGAAATAATATCTTCATCAACCCTTTCCATGCTGCTCTCCTCTTCCTTTTATAAGATAGGAGTCTTGTCAAACCCTAAACCACTGCATCGATTTAGCTCCATTCACATGTATAGCCTCTATCTAGAACTGTGTTGTGCCTCAAGGAGGTTCAATGCATCTAGATTGTTCTGTAGATATGGTCATGATTGAATTTTTCAAGTGATCAACCTCTTTCACATTCAAGTGTGTTTTATAAAGTGGCCCAGATTTAGCCTTGTTTACATTGGGCATTGGTTTATTTTGATGTTTTTAGGAGTTTTACATGTCCTCCTTTACATTTTATTCATCAACATGAAAATCAAAACAAGACAAAGCAAAATTGAATATTCCCATTAGCTTGGGCTAAGTGGGAATATTACAGTCCTCCCCTCCAAGATGTTTCTTGTCCTTAAGAAACTGATAAGGTGAGTGCTGTAAAATCTCCCCTTCTTCTCTTGTGGCCTCCTCATCCAATAGTCTCCACCATTGCTTCAAAATTTTTGCAAAGATTTCATCTCCCAATGGTTCCTCCCAAGTGTGCAAGTTGGCCTTTGGTGAATAAAACCAATGGCCTCTCTCATGAAAGAAGGGAAGGTCTATGTGGAAACCTTCTAGCTGATCCATGGCCTCCTCAAGACAGAAGTGATGACAATCATGGGGAATTTCATTATCAGTGAAGGTCTCCCACTTCCATGCTATCATCCAAATAAAATGAATCACCTTCCATCTTGGTAATTCATAGGAAAGCTCCCCCCAATTGCTCATGAGAGGCATGCCCCAAGTGCTCCAACCAATCATATGGTCCACATCATAAAGAAACAAGTGGTATACAACAGTGGCCATATAGTTCCCCATGCTCCCCTTAGAACATGTAGTGCAGAAAAAGAAGGGAATTTCTTTCCCCAAGGACACATCCAACAAATGTGTCTCTCCTCCAACCATGTTCCCAACAAATATAAGAACATCTTCAGCATATGGAATCATAATTAGAGTCATGCTAGCTTCCATATGCAATAATGGAGAAGGAAAATGGTCCCTCAAGTGCAACCAGCGCAGTTTTACTCCTAAATGCCTTAGAATATGAAAATATAAGTGTTTTCCCCAACACTTGTTTGCTGCCTCATTCTTCTTGCACGCTTGGAGAAGGTGCATAATAATTGGTGTAAAAGAATTACACCATGAAGAGTATATCATCTCTCAAAGACTCTTCAAGGAATGGCCAAAATCACCATTGTTTATAGCTCCAAGTGGCCTATGAGACCCATCAAAAATAATGCTCCCTCTTGGAGCAAAGCCCTACACATGAATGTTAGAAAAATACAAGAATATAGTAGATACATCAGGACATTCAGAGATACAAGATCCTTCATATACTTGTCTTAAATTAGTGAGGTAACTCATGGATGAGTCTCCTCTCACACTCAAGGAATAAGGAGGTGTTGAAGATGCCTTCTCCCAAGAGCTATGTTCCTGCTTAACCAGCAAATGATTCATGCACTTCCTCATATGAGAGTGCATCTCCTTATTGAAATCTTCCCACATGAATCCATCTAAGATATTATGATATGTTCTAATGAAACCAGTGGGGTTTGAAACCAAGACCTCATAGGTTGTATTAAGTAGTTTATTCTTGAGTTTGGAATATTTGGTTAAGTAGGTCTAATCATGAACATAAATGATTCCATTAACTACCTTATACTTCCCATCCGTCGCTAGCCCATCAAGAACCTTACATGTGAAAAGGTCCTTGGAATATTCCATCAAGAGTTGGGACTCCCAATAATGATATAGGCTCCCCAACATTAATAGCGTTGTAGCAGTCTGAAATGAGGCATCTGTCATATGATGGCTCTCCTCCTTGACATGCTTGATGTAAAAGTCACATGTTGGATTATTTCCAACTTTCTTTTGTTTCCTTTCTTGCAGCTGATCTTGCTCAAGACAATATTGAAGTTTAAGAGAGTCAAAGTTCTCCTCCTCCAAAACTTCCACAATTTTTCTCCTGTATACAAGAATGGAAATACCTTCTTGTCATATTCAAAAATTCTCATTATATATTAAAGTATATTTTTTTGCTCCAAGGCTATGGAGTGGTCTTTTGATACCATGCTCATGTCAACACAGATTTTTGAATCTCTTCTTTCCAGCGCAAATAGATGAAAGAAGGATAGCAAAGTCAATTTTAGAAAATTACTTAGCTCCCCATCAAGGATTCTCAGTGCTATAGTAGCTCCACTCAAGGTTCCCTCTTTAGACAGATATGTTGCTACTACATATAGTTGAGAGAACACTTTAGCTTGCTTCTGATCAGGGGGTCTCCCTGGTGGAATGCCTCCATGCAAAGAGACATCAAGGCATAGAGCAGGATACATAGATGTATGGACTGACTTGTCTTTACCTTCATTGCATATATCCTCATGTCTTATTTGTGCATAAAACTTCTGAAACAAAGAGGGATATGTTCTCTTCATCATGTGATGCTTTCCCTCCTATCTTCTTTCTTCTATCTTCAATATCTCACCCTTTGAGGATGATGGTACATGCTGCACATGGACTGTGCCACAACCTCCATATGTGAGACTCCTTGGAAATTCTTGCAAGAGTGCAAGAGTCTCTTCCCTTGGAGAAAATACTCCATGTTCCTCTTCATGAGGTCTCATATGTGGTCTTGTCATGACTGAATTATCATATTCAACCCTTTCTTCCTTGATATTGCAAGATCCTTGGAAGCTCAAGAGATTCTCTCTCTTTGACATATCTCCTTCCTTCCTCTTCATGAAGAAGTTGCTGACATAATGTTGTAGATTTGATGATATGGTTGAGTGCTCATATCCATGAGATGAGGACTTAGAACATTCTTCATGTATAGATATTTTATATCTGGTTGAGGGATCTCCATGCTTTTCCCTCCTGATTTATTTGATGTCCTTGCTGATACCCCGCAGAACTTGAGATAGAAGTTTTATGAACCTCCTCTCTCTAGAAAACAAGGGCTTGATCTAATTCTTCTTGCAGATCTCCTACTCCTCATGAGAAGACTCCATAATTCTTGAAGCTCACAGGCTAAGCCAAGAAAGTAGCTTTGATACCACTTTAATATCCCAAATCAGGACTGCTAGCAAGGCATGCCTGAAAAATGCATTTTTCAGGAATGGCTACAAAAAATCTTGAAATAAACTCTTAGATCCCTTAGATCTAAGTATCTAAGTCCTAAATCCAAGAGGAGATTAGAAAAAAATCTTTCTAGGTGGGTTAAACAGATCTCCCACACCTAGGAAGGCTTGAAAACTGCCCGAAGAGGGGATTGCAGCCATTCAAAGAACACTGCTGGAAAATAACGTAGTTCAGCCCAGTAATTGCAGTATATTAGTATGGAGGCTCACATATCACATGTACAATAGAAAATAATATTTATATTACAACCCATACAGTGTACAAGAGAAAGTACAAGACTTAAATAGAAATAAACCCTCAGAAATGAGGTGCTACATGCACAGAAAAGTCTGCATCAACATAACAATGCTATTTTAATGGGGATGAAGTAGTAGCATATTATAAATCAGATCTAGAGCAGATATGTACATAAAAATATAGATCTAATTCAGATATGTGTACAAGAAAAGCTCATCTATACATTCCCCTTGGGGTTTTGTGAAAAACATGTAGCACAGAGAGTAGACCTTAGAGCTAGAGTTGTAGATCTGCAAAAATATTTAGAAATTCCTGAATCATACAATAGAACAACAGATCAGATATGAAACAAACATGGATTGGATGGCCAATACATGGATCACCATAGTGAGAGGAAGAATCCTAACACCGAAGATCTCTTCCAAAATGTAGACAAAACACCTTGCAACTGCAAACTTGCAAATAATGCAGTTGAAGGATAGAAACTGTGTTGTAAGCTCTGAGAATTATTTGGCCTGATGCCAAGGTCTAGATCTGTAGCTCAAAGGATCTAGGAAAATCTTGCTAATGGGATAGAAGACTTTCCTAGTGAAAAGAGAGGTTAGATATGCATAGATCGGAGAAGATCTATCTACCACTTACTGCAACTCACAAGGACAACCCAACCCTCAACATGATCAACGTTGTAGGTGTAAGGTGAAGCTTGGCCCAAGCTTGATAGTGATCAAGACAAGCACAACTCCTCCAAGAGCTGCTCAAGGAAGGAGGTGGGATTCCCGCTCAGGAACACCCAATGCTAAACAACATTATTCTCAGCTAAACAGCTAGAGAATGAGAAATGTATAAGCAGACAAATTATTCTAAAATAATATCTTCATCAACCCTTTCCATGTTGATCTCCTCTTCCTTTTATAAGATAGGAGTCTTGTCAAACACTAAACCACTTCATCGATTTAGCTCCATTCACATGTAGAGCCTCCATCTAGAACTGTGTTGTGCCTCAAGGAGGTTCAATGCATCTAGACTACATTGTAGATATGGTCATGATTGACTTGGTCAAGTGATAAAACCCTTTCACACTCAAGTGTGTTTTATAAAGTGGCCTAGATTTAGCCTTGTTTACATTGGGCTTTGATTTATTTTGATGTTTTTAGGAGTTTTACATATCGTCCTTTGCATTTTATTCATCAACATGAAAATCAAAACAAGACAAAGAAAAATTGAATATTCCCATTAGCTTGGGCTAAGTGGGAATATTACAATATTTTAGAATGATTGTATTTCCACATAAAGGTACTATCACAATCATTAATTAGATATCCTTCTTTGCCTCCACTTCGCAGGTAACTCGAAGCATTTTGTTAATTCACATACCCCAATTAGAACGTCAGAGCATTGGTGTAGGACTCTTAAAGGATTCCACTCTCATGGGAACCTTTGCATTACCGTTGCCCGTGACGTTGGCAGAAATTGCAAGTATAGACCTGTTACATGATCTTTTCCACTCTATCTGGCTTAAGGGAGAGTATGGGTGCTTCTGAAATTACTATGTTGGAGGAGTTTCTTCCACCTAGCCCTATTGAGTAGGCATAGAAATCAATCTATCTGGCTTAGGCAGCGAATCCGAAATCAGTGTCGCCAAGGGTTTGGGTTGATCGTTCCTTAGATTTTGGTACTCCCTCTGATCCTTTTTCCTCAATGTTCTTGATAGATGAGAATATTTTGGAAGAAATGATTTTAGAAGGAGAACCATGGGAAGATTATCATCATCATTCCCATCTTCCTAATTATGAATAAAATTATCTTAGTGAACTATATCACCCATCAATCAAAGATTTCTTTTCGAATTCTTTACCCATTAATGCAATCAATTCCAAGTGAAATCTGTCAAATATTGAAGAAACCATTTCTATCGGTATTTTGACCAAACCTGGCATTGTAGAAAATATTCATGTTGGTGTATCGTGTTCTCCATCAGAACTCGAATCATATCGCTCTCTATTTCATGAATTCTGTGATGTATTTTCTTGGTCTTACGAGGAAATTCCAAGAATAGATACTAGTATTTTTGAACACGCTATTAATATGTATCCTGATGTCAAACTAGTGCGTTAATGGCTTCATATTGTTCATCCAAAGAAAGTCGCTACCATCAAAGCAGAAGTTGAAAAATTTTTGCGTGCTGGTTTAATATACCCCGTTCTACTAACTGAGTGGGTTTCCAATATCATTCCTATCATGAAAAATCAAGGAACCATTAGAGTGTGCGTCGATTATCAGGATATCAATCTTTCTTATCCAAAAGACAACTATAATACTCCCTTTATTGACCAAATTATTGATGATTGTGCTAGATGTGAAATATTTTCGTTCATGGATGGATTTTCTGGCTACAATCAAATCAATATCTACCTAGAGGATCAACATAAGACAACATTCATCTGTCCCTAGGGCACATACGCTTATAGGAAACTACCGTTTGGTTTAAAGAATGTTGGGGAAACTTTTCAGAGAGCAATGGATTATGATTTCATTAACATCAAGAACATTTTTCAACACTATCTAGACGATTTACCAGCGCATTCACGAAATCAGACTGATCACCCGATGCATTTGAGAGCCATTTTCTTACGCTACTGACAATAAAAAATACGCCTCAATCCACATAAATGTATGTTTTGTGTTGGTTCTGGTCATTTTCTTGGATACGTAGTCTCAAAAGAAGGAATTCGAATCGACCCATTAAAGGTTCAGGCCATTCTTGATTTTCCTGCGCCATAAAACTTACTTCAGATATAGAAACTTCAAGGAAAGGCTAACTTCCTAAGAAGGTTCATTCCAAACTACATTGAAATGGATAAAGGATTTACTCGACTCTTGGAAAATGGGGTTCCCTTCCATTGGGACCAAGTTGCGCAAGCTTCTTTTGATGCTGTTAAGGATACTCTTGTCCGAGCATCATTAATGTATCCCCCTAATTATCAAAATGATTATTTCCTATATATCTCCGTGGTTGAAACGACCATTGCTATGGTATTGGTCCAAGTAGAAGATGGAATTGAAAATCCAATATATTATTTGAGTCATAATCTCAATAATACGTAAGTTAAGTATTCATACGTAAAAAATCTTGCCTTGGTAGCTGTTCAAGTTGTCCAAATATTTCGCCATTATATCTTGCTTCGAAAAACCACTATTGTTTTGGATTGAAACCCCATGACTTATATCTTGTTAGCCCCCTATAAATTTTTGACAAGCAAACAGGGGGCTAAAATGTTTTTGAGCCTTCAAGGAATGCATTTCCCTCTGAAAACACATCATCCTTGAAGCCTCCTTATGCCCTTGTCCTTTGATAAATCTCCACTGTTGTTTCCAGTTATAAAGCCTCTCTATTTGTGAAGAAATGCCCAAAGGCCCATTTCCCCTCCTTTTCCCCCTCTTATTTTATTCCCTCTAAGCCTTGGTTTTCATCTTTTTTTTCCCCTTCAAAATTCCCCACTTACCCCTCAAAAAAACCCATCTCCCCTTTTGACCTCACAAATACCCCTCGTTTGGCCTAATTTCCCCTTATTTCCCCTATCGTTACCCTCTATGGGCCTGAAAATGCACTAAAATGGGCCAAGTAACCATGTTTTTCATATATATAAGGCCCATCCCCCTTTTCTTCTTTCACCACGTGACCCCGACGTTGGAACCAGGCGCCAAGGTGAAAGGTGCTTGCCGCAGGTGAATATCGGACACCATATTAGCCGTCGATCTGTTTAGATCAGATGGTCTTCGCAGAACAACGCAGCGCCCGTAGCCCACTCCGTTTGCCGCCCCGATCATGCATCCACTGTCCGTTTTCCCGCAGTTTGATGGTCCATATTCCCTCCGCCTGGTGGTCCCCGCAATGCGCACTGTTCATAAACCATCGGTTTCCATCGCACTGCATTTGGAGGATGGGCGGTAATCTTATTTTCGGAGCGATTCCACTCACCGCCCGACATGTGGCTCCATCACTATTTCAAAACCGCCCCCCCCCATCGCGCGTTATCATTTGGCATTTGACCCGGTGCGATATGCATATCAACCATCCGATCTGAGGCTCTCCATCCAACGGTCATCGCACCCCGAAGATGCATGGAAATTAACCCAAGGTAATTGTACCCCTGGCCCACCATCCGTCACCCTCTGATATGTTTATCACCGTCGATCTCCTCCTGAGATCGGACAGTCCAGATTCACTGCATGCCCCGCCATTGACCCAGCCCTGCCACGTCATTTTTCCACGTGTGTTCATTGTTTTTCGCCCATCCCCTATATAATTCATTCAAAGGTCTTAATTCATTTCATTTCTCCCCTTTCCCTTTGTATTTCGGCCAAAGCTAAAATTCTGCGTTTAACACTAAGGGCCTCTTTTCTCCGCCACCATTCCTCTGGCCTCCACAGCATCTCTTCCATCACCCCTGAGATTTCATAACAAGTTTATTTCATTGTATAGGAAATCATAGAGAGACCATTATAGCGGCCCAGCGTATCAGCAGAAAGGATTCAAGGGGATTAATGCTTATTATTGATATAATTTATGCTTAATCCCGCATTCAAAGGAAGAGGCGCAGTTTGAAGACCAAAGAGCACAACGATGAGTCATATCTGTGTATACATTAGCAGAGAACCGTTTCTCCAAAAGGAAACCTTCTTGCAGAAGTCTCCATGTCTCCTTAAGTCTTTAAATGTATTTCACTGACAGAAGCTTCTGTGATTGTCAGACAACAGTTATGAAGCATGGAGACCTTGCAGGTTTTCCACCCAGTTCACCAATTCTAGAAGGCAGCGGGGAATACCAAACACCAGAAAGGACTTCACGAAACATTAGAGGTCAATCTTGGCCTGACAGAGTCTCCCAGACCATACCAAAAGTACTTACAGCGATGCAGATTGCCATTAAGTAGAGTGGGAATGAAATCTTTCTCCACTCTGTCTTAATGATATCCATTTAATAAATATCACCTACCATTGTTATTCTTTTCTCCTATAAGAATCCCGAAGAACGTATTGTAAAAGGTGGTTGTTCGGTTGTTGTCGATTGCTGTTAGAGGGATTCATTTTGACTGTTAGAACAGTCTTGGGAGGGAGTAGAAGAGTAGTTTGTAATTTAGTAGGCTGGGAGGAGAAAGTATTGACTGTAACAGATATCAAGCTCAGGGTATGTGACTGGTTTTGCATCAATTTGTTATCACTCAGGTTTTCCTAGAAGTTGTGTAAGAGGAAAGTATACCCGAGGTAACCACAAACCAACCTTTTAGATGCAGAATCTAGCCAATCTGCATCCAGAGAGGGCTCTCTCTTTATGAGTTATCTTTGTTTTTGAATGATTTTAGGCTAGTTATAGATTCAAAGTTTGTTTTGGGAAATTGGTGGAATCCACAAACTAAGGGCAAGGTTGAGGGCTTTCAGTCCATTGGGCTATGGAGTCTAAGGATGGCTTTACTGGATTTCTTTTCTAAACACAAGATGGTATTACAGGGCAAGATAGCTAGACAGAGAACAATCCTTAAAATTTAAAGTGGATGGATGGTCTTCAAGGGATGAAAGGCAACTAAGAATCTTTCACCATATTCAAGAGGAAGAAGAGAAATGATTACAAGCAAAGAGCAATGAAGGATTCTTTGTTACAGTAATTAACAATATTGAATCAGCAAAACATGAGCAATTAAGAATTCATGCTTATAACTAATCCAGAAGAAAACATCGAGAATAATCACATTTGAAAACAGAGTACAATTAAGCAAATTCTGTTTCAATCTTTTATGTAAACTATTCAGAAACGGATATGATGATAGTATAAACTAATATAAAATTTAAACACAAGGGTTGGAAAACTTATTGAACTGAAGTCCAACACATGAATCCTGCAACAAGTCCAGTGCTTCAAAACGTCATCCAGTAAGCCATAAGTAAATTTGTCCAAAAGCTTTTTATTCCGAAAACCTCAATGTTACAGCAGAGTAATAGAATCCACCCCTCAAAACTCTATTTGAAGGCTTATTTATACAAAAATAATCTTAACAATCTTACTCTATCCTAGCCAATAATTCAAGCTGACTTAAAGCGTATTTACAACAAACAAGAGACACATGGTCTCGAAAATAGAATAATGAGTAACGGCTGATGTGTTGTTCCTTTCTTCATGGACGTGCTACGGATAAGTGCTCTAAATAGGGCTTTGTGCTGTCCTTTGCGTATTCCTTTGACTTGTTGAATACTTTTACTTCTCACGGATACTCTTTACTCTTTCATCTGATACTCTTTCATCTGATACTCTTTCATCTGATACTCTTTCATCTGATACTCTTTTTTTACCATTTACTTAATAGTAAAGATAAACTTTTGTCCCGACAACATTTTTTACAAAATTTCCATCATTTCCTTCCACCACTGATCATCTGGTATCATTGTTCTTCTGAGCTTCCTTAAAGTTTCATCGGCTTCAGTAAGTTTATAAAAAGTGGGCTCGTTCGGAAATAGATACTTTAACTCATGTTCCAGATGAAACAGATTTCTCACTTTTCATAAATACTCTTCCCAGTTGGTACTGTAGGTTCTGATGAGCTAGTAGAACCTATACTAGTAGAACTTACAGCTGTATGTTTAGCATGAGCTTTGATTCTTTTCTCATAAGTTTCCAAGTCTACTATTTGATCCTCTGTGAGCATGGGACTTGGCAAATCACTGTCCAGCAGAGCTGGAAATTTTTCTCTGAAAACGTTGATGTCGACCAAAATATCATTACACTTTCTTTCTAGATTTTGCATGAAAGTTCTTTTTGTAAAAATTCTCTTTGCCTCCAAAACTACACCTGTTCTGTCATCAATTCCTAGCAATGCTAGCTGTTGTTTTGTTCTTGAATTCAAAAACTGAATGAGCTGCTGGGCTAGCTCTGGCTTGCCTCTTAATTCATGTCTAGTTTTGTTTATTTCCTCCTGGGCTATCTCGACTAACTCATTCTGTTCAAAAATAGCTTGAATGGAAGGCCAAATATCTCTTATTAAATTAATGATGTTGTCCCAAAGAATATCATTTATTTCATTCAGAGGCTTTTCCAGTGTAAGATCTTTTTGCAAAGCCTCAACCAATTTTTCCAACCTTTTTATTTCTCTGAGGTAGTCAGCTACTGTCTTTTTGGATGTGTCATATTTTCCCTCCAATTTTGTTAATTGTAATTTTACTTCTTGGAGTTCTGTGACCTTTAGCCGCAAACTCTCCATTTGTTTAATCAATCCTCAGAATTCAAATTAGAAATTTTCACCTGAGATGGTTGTTCCTGCTGTCCTGTAGCTGTTGTTGAAGTCTGTTTGATAATTTCCTGTTCCTGCAATGCTTTTTCCAACTCCTTTTCTGTTTCATTTAGTCGCTCTGTCAAATTTAAGAGCAACTCCATCATTTCTTCTTGTGAATTTCCTTTTATAACTTCCTGTGTCTGGGGGTGCCTCGAGGCTGGTATTTTCAGCCGTTTTCTCGCGTGTGCCTATATCATCCTCTTTTCTTTTTATCGTTGCCTCAATACCCTTGTCTTTGGGATTGTGTCCCAAACCAATAATGATCTCTTCCAGAGACTTTATTCTATTGTCCTTGGCCTGTGAGGAGGCCCTTTCAATTTTCAATGTTGCAGCAGTATTATTCAAGGAATCTTGTAGTGTTAAAGCTGCCATGGCTTTGTTGGTGAGAGTGGAATAAACAATTTCCCCTGTTTGCCTATGAAGCTCTATCTGATCCAAGGGATGGATATCCTTTGCTAACACTTCAAAATTGGTTCTGATGTAATCTGTTGCTGAAGTTGGCTTTGGCACTTTAGCATTGAAGTGGCTCATTTGCATTTTACCTTGTGAAAGATCAAATGCTGACATCAACCTTTGCTGATTGTGAGGAGCCATCTTCATATACTGATCATAGACCTTCATTTTTAATGGTTCATTCCTTGTTTTGATATCAATGAAGGTTTTCTTTATGTCTCCAGTACCTGTCTTGGGCGGTCCGAAAGAAGATACTTCAGTGCTCAGTTGCTTTTGTATCCCTTTCTGGCTTATATTTGTTTCACTTGCTGTACCTGTTTGCTGACTATCTTCCCTGCCATCATCAAATATTTCATCTATGATCTCTACATCTGGAGGTAGATCAGATTTATGTTTTTTAACTTGATAGACTTGTGGGGCTCCTTTTGAAGGTGTGGTATCTGGAGCTGACCTCTTTTTCCCTATTTCCACATTCAATGGAGTTTGCATCTCTGGAGCTTGGATTTGCTTTGCTGGTGTTTGAGAAGCTTTAGATTGTTCTGGTGTTTTGGAACTCTGTGATTTTTCTGCCATGACCAGGGTCTCAATGACCTGAATTATAGGTTCTTTTCCTTTACCTTTAGGCTCTACTGTTACTGATGGGCTGCCTTCCTGTATAGCTTGTTGTAGAGTGGCTGTTGAAGATGTGCCAATATAGGGTACCTGCATTTGATCATATGTTTCTAGGTCAAATTTCTTCTCAGCATCTTTCATAAGTTTATTCAATTTGTCAGCTCCACTTCCCTCTTCAATAAGGGTTCCTTTAACCCATTCATCTTGATTTGCATACTGTTCTATGTCAGGAATTCTGTGATGTATATAAGGAGATGACTTATTTTTTAACCTTCTTTCACAAATGAAAACAAAGGGGTCATAAGGGACCCAACGGAAAGATGTCTGGAATTTTCTCTCTAATATAAGTTCTGCATCTCTCTCAGCTTCTCTAGAATTGCAAATGAAAGGACCTAACTGGATTTTGATCCTTAACTGTGCTTTCTTCTTTACATTGCAGAAATGGATTACATCTAAGTTATTCATCTGTCTAAAGTATTCCAAAGCAAAAATTCTCATTGGTACATATCTGGGTAACTTGAATGGATGTAATTCACATCCATAAATCCCGATAACTGTATGGTTTTGGTACAAGTACCAATCCCCAACTTTGTAACTTTTTGACAATTGCAGGGTCTTTCTTATCTCAGTACTAAGCCTGGGGGGAGAAACTCCCGTTAACAAGGTTGTAGCAGGATGTACAAATTGATCAATGAATTCTGAATAAGAGTAGGGAGAATCAGAGGACAAATGAATGATGGGGGACCAAAAAATAACAGACCTGGGATTACCTTTAGCATCAAGTTTCTGAACAGGGAAAGGGAATTTGTCTGAGTGATAGAAAATTATGAGGTGATAGATTACTGAGGAGTACTTGAAAACTTTTTCATCATCTAGCCTTAAAAATTGATCATGGATTTTGTTGGCAATGAAGGAAGCATAGTCATACTTAATCTCAGGAGGCTGTCCAGGGGTGAAGATAGATAGCAAAGCCAGAGTTATCACGTCAACATACTCACTGGTATTGAATCCTAAGACAAAGGATATTACATTCACAATAAGCCTTCCCAAATGATTGAAAAAACAAAAACCATAGGGGGGAGTCCCTTTTGGCTGATGCTCAGGTAACATGAAGTACTGACACATTTCTTTCAATTTTTCTGGAGTTAACAGTCTGGTTTTCTCAATTAGCCCTTCCATGGATAGAGGTACTAATTCTTGTTCTGGCTCAAATTGTAACATAGCATTGATAGCCTGAGGTGTTATAGGGAACAAAACACTTTGATCAGGAGCTAATACAGCTCTTTGTACGGGATCATAATTTGCATGACAATAATGAATGATTTCAGGGAAAACGTGAACTGTAGGAATGAAATACCTTGGGAGATTGGATTCCCACAACCCTATAAGATCTTGCCCCTTTGAGTATTCGTCTCTGCAGCGACAGAAACTCAAACGGGGACTTTCATCGAAATGCAGGTCTTTTATTTGGAAATCTTCATCTATGAGAGGCAAGTAGTCTAGGTCTCGGTGAGGAGAATTCAAAGGAGTGACGTTTAGAGCAGTAGGGGCCTCCATTTTGGTTCTTGTGGATTCAAAATGGAGGTTTCAGTTTTTCTTGCAGACCGGACGGGATATCGGACAAAAGAAGAAATTGGGACAAATTGCAGGTTTGGGAAGTAAATTCACAGGTTTTAACTCTACAATGAGGACTCAGAGAGGATTTTTAACCACTTTTTCAGAGAAAAACACAAGAAACTAAGCTTAACTTGCAGTCGGGGTGCGGAATGATAAATACCTGTTTTTTAATGGAAACTGGTTCTTCAACAGGTAATGGACAATGGCAGGAACGTTCTTCAACACGGGCGCAGCGGAATTTCTGAGTAATTTGGTGTATTTGCAGTGAATTTTGAGATTTGCAGCGGGAGCTTAGTCTCTTTCGAAAACCAAAATAACTAAAAAAACGCGAAAAATGGCTTAAAAACAAGTCAAAAGGGTTTTTGTCGTTTTCGAGGTGATGACGTCATTAGGGCGTACGGGGTGACGTAAGGAAGTGGGACCGGCGGTATGCGGTAAGCGGTAAGCGGTAAGCCCGCACCGCTTATGGACGAGGGCGGTAAAAATTGCAATGGCAGCGATTCCACAGGACGCTTGCCACGTGGAATGCTGAATAGTCAAAAACTGCCCACTCCCCGCTGGCTAAATAACTCACACGGGATGGGCAGCGGGATTGATCGGGACCGTTGATCAACAGAGGGATGATCTGATGGCTGAAAAGGATGGGAACTTGTGCGGCTTCCAAGGTGGGCCCGTCGGGGTTTAAAAAGGTTTTAACGTGTAATCTAATCACCCCGGGGAGAAGTTAATAGGCGGGAATGGTTATTAATTAGTCCAAATGACTAATTAACCCCGTGAATTTATGAAATGGATCGTGGCGGAGTTTGGCCATGTGGAATGCCACGTGGACAGAACATGGTGGCATAAACTTCCGCGGAGTTTATTAATATGTTTTGATATTAAACACACTTGTCGCATGTCTAAAGGTTTTTGTATATTTTTTATTATACGATGAATAAATTAATATAATAAATTCATCATAGGGGCGGAATGTATATATAAGGCTATAGTTTTTACCAAAGGGCTTTATAAAGCGGGGTATTTATTTTAAATGTGCGGGACTATATATACTTTGGTAAAACATTATAATAAGAGGGTTTTGGGGATATTTATTAGAAAAGGGAGTTATATACATAGGAAAAAGGGATTTCACTAGGGATTTAATATAATAGAGTTAGGTGTTAGCATGAAAAAGGACAAGGAAAATCAAAACATCTTTGTATATCTAAGGAAGTGAAAACTTATGAAGTAAATTGCACATTTTTATCTTCAACACTTAAACTTAGAATAACAAGTTGTTTTGAGGAATTTTATGGAATGTTGCATCAGTTTCCTAAGTAAAATAGGATTTTACTTAGAAAAAGTTAAAATGGAAGATAATCAATGATGGATTATTTCAAGTGCTTAGGTCTTTTGATCATTAGGCCGAGGGTCCGGTCCCTCCAGAAGTCAAGGAAATGCCTTGAGCCCCTTCGATCTCAAATTACCTTAGTACTTTTGGGGAAATTAGTAAAACCTTTAAGGGGGAAAATGATAAGGGAAGTTAATGAATTTGACTTTTGCTTGCTGTGATTTTTCAGTGTATTTTCTGCTTCAGTACTTTTGATGAAAGTAAATGATTAACTAACATGTAGCAGCACCATTCATCAGATAACACTTTTGTAGCACCATCTACCTACCCTATCTACTTAGCACTACCATTTTGTCTTCTTTATTAGGGTGCATTTAGACTTGCAAACCCTTTTCAATCTTTTTCTTTTTACATGATGAATCTATCTATTTCTACCCTTATTAAATCCAAGGGCTCAGATTAAACTGTTGAGCACCTTTTATTCACTCTACCTAGCTACTTATCTGCCAAGATTAAACTGTTTGGCTAGATATTTATTCTCTAATCTAGAACATGAAATTGAAATATGACTAAGCCAAGTTTAAACAGTTTGACTTATTCATGAATTGTGGCAAAAGTTTCACAAGCTGCACACAATTATTTTATTACAATAGATGAAAAAAGTAGTGGCATTTAGACTTGCACACTTTCCTTGGTCTATTTTTTGCTTGGGGTTCATTTCTTTCTCTTTTTGACCATTTTTATTCTTTTTACCCTTTGATTTTTCTTTTTTAGGGTATACCCTCTTTACATTTTTTAAATTTTTTGATTTTTTGGTTTTTCAAGAATATGGAACACCTTTGCTCAAGTAAGAAGGTTTGAACATATTCCACACTTCCATCAAGACAATCATGAAAGATGAAACCTATTGACATAGGAGGCTAACACTGGCTCCACTTGGGGATGGCTTTTCCTTGTGGAAAGTCAAGAACAGTAGATCAGATGCCTCAGAATGTCTTCAAACTGAAAATAAGGAATTTTCCTTCTTCTGGTAGCTTTATTTACATATGATAGTAAAACTTTTTTTGGAACTTAGGGCCTTCACTTCGGGCTTCAATTCCAAGAAGTCACCATCCAATCCAAACTGCAGTAACAAAAATATAACAAGCAAACAATATATTATGTACAAGTTAGGAACATTTAAACATTCTAGTAAATTGGATCAAAATAATGCTTAAGAATTCGACCATTGACTGGTCCTTCTTCAACTTCTGAATTGTCCAAGTCCTTCAAAAAATAAGTATTGTTTCCCTGCAAGGCATGGATGATATAAGGCCCTTTCCACAAGAAATCAAACTTCCCATGTTTTCCTTTTTCTTCTCTTCTAGAATCCCATCTTAAGACCTTGTCTCCTAATTGAAAATCCTCTGCTTTAGTCCTTTTATCAAACATTTTCTTTAGCTTTTCCTGTAAGACTTGTGATCTTTGGTATACCTCTTCTCTGGTTTTTTGAAGGTGGATTGTCTGATTAATTCTTCTTTGAATATCATTTGGCTCCACTTGAGCCTCTTGAAGTAATTTCATCACAGGGATTCCTAACGATGATGGGAATCTTGCCTCCAAACCATAAACTAACTCATAAGGACTAGTCCCAATGGATTTCTTGGTTGTAAGTCTGTCTGCCCATAATGCATAGGTCAGTTTCCTATGCCAGTTCTTTTTATTCTCCTCCAACAATTTCTTAATGATATTGATCAAACTCTTATTGGAGGATTCTGCTAGTCCATTACCTTGGGGGTAATAGGTTGTTGAATGGCCTAGAGTAATATGATATTTATGGCAGAAATTTATCATTTTCTTTGATTTAAATGCAGCAGCATTGTCTGTTATAATCTTTTCTGGACATCCGAATCTTGAAAGTATGTTGGTTTCAAGAAACCCTATGATTACAGAATCATTGGACTGTCTACATGGGATGGCTTCAATCCATTTGGTGAAATAGTCTGTAGCAGTTAAAATCCATCTATGTTGTCCCGAAGAAGGGGGGTGAATCTCTCCAATAAAATCTAAACCCCATTGTTGAAAGGGTCTCTCTGTGGAAACTGGTTTTAAAGGCAGAGGTAACAACTTTCTTTTACCCTCAAATATCTGACATTTGTGACAATTTGTTACAAATTTCTTTACATCAGAAAATAATGTTGGCCAGTAAAAACCAGCCCTTAAGATTTTGTCTGCAGTAGATTTCCAGTAAAGATGTCCTCCACAATCCCCTGTATGAAATTCATTAAGCACTTTATCAGCTTCATCTTTTAAGAGACAATTCAATAAAATTCCTTCGTGATTCTTCCAAAATAAAGTGCTATCTAAAATACAATATTTCGAAGATGTCATCTTTAAAAATCTTTGCTTAGTTCTGGACAACCCTCGAGGAGCTTGCAGGTTTAATAGAACATGAATTATATCAGTATACCAGGGTGAATCTAAGAAAGCTTGACTGATCTGGGGAGTCGCCATCTCCTGCTCGTTATCCAGTTCATTGATATCTAAGGCTTGGCAATTGGTTTCTGTCATAAGTTGTGCTAGGCCTTGGCCTTTTATCAGGTTGGTTGGCTTGATTTCAATATCATATTCCAAAATGGTAGCTATCCACTTACCTCGTTTACCTTCAATGCCATCTTGAGTCAAAATATCTTTAACTACTGCGTTAGGCACATATGCTATCACATGAGAATATAATATGTAAACTCTGAAATCTTTGATTGCTTTTACCAATGCAAAAGCCTGTTTTTCCATAATATTGTATTTTAGAGATGCATCCCTCAGTGCTTTACTAAAAAATGTTATTGGCTTTTCACACCCTTGGTCATCTTTTTGAAGTAAAACAACTGCAACAGTATGTTCAGAAGCAAATGAAAAAATAATAAAGTCTCTATCAAATTTAGGACTGGTCAGAACTGGTGTCCTTGTTAAAGCCATCTTAATTTCCTCGAATGATTGCTTGGCTTCTACAGTCCAGTCAATGCTTGAATCTTTCCTCAACATGTTAGTTAGTAATCTAAGTAATTCTGCTAGACTAGAAATAAATCTTCTCAAGAAGTTGATTTTTCCTATAAATGCTTGCAATTCTTTTATGTTTCTGGGGTGGGGTATTTGCAAAATTGCTTGAATTCTTTCAGGATCAATCCTAATGCCATCTTTAGAAATGATATGTCCTAAAAGCTTTCCTTCTTCCAATCCAAACAATGACTTTTTAGGGTTTAAAGAAATTCCATATTTTCTGCACTTTATAAATACTTGCCTTAGGTGACCTAAATGTTCTTGATCTGTTTTAGAGAAAACGGTCAAATCATCTAGGTAAATAACCAGAAAATCATGTATCTCTTTAGAAAAAGCAATGTCCATCGCTCTTTGAAAGGTAGCTCCTGCATTCTTGAGTCCAAATGGCATTTTGACATATTTAAACGTACCCCATGGTGTGGTAAATGCTGTTTTACCCTGATCATCAGGATGAACCAGAATCTGGTTGTACCCTGAAAATCCATCCAGTAGTGATATTCTCGAAGATCCCACTACCCTTTGCAGAATGTGATCCATTTTAGGTAGAGGATAGTTGTCTTTTAAAGAAAATTTATTCAAATTCCTTAAATCAACACACAGTCTGATTTCTCCTGTCTTTTTTCTGGTTGGTACTAGGTTAGAAACCCATTCTGAAAATCTGATAGGAGCTATAATCCCTGCTTCAAACATTCTTTTGATTTCATTTTCAATTGAGGGTAATAAAACAGGATTAATTCTCCTAAGCTTTTGTTTAAAAGGTTTCTGGTCTGGTTTCAAAGGTATAGTATGTTGAATGATGGATGTATCATAAGATTTGAGGTCTTCATAACTCCAAGCAAAGACGTCCTGGAATTCTTTTAATAGTTCAACATATTTTACCTTCTGATCTTTTGGAAGAGATTTAGACAACTTAACAATTTTTGGATGTTCTGGCGTTCCTAAGTTGCATTCCTCCATATCGGCCTTAACAGGTTCCATTTTAGGTCTGAATGGAATATCATTTGAGTCAAATAGATCTTCCAAAGGTGTTAATCCTTTGGGTAATTGATTATCTTTTAAATTGATAATTTCTGTTTCATCTACGACCTCATCAAATTCCATTTGTTTCAAATTTTGCATGTCTTTTTCAGTGAATGCGGTTGGATGCAGCATATGAATTGCATTTTCTCTTGAAATTTCCATTTTTTGTTCTTTTTCTAGATCAATTTTATCAGCAGTCATGTCTTAATCTATATTACAGTTAGAAAACTCATTCTGAAGAGTCAAAAAACTATTGATTTGATGGTTATTCACAAATACTTGCCAATTCAAAACATTGTCGGGTATTGCAGGCCTGTGTCTTATCTCAGCTGAAAACTGATGATTAGGATCAAAAGGCAACTTACATGTACTAGCAAACATTGCTAAAATGTGAGCATGCAAGTTTTGTTTCCTGGGAATCTTGGCAAGTTGGGCTTGTAGAAATGTGTTGAGAATCTCAACAACTGTCTCTCGGTATTGTTTCAGTCTCATGTCCTTTGTTGCACACTCTCCTTTAATTTGTTGGATAATTAGTTCAGAGTCGCCTATGATTGATACCCTAATGCCTCCTAACTTCTTGACATGTTTAAGCCCCAATAAAAGAGCTTCATACTCTGCCATGTTGTTAGTGCATTTTAAATTTAACCTATAAGCATGACCCTCTGCATGATTGTTCTCTACATTGTGTAACCAAATTCCAGCTCCTGTACCTAGTCTGTTTACTGAGCCATCAAACTCTAAATGCCATAGAATTTCATGTTCGTAATCTTCATCAATTGTTTTAATAGATTTTCTGACAAGAGCTAGTTGTTTAGTTGTTTCAGGTTTTTCTTGGTCATCTGGTGTTTCTTTGTTTTCAAATATTTCTTCAATTTTGACAGTGGTTTTGTTTATGATTTCCTTTTCAGGAGCTCCTATTTCAGTAGGAAGATCTGACTCAGCATTGTATAAAATAAAAGAATCCATGTCAGAATGTACAGAATAAACAGGGAACTTTTCAGGCTTCTCATGGCTACTCACTAAGTACTTCATCAAAGTTTCTCTATATAATCTTTTAGGCTGACCAAATACTGAAATAGTTGCATAAGACATGTCTAATTGAATAGATCCTCCAAGTTTAGCACCCCAAGACCTAGACAATAACATACCATATTTGGGTGGAATATCAGCAACTACTATGTCCATTAAAACAGACTTAGCAGGGTATTGGACCAAAGTGACACACATATCTTTAATTAAACCTAAACATTTTACCTGACTGGAATCAAATGAAAACAAATCTTTGTATGGTCTAGTAATATCTAGATTCAATCTTTCCATTACTGCTTTTGGCATCAAATTGTGAGATGCTCCAGAATCAAGCATCGCATTATGGAGTATCTTGTCATGAACATTCAGGCTTACATAAAATGGAGGAGTTCCCCCACTTTCTGGTTTGCCATTAACCTCAGGGCCAAAAAGAAGTTTGGGTTGATCATCAAGAATATTTACTGAATCATCTAATCCAGTAATGTTAATGTTTAAAGACTTGGAAATCCGATTCCTATAGACATCATGTTTAGCCAATTCTGATAAAGGAACAGCTATCTTGAGTTTGCCTATTTCAGCTTCTAGATTAAAGGGTTTTTCTGTTTGAGCTTTAGCGTTTTGCATAGTTGGATTTTCTCGGTTTACTGGATCTTCAATGTTTTTCTCTTTTTCATGAATGAAGTTTTGCTTTGAAGATGTTTCAGGACTAACTTCCATTGTTTCTTCCACAGTTCCTACTTGAGGAGATGTATTAGATTGCTGTTTGTCAATTAGTTGGTTGTCAGAGACATCTTCAATTATTGGATTTGAAAAACTAGGAGTTATCCTAGGCAAAATTTGTATTTGGGGAATATTTTGTACAGGGGAAGTATTTTGTACAGGGGGAATGTTTTGTTTTCCTTTGACATTTTGTTTTGTGGTTTTCTGTTTATTTTTCTCTGGTACATCTATCCGTCTACTTCTCAAGTTGTACTGCTTATGAACCTCGTAGATTGCTGTGTCATAGCCTTCTTTGAAATCAAAAGTCTCACCCGAATGAGTGTGGAATGTTTCAAGGATATGATTCTCTTGATCATCCTGAGATAGGAAGATTTCTGATTCATCTTTGTCCTCATTGACATTGTTTATTTCTACATCTTCTGTAGGTCCTTCCGAGGTCGAACCTTCAACAAAGTTTTCTTGGAAAGGTGGTCTAATGTTTTGATCAGGGATATTCTTTCCAATATTTTGGTTCAGATTCCTCCTAAAGTTTGGGTTTCTAGCAACATTCTGGTTATCAGTAGCAGACTTTCTTTCAATGGTTTCCACTCTATCACCTAATCTTTCCATACCTTTAATGATTACATCCAGCTTCTTTTCAAAAGCTGAAGGTTCTTCCTTCATAGGCATTCTTCTCTCTGCTCTTTCTCTGGCTCGTTTTTCTATCAGATTTGCTTCTACGCTCACCACTATGCTCTGCATTTCCTCTAGTGTTTGTGGAGCTCTTTCCCCAAGAGAATAAGCTATTTCAGAGTCAAAACCGTCTGGGAATTTGACCAACACGTTATTAGGTGGGGGTCTTAGATTCAGAGGAACTGCATGATATGATTCATTAAATCTAATGATGTAATCTGGTACGGTTTCATTTGGTCTTCTTCTTAATTTTTCAAATTCTGATAAGATCTGGAGAGGATCTTTCTTTTTTTCCCATCTGTTCAAAAATGCCCTATACAAAGCTTCTAGGTCAGCAATACTGTTCGGGGTGAGAGCCCTAAACCAAGTTCTAACTTCTCCAGTAAGACTTTGTACAAAAATTCTCATACGGATATCATCAGTATCAATCTCATAAAACTCAAAGTAATCTGTCATCCTTGTGGTGTGTTGTTGAGCTGTGTAGGTGCCTGATCCGTCAAAAGGTGTGATCTTACTTTGGTAGTCTGGTGGTAAAGCTGGAGGGTTGGCTGGTAATATTAAAGGGGCATATCGATTGGCCATTGGAAGATAAAGTGGAGTAACAAGAGTAGCCGGTCTAGTAGGAGGAGATGGAGGTCTGACAGGTGGAGATGGAGGTCTGACAGGTGTTTGAAAAGTGGCTGAGTTCGGAGATGCTTCAGTTATTGCAGAAATGTTTGAGCTTTCTTCAAAGGCTTGCTCAGATTGAATGGAGTGATGAAATTCTCTGTCAAGATGATGCGAAACAAATCTATATTGCAATTCTTCAATGAACCAAGGATCTGGAATCAACCTAGATAATTCAGTCTCCGAAAAATTTACAAACAAAGATGTTTCAAATCTCGCGTCAAAAGGAACGTCGTCAATATAAATAATTTTCACAGGACAAGATGCAGATCTAGAGAGTGGTCTAGAACTACCTGTACTTTCCTGACTTCCTCTTTCAGAACTTTCTTGATTTCCTTGTCTTCTAAGAATCCTAGGGATCAGATTTGGATTTTCAAAAATTGGTGGTGGATTTGGGTCAGGGTTTGACCTAGTATGTCGAATCCTTTCTGAAGCCAGTTTTCTTAGAATATGTGTTTTTGAATTTTGGGTTTTACTTGAAAAAGAAATACAACTTCTACAAATTCTTTAAGAAATACTGATATGTGATTAAGATTTCCTCAAAGATCTGTTTAAACTAGAGATTCTGATTGAAAAATTTGAAACTAAGATTCAATTTATAAGCTAAATCAGAGATAGACTGAAACAACATTTATTTATTTTTGCAATTGCATAGCAAAAGCAATTTCAAAGGCTTCCTGGCTGATTTTCAGACTCTGTCTGTAGATTATAAATCAAACAATAGTATCAATAAAATGATTCAGAGTCCCCAGTATGGTCGCCACTATGTTATCACTCAGGTTTTCCTAGAAGTTGCGTAAGAGGAAAGTATACCCGAGGTAACCACAAACCAACCTTTTAGATGCAGAATCTAGCCAATCTGCATCCAGAGAGGGCTCTCTCTTTATGATTTATCTTTGTTTTTGAATGATTTTAGGCTAGTTATAGATGCAAAGTTTGTTTTGGGAAATGGTGGAATCCACAAACTAAGGGCAAGGTTGAGGGCTTTCAGTCCATTGGGCTATGGAGTCTAAGGATGGCTTTACTGGATTTCTTTTCTGAACACAAGATGGTATTACAGGGCAAGATAGCTAGACGGAGAACAATCCTTAAAATTTAAAGTGGATGGATGGTCTTGAAGGGATGAAAGGCAACTAGGAATCTTTCACCATATTCAAGAGGAAGAAGGGAAATGATTACAAGCAAAGAGCAATGAAGGATTCTTTGTTACAGTAATCAACAATATTGAATCAGCAAAACATGAGCAATTAAGAATTCATGCTTATAACTAATCCAGAAGAAAACATAGAAAATAATCACATTTGAAAACAGAGTACAATTAAGCAAATTCTGTTTCAATCCTTTATGTAAACTATTCAGAAACGGATATGATGATAGTATAAACTAATATAAAATATAAACACAAGGGTTGGAAAACTTATTGAACTGAAGTCCAACACATGAATCCTGCAACAAGTCCAGTGCTTCAAAACGTCATCCAGTAAGCCACAAGTAAATTTGTCCAAAAGCTTTTTATTCCGAAACCTCAATGTTACAGCAGAGTAATAGAATCCACCCTTCAAAACTCTCTTTGAAGGCTTATTTATACAAAAATAATCTTAACAATCTTACTCTATCCTAGCCAATAATTCAGGCTGACTTAAAGCGTATTTACAACAAACAAGAGACACATGGTCTTGAAAATAGAATAATGAGTAACGGCTGATGTGCTGTTCCTTTCTTCATGGACGTGCTAAGGATAAGTGCTCAAAATAGGGCTCTGTGCTGTCCTTTGCGTATTCCTTTGACTTGTTGAATACTCTTTCTTCTCACGGATACTCTTTGACCTTTCATCTGATACTCTTTCATCTGCATTTCTGTTTTTTACCATTTACTTAATAGTAAAGATAAACTTTCATCCTGACAACATTTTTTTACAAAATTTCCAGCATTTCCTTCCACCACTGATCATCTGGTATCATTGTTCTTCTGAGCTTCCTTAAAGTTTCATCGGCTTCAGTAAGTTTATAAAAAGTGGGCTCGTTCGGAAATAGACACTTTAACTCATGTTCCAGATGAAACAGATTTCTCACTTTTTCATAAATACTCTTCCCAGTTGGTACTGTAGGTTCTGATGAGCTAGTAGAACCTATACTAGTAGAACTTACAGCTGTATGTTTAGCAGGAGCTTTGATTCTTTTCTCATAAGTTTCCAAGTCTACTATTCGATCTCTAGTGAGCATGGACCTGGCAAATCACCGTCCAAGAGAGTTTGAAATTTTTCTCTTCCGAAAAACGTTGATGCTCTAATTAAACATCATTACACTTTCTTTCTAGATTTTGCATGAAAGTTCTCTTTGTAAAAATTCTCTTTGCTTCCAAAACTACACCTGTTCTGTCATCAATTCCTAGTAATGCTAGCTGTTGTTTTGTTCTGGAATTCAAAAATTGAATGAGCTGCTGGGCTAGCTCTGGCTTGCCTCTTAATTCGTGTCTAGTTTTGTTTATTTCCTCTTGGGCTATCTTGACTAACTCATTCTGCTCAAAAATAGCTTGAATGGAAGGCCAAATATCTCTTATTAAATTAATGATGTTGTCCCAAAGAATATCATTTATTTCATTCTGAGGCTTTTCCAGTGTAAGATCTTTTTGCAAAGCCTCAACCAATTTTTCCAACCTTTTTATTTCTCTGAGGTTGTCAGCTACTGTCTTTTTGGATGTGTCATATTTTCCCTCCAATTTTGTTAATTGTAATTTTACTTATTGGAGTTCTGTGACCTTTAGCTGCAAACTCTCCATTTGTTTAATCAAATCATCAGAGTTCAAATTAGAAATATTCACCTGAGATGATTGTTCCTGTTGTCCTGTAGTACCTGCTGCTGAAGCCTGTTTGAGAATTTCCTGTTCCTGCAATGCCTTTTCCAGCTCCTTCTCGGTTTCATTTAGTCGCTCTGTCAAGTTTAAGAGCAACTCCATCATTTCTTCTTGTGAATTTCCTTTTATTATTTCCTGTGTCTGGGGGTGCCTTGAGGCTGGTATTTTCAACTGTTTTCTCAGTGCAGCTATATCATCCTCTTTCTTTTTTATCAGTGCCTCAATACCTTTAGTGTCTTTGGGATTGTGACCCAAACCAATAATGATCTCTTCCAGAGACTTTATTCTATTGTCCTTGGCCTGTGAGGAGGCCCTTTCAATCTTTAATGTTGCAGTAGTATTATTCAAGGAATCTTGTAGTGTTAAAGCTGCCATGGCTTTGTTGGTGAGAGTAGAATAAACCATTTCCCCTGTTTGCCTATGAAGCTCTATCTAATCCAAGGGATGGATATCTTTTGCTAAAACTTCAAAATTTGTTCTGATGTAATCTGTTGCTGAAGTTGGCTTTGGCACTTTAGCTTTGAAGTGGCTCATTTGCATTTTACCTTGTGAAAGATCAAATGCTGACATCACCCTTTGCTGATTGTGAGGAGCCATCTTCATATACTGATCATAGACCTTCATTTTTAATGGTTCATTCCTTGTTTTGATATCAATGAAGGTTTTCTTTATGTCTCCAGTACCTGTCTTGGGCGGTCTGAAAGAAGATACTTCAGTGCTCAGTTGCTTTTGTATCCCTTTCTGGTTTATATTTGTTTCACTTGCTGTACCTGTTTGCTGACTATCTTCCCTGCCATCATCAAATATTTCATCTATGATCTCTACATCTGGAGGTAGATCAGACTTGTGTTTTTTAGCTTGATAGACTTGTGGGGCTCCTTTTGAAGGTGTGGTATCTGGAGCTAGCCTCTTTTTCCCTATTTCCACATTCAGTGGAGTTTGCATCTGTGGAACTTGGATTTGCTTTGCTGGTGTAGGAGAAGCCTGAGATGGTTCTGGTGCTTTGGAACTCTGTGATTTTCTTGCCATGACTAAGGTTTCAATGACCTGAACTATAGGTTCTTTTCCTTTACCTTTAGGCTCTTCTGCTACTGATGGGCTGTCTTCCTGTAGAGCTTGTTGTAGAGTGGCTGTTGAAGATGTGCCAATATAGGGTACCTGCATTTGATCATATGTTTCTAGGTCAAATTTCTTCTCAGCATCTTTCATAAGTTTATTCAATTTGTCAGCTCCACTTCCCTCTTCAACAAGTGTTCCTTTAACCCATTCATCTTGATTTGCATACTGTTCTATGTCAGGAATTCTGTGATGTATATAAGGAGATGACTTATTTTTTAACTTTCTTTCACAAATGAAACCAAAGGGGTCATAAGGGACCCAACGGAAAGATGTCTGGAATTTTTTCTCTAATATAAGTTCTGCATCTCTCTCAGCTTCTCTAGAATTGCAAATGAAAGGACCTAACTGGCTTTTGATCCTTAACTGTGCTTTCTTCTTTACATTGCAGAAATGGATTACATGTGAGTTATTCATCTGTCTAAAGTATTCCAAAGCAAAAATTCTCATTGGTACATATCTGGGTAACTTGAATGGATGTAATTCACATCCATAAATCCTGATAACTGTATGGTTTTGGTACAAGTACCAATCCCCAACTTTGTAACTTTTTGACAATTGCAGGGTCTTTCTTATCTCAGTACTAAGCCTGGGGGGAGAAACTCTTGTTAACAAGGTTGTAGCAGGATGTACAAATTGATCAATGAATTCTGAATAAGAGTAGGGAGAATCAAAGGACAAATGAATGATGGGGGACCAAAAAATAACAGACCTGGGATTACCTTTAGCATCAAGTTTCTGAACAGGGAAAGGGAATTTGTCTGAGTGATAGAAAATTATGAGGTGATAGATAACTGAGGAGTACTTGAAAACTTTTTCATCATCTAGCCTTAAAAATTGATCATGGATTTTGTTGGCAATGAAGGAAGCATAGTCATACTTAATCTCAGGAGGCTGTCCAGGGGTGAAGATAGATAGCAAAGCCGGAGTTATCTCGTCAACATACTCACTGGTATTGAATCCTAAGACAAAGGATATTACATTCACAATAAGCCTTCCCAAATGATTGAAAAAACAAAAACCATAGGGGGGAGTCCCTTTTGGCTGATGCTCAGGTAACATGAAGTACTGACACATTGCTTTCAATTTTTCTGGAGTTAACAGTCTAGTTTTCTCAATTAGCCCTTCCATGGATAGAGGTGCTAATTCTTGTTCTGGCTCAAATTGTAACATAGCATTGATAGCCTGAGGTGTTATAGGGAACAAAACACTTTGATCAGGAGCTAATACAGCTCTTTGTATAGGATCATAATTTGCATGACAATAATGAATGATTTCAGGGAAAACGTGAACTGTAGGAATGAAATACCTTGGGAGATTGGATTCCCACAACCCTATAAGATCTTGCCCCTTTGAGTATTCGTCTCTGCAGTGACAGAAACTCAAACGGTGACTTTCATCGAAATGCAGGTCTTTTATTTGGAAATCTTCATCTATGAGAGGCAAGTAGTCTAGATCTCGGTGAGGAGCATTCAAAGGAGTGACATTTAGAGCAGTAGGGGCCTCCATTTTGGTTCTTGTGGATTCAAAATGGAGGTTTCAGTTTTTTCTTGCAGACCGGTCGGGATATCGGACAAAGAAGAAATTGGGACAAATTGCAGGTTTGGGAAGTAAATTCACAGGTTTTAACTCTACAATGAGGACTCAGAGAGGATTTTTAACCACTTTTTCAGAGAAAAACACAAGAAACTAAGCTTAACTTGCAGTCGGGGTGCAGAATGATAAATACCTGTTTTTTAATGGAAACTGGTTCTTCAACAGGTAATGGAAAATGGCAGGAACGTTCTTCAACACGGGCGCAGCGGAATTTCTGAGTAATTTGGTGTATTTGCAGTGAATTTTGAAATTTGCAGCGGGAGCTTAGTCTCTTTCGAAAACCAAAATAACTGAAAAAAACGCGAAAAATGGCTTAAAAACAAGTCAAAAAGGGTTTTTGTCGTTTTCGAGGTGATGACGTCATTCGACGTACGGGGTGACGTAAGGGAGTGGGGCCGGCGGTATTCGATAAGCGGTAAGCGGTGAGCCCGCACCGCTTATGGAGGAAGGCGGTAAAAATCGCAATGGCAGCGATTCCACAGGCTGCTTGCCACGTGGAATGCTGAATAGTCAAACCCGCTCATTCCCCGCTGGCTAAAAAACTCTCATGCGATGGGCAGCGGGATTGATCGGGACCGTTGATCAATGGAGGAATGATCTGACGGCTGGAGGAAAGGGAAACTTGTGCGGTTTGGAAAGTGGGCCCGTTCGGGGTTTAAACAAGTTTTGACGTGTAATCTGATCACCCCGGGGAGAAGCTAATAGGCGGGAATGGTTGTTAATTAGTCCAAATGACTAATTAACCCCGTGAATTTATAAAATGAATTGCGGCGGGGTTTGGCCATGTGGAATGCCACGTGGAATGTTGAGTATGGTGGCGCAGGATTCAGTCGTAATCTTTTCTTGTTTTTGGTGTTAAACACATATGTTATGTGTTTAACGCTTTTCTTCATATATTTTATTATACGATGAATAAATTAATATAATTAATTCATCATAGGGGCGGAGTGTATATATAAGGTTAGAGTTTTACCAAAGGGCTTTATAAAGCGGGGTATTTAAATGTGCGGGACTATATATACTTTGGTAAAACATTATTATAAGAGGGTTTTGGGGATATTTATTAGAAAAGGGAGTTATATACATAGGAAAAAGGGATTTCACTAGGGATTTAATATAATAGAGTTAGGTGTTAGCATGAAAAAGGACAAGGAAAATCAAAACATCTTTGTATATCTAAGAAAGTGAACACTTATGAAGTAAATTGCACATTTTTATCTTCAACACTTAAACTTAGAATAACAAGTTGTTTTGAGGAATTTTATGGAATGTTGCATCAGTTTCCTAAGTAAAATAGGATTTTACTTAGGAAAAGTTAAAATGGAAGATAATCAATGATGGATTATTTCAAGTGCTTAGGTCTTCTGATCATTAGGCCGAGGGTCCGGTCCCTCCAGAAGTCAAGGAAATGCCTTGAGCCCCTTTGATCTCAAATTACCTTAGTACTTTTGGGGAAATTAGTAAAACTCTTGAGGGGAAAAAATGATGAGGGAGGTTAATGAATTTGACTTTGCTTTGCTGTGATTTTCCAGTGTATTTCCTGCTTTAGTACTTGTGATGAAAGTAAATGATTAACCAACAGGTAGCAGCACCATTCATCAGATAACACTTTTGTAGCACCATCTACCTACCCTATCTACTTAGCACTACCATTTTGTCTTCTTTATTAGGGTGCATTTAGACTTGCAAACCCTTTTCAATCTTTTTCTTTTTTACATGATGAATCTATCTATTTCTACCCTTATTACATCCAAGGGCTCAGATTAAACTGTTGAGCACCTTTTATTCACTCTACCTAGCTACTTATCTGCCAAGATTAAACTGTTTGGCTAGATATTTATTCTCTAATCTAAAACATGAAATTGAAATATGACTAAGCCAAGTTTAAACAATTTGACTTATTCATGAATTGTGGCAAAAGTTTCACAAGCTGCACACAATTATTTTATTACAATAGATGAAAAAAGTAGTGGCATTTAGACTTGCACACTTTCCTTGGTCTATTTTTGCTTGGGGTTCATTTCTTTCTCTTTTTGACCATTTTTATTCTTTTTACCCTTTGATTTTTCTTTTAGGGTATACCCTCTTTACATTTTTTAAATTTTTTGATTTTTTGGTTTTCAAGAATATGGAACACCTTTGCTCAAGTAAGAAGGTTTGAACATATTCCACACTTCCATCAAGACAATCATGAAAGATGAAACCTATTGATATAGGAGGCTAACACAATTAATCAAGCACATTTCACAGGATCCTGGTCTATTACTATTGGTGATGTTTTTCTAACGTTGTTTATTACTTTTTCATACTGTTTCATTTTCTGCTGGCTTGCATTAGAAATCTGGCATAGGATTTACCCTTGTTAGGTACCCTATGTCTCTACTCTCCTTGCCTTCAATGTTTTCTACTGTATGTGTTATCTAAGAGTAAATTCAGCTAATTTAACCAGTGTAGCAAATTTCATTGCCTGCTAGCTGATGTATGAATTTGGGGTTTGGTGCTTGGATGTTCTTGTTGGTGTCAAAGCATTGAAGGTTCAAATTCCTTCTCTGATCTACAGACCCTGGCTCTGTTAAAATTATCTATGTTTTCCCTTGGAGCATGCTAAATCTGACCTGGAGTTAAATGACCTTTGGTCTGATCTATAAGCTGCCCCTTTGTCCCTCCATTGAAAGTTTCCTTTGAGTATGTCCAAGTAGGTCTGGAGTTAAATGACCTCTGACCTGATCTATAGACAGAAATTGGGTTGTTTTATTTCTTTCACTTTCAATCCTTAATGTTCCATTCCATCATCTATCTAAAAATATCATTTAGTGTAGATGACTTGCCCTCTGAAAGCCTGGGCTAGTTGTTGCAAGTAATTCCCTTTCATGACTCCATAGCCCAATGGATGGCACTTTCTTGACCTATCCTCTTTGCTGAAGCATCCTGCTGTTTTGTTCCTTTCCTCCCATTACTTTCTCAGTCTATGATCTCATGACCAACCGAACAACCAACCAACCAAATCATTTTAAAACCCCCTTTGTGCTTCATACCTAGCCTAACATCTCATTTTGAGCTTTCAAAGATACATTATTCTTTGTTTTATTGGAGATATCCCTCTCCGGGTCCAGGAGGGCTAGATCCTAGGGCCCCAAAGTGGTTATTATGTTGTCTCATCTTTTGGTCTTGCCAATCTGGCCAAAACATGGTAACCCCAACATAATGGCGACTCCACTAGGGAATATCTGAGAGCCTATAGCTGATAACATTTGTTTGTCTCCCATTGTCGTCACCAACATAATGGCGAATCCGCTGGGGAAGAGACCACTTTGCCTTTAGATTGGCTCTAATTTCTGTTGGTGGACAACATCATGCTTCAAACATTCATATACATCCACCTGGCGACTCCACACTCCCTATGATCCAAAGACCTGATGACTCCACTGGTGGAGGACTCTGAACTGGTTGAGAAGAAGCAGTAGCCTTCTTTGCATAAATGTGGATCCAGACATGGACAGGGATACAAAGTATGATGCTTTGTATGACCAACTCAATGAAATAGCAGAAACATTTGGTAAATTGCTGTAGATGTATATGGCTAATCTGAATGCAAATGATGATTATTTAGTACAACCCATGCCTCTTCCAGCACAAGAACAAACTCAAGACCTAGAAGATGAGCAAGACATGTATGATGCTCAAGGATCCATTGAAGATGAGGAGGAAAGGGATCAGGAACTGCCTGATTTCCTACTTGTGTCTTGTGTTACGCTGACCAGAGAATATCAGGACCTAATAGCAAAAGCTAATAGGGAATGTTTCTTTGAGGAAACAAGAGACCACATAGAAGATGCAGAATCTGATGTGGAAGAAGAAACCATTCATGAGCCTTGTAGTCTAACCGAGTATCATCAGGTTCATGAGGATTGGTCTGAATCAGAAAGAGATCAAGAAACATCAGAAGATCCTCAAGATTTCCCTGCAAGCACAACTGAAGATATTCTAGAAGAGGTTCAAGAAGACATCCTGCCTCCAAATCAGCTAATACAAGAAGTAGATAGCTGCTACACTTCTGCTCAAAGAACCATAAGAAAATATTTCCCTTTGACAGAAGAGGAGATTGATTAGATATTAAATTAGCAGTCCACCTCAACAATCTTTTATAGAACACACACTCTTGCCCATTCATCTCCTGAGTTTGATTGTAAAGATCCAGAAAGCTCCCCTGAGAATCAGAGTGAAGAAAAATCTGCTGATAATCCAGTATGTCCAGTTGGCAGCATTACTTGTATTCATGATTCTCCTATTTTTGATCTATCTGATGATGATGTTCTCCAAACAGAAGATGATCTTACAAGGTCATCATTAGTATATTTATGGGAGGAGAATAAATTCCCTTTACTTCGAGAAAGTAATGAGCCAATGCAGGCTATTTATGACACTGATGGGGAGAGCTACGATAGTATAAAAGCAGATGAAGATTCCTTGAATATTCATTCTGCTTTACCACAGATCATCAGTGAGACTGGTAACCAGCAGTTTTTCCTTTCAGAAAATGAGGAGGAAAGCAAAGAAGAGATTCTTGAGCAAGGTGAAAACAAGGAACCTTCTCTTGACATAGAGGAAGAAATAGAACAAACCCTTGCTTAAGAATACATGGATCCCTTCACAGAGCTCAGCACCTTAGAGCAGAATATATCAGAGCTCCAGGAGGACAGCACTGCCATATATGATGAGTCCTCCGGTTCAGAAAATGAAGAAGATGAGGGAGATTCTCTTTCTCAAGAGAGTCTTATTCTTGGTCTAGCGGGAGAGGAAGAAATCCTGGTTGAAATCAACCTGGAAAATATTTGTAACCAGGTATCATTCCATGATCCTTATGTTCATTTCCTGCACTCATTTGAAGAAGGATCAAGGGTCTTTTTGAGTGGCATGTTGCAAACAGAAAGAAAATTTTTCAAAGCTGCTATCGTGGAACAAAAAGTGTGGGAGCTGCCCTGCCTATCCAGCCTGCTCAAGGAGTTGAGCAAGAGAGACCAGTCATGGGATCATTTGATGGACTGGTTGCATTGGAAGACAATGTTTTTAAGATAGACTGTGAATATTCTAGTTAGAGTAGGGTAGGTAGGAAAAGCTCAATAAAGCTCAGTCTGTGAGCATGTAGTTAGTTGTTTTTAATTCCTGCAAAGTCCAGCAAGTCAGACAGTCTAATCCTGGCTTGAATTTTTTCAATTTCTGTCTTAGAATGTAGAGAAGAAATCTGCTAGACAGTTTAATCCCAGCAGATGTTAGATTAGGTAGAGAAACATTTGAGACCAACAGTTTAATTTGGTCTCATGGAGTAATAAGGGTAGAATTAGAATAGGTTTATTTTCCTGCTTGTAAAAATTGATGATGTAAAGGGTCTGCAAGGCCAAATGCACCCAGAAGAAAGAATTTCAGGACTATAGTATGGGTAGGTAGTTGTTTGGGAGAATTTTCTGCTGATTTGACATCTTCACAATTTTGTGGCAGCTGATCCAAGAGAAGAAAAGAATGATTCAAGTACCAGGCATCTAGCCTACACCAAATATTTATCCTCTGAATTCTTGACTCCTTCAAGAAGAAGCCATCCCCATGTGGAGCCACTGTTAGCCCCCTATAAATTTTTGACAAGAAAATAGGGGGCTAAAATGTTTTTGAGCCTTCAAGGAATGCATTTCCCTCTGAAAACACATCATCCTTGAAGCCTCGTTATGCCCTTGTCCTTTGATAAATCCCCACTGCTGTTTCCAGTTATAAAGCCTCTCTATTTGTGAAGAAATGCCCAAAGGCCCATTTCCCCTCCTTTTCCCCCTCTTATTTTATTCCCTCTAAGCCTTGGTTTTCATCTTTTTGTTCCCCTTAAAAATTCCCCACTTACCCCTCAAAACAACCCATATCCCCTTTTGACCTCACAAATACCCCTCGTTTGGCCTAATTTCCCCTTCTTTCCCCTATCGTTACCCTCTATGGGCCTGAAAATGCTCTAAAATGGGCCAAGTAACCATGTTTTTCATATATATAAGGCCCAGCCCCTTTCGGCCAGCCCCCTTTGCTTCTTTCACCACGTGACCCCGGCGCTAGAACCAAGCGCCAAGGCGAAAGGCGCTTGCCGCAGGTGGATATCGGATGCCATATTAGCCATTGATCTGTTTAGATCGGACGGTATTTGCAGAAAAACGCAGTGCCCATAGCCCACTCCGTTTGCCGCCCCGGTCACACATCCACCGTCCATTTTCCCGCAGATCGATGGTCTGTATTCCCTCCGCCTGGTGGTCCCCGCAATGCGCACTATTCATAAACCACCGGTTTCCATCACACCGCGTTTGGAGGATGGGCGGTAATCTTATTTTTGGAGTGATTCCACTCACGACTCGACATGTGGCTCACTATTTCAAAACCACCCCCCCATCACGTGTTATCGTTCGGCATTTGACCCGGCGCGATATGCATATCAACCGTCCGATCTGGGGCTGTCCATCCAACGGTCATCGCACCCCGAAGATGCACAGAAATTAACCCAAGGCAATCGTACCCCTGGCCCACCGTCTGTTGCCCTCCGATATCTTTATCACCGTCGATCTCCTCCCGAGATTGGACGGTCCAGATTCACTGCATGCCCTGCCATTGACCCGGCCCCGCCACGTCATTTTTCCACGTGTGTTCATCGTTTTTCGCCCATCCCCTATATAATTCATTCAAAGGTATTAATTCATTTCATTTCGCCCTTTTCTCTTTGTATTTCGGCCGAAGCTAAACTTTTTCATTTAACACTAAGGGCCTCTTTTCTCTACCACCATTCCTCCGGCCTCCACAACATCTCTTCCATCACCCCTGAGATTTCATAACAAGTTTATTTCATTGTACAGGAAATCACAGAGAGACCATTATAGCGGCCCAGTGTATCAAAAGAAAGGATTCAAGGGGATTAATTCTTATTATTGATATAATTTATGCTTAATCCCGCATTCAAAGGAAGAGGTGCAGTTTGAAGATCAAAGAGCACAACGATGAGTCATATCTGTGTATACATCAGTAGAGCATTGTTTCTCCAAAAGGACACCTTCTTGCAGAAGGCTCCATGTCTCCTCAAGCCTTTAAATGTATTTCACTAACAGAAGCTTCTGCGATTGTCAGACAACAGTTATGAAGCATGGAGACCTTGCAGGTTTTCCACCCAGTTCACCAATTATAGAAGGCAGCGCGGAATACCAAACACCAGAAAGGACTTCACGAAACATCAGAGGTCAATCTTGGCATGAAAGAGTCTCCCAGACCATACCAAAAGTACTTACAGTGATGCAGATTTCCATTAAGCAGAGTGGGAATGAACTCTTTCTCCACTCTGTCTTAATGAGATCCATTTAATGAATATCACCTACCATTGTTATTCTTTTATCCTATAAGAATCCTGAAGAACGTATTGGAAAAGGTGGTTGTTCGGTTGTTGCTGATTGCTGTTAGAGGGATTCATTTTGAATGTTAGAACAGTCTTGGGAGGGAGTAGCAGAGTAGTTTGTAATGTAGTAGGCTGGGAGGAGAAAGTCTAGACTGTAACAGCTATTGAGCTCAGGGTATGTGACTGGTTTTGCATCAATTAATCAAGCACATTTCACAGGATCTTGGTCTATTACTATTGGTGATGTTTTTCTAACGTTGTTTATTACTTTTTCATACTGTTTCATTTTCTGCTGGCTTGCATTAGAAATCTGGCATAGGATTTACCCTTGTTAGGTACCCTATGTCTCTGCTCTCCTTGCCTTCAATGTTTTCCGTTGTATGTGTTATCTAAGAGTAAATTCAGCTAATTTAACCAGTGTAGTGGATGTCATTGCCTGCTAGCTGATGTATGAATTCGGGGTTCGCTGCTTGGATGTTCTTGCTGGTGTCAAAGCATTGAAGGTTCAAATTCCTTCTCTGATCTACAGACCCTGGCTCTGTTAAAATTATCTCTGTTTTCCCTTGGAGCATGCTAAAGCTGACCTGGAGTTAAATGACCTTTGGTCCGATCTATAAGTTTCCCCTTTGTCCCTCCATTGAAATTTGCCTTTGAGTATGTCCAAGCAGGTCTGGAGTTAAATGACCTCTGACCTGATCTATAGACAGAAGTTGGGTTGTTTTCTTTCTTTCACTTTAAATCCTTAATGTTCCATTCCATTATCTATCTAAAAAGATCCTTTAGTGTAGATGAATTGCCCTCTGAAAGCCTGGGCTAGTTGTTGCAAGTAATTCCCTTTCATGACTCCATAGCCCAATGGATGGCACTTTCTTGACCTATCCTCTTTGCTGAAGCATCCTGTTGTTTTGTTCCTTTCCTCCCATTACTTTCTCAGTCTATGATCTCATGATCAACCCAACAACCAACCAACCAAATCATTTTAAAACCCCCTTTGTGCTTCATACCTAGCCTAACATCTCATTTTGAGATTTCAAAGATACATCATTCTTTGTTTTATTGGAGAGATCCCTCTCTGGGTCCAGGAGGGCTAGATCCTAGGGCCCCAAAGTGGTTATGATGTTGTCTCATCTTTTGGTCTTGCCAATCTGGCCAAAACATGGGAATCCCAACATAATGGCGACTCCACTGGGGAATATCTGAGAGCCTATAACTGATAACATTTGTTTGTCTCCCATTGTCGTCACCAACATATCTTATCACGTCAATTTCTGGGGGGAAAACATTCAAAATGGATTGTCATTTTGTAGGAATTTGCTTTGGAATTCATCAAATCCAAGTTAAAGAAGTATTTAGTTTTGGCTGAGCTTCTCTGTGACCTTCCCTCTGATAGTACTGCAAGTATGTAGGAACCATAAATTCCTAATGAGTCTCTATTTCTGATCGGATCTTCTGATCCTTGGTATGGGGATTTCATCATTTATCTCCAAACTCAAAATTTTTGACCTAATACCTCTCACTCTAAACAACGACATAATCGATACCAAGCCAAAGATTATCTTATCGTTGGCGATACACTTTATCATCGTGGTGTCGATACCATTTTAAGGAAGTGCCTCACTCATGAGAAGGCTAAACAAGTGTTAAATGATTGTCATGCTGGGGCTTGTGGTGGAAAATTATCTGGATATGCTACCACGTAGCAGATACTCCACGCTGGTTACTTTTGGCCTACAATTTTCGAGATTGCGTCCTCGCAATCAGAATTTTTCATGCGTGCCAGATTTGTTATCGTAAAATCCACAAACTGCTAGCGCTTATGCATCATGTTGTCTCTTTGGGACCATTTTCAAAATGGGGTATTGACTTCATGACCTGTAACCCTCGTTCGTCCGGGGGGCATGGTTATATTATTTTCGCAGTCGGCTATTTTACCAAATGGGCCAAAGCGATGCCTACATTCAACAACACAGGACAGAAAACTGCATTATTTTTCTTTAATCATGTTATCGCATGGTTCGAGGTCCCACAGGCTATAGTAATAGATCATGGGAAGAATTTTTGCAATCACACGATGACTGAATTAACTGCCAAAGTAGGATTGCTGCATGATAATTATACTCCTTATTATCCACAATCAAATGGACAAGTTGAAGCTATCAACAATATTCTTACATGTATGCTTCAACGAATGATAGGAGTTCGTAAAATAAATTGGAATTTGATCCTATACTCTGCCTTGTGGCCGTATCAAACCTCAGTGAGAAATGTGATTGGCTTTACTCCTTTTCAATTGGTGTATGGTCTAGAAGCTATCTTACCAATCCAATGTGAAATACCATCATTGAAATTCACAATCAACTTGTTACCTGACACCTCAGAAGAAGAGGCGTGTCTCCATAATCTCATCCATCTTGATGAAATGTGTCGTGAAGCCTAATTTTCCAACAAAGCGCATAAGAGATGTATAAAGGCGCAATACGACAAAAATGTCCAGCCTCACATTTTCTTAGAGAGCGACTTGGTCCTTCTTTACAATCAAGGAGCTGATGTAATAGGTACAGGAAAGTTTTAGCCATTATGGCATAGCCCCTATATTGTAAAAAGAGTTCTTGCTAAGGGCACCTATGATTTGGTTGATTACGATGGAATTCGGTTGGCGCAACCTAGAAATGGGTTGTATTTGAAATGTTACTATGCTTAATAATAAGCGTAGTAATTTTTTGTATTATATTGTATATATATGTTGTTGATTTGCATTCACTATCTTAATTTGTTTATAGAGTTTTCTTGACATTAGTGTTAGCCACCTATAAAATTTGTTATAGCAAAAGGTGGCTAAGACTCTTTGAGCCTTCAAGGAACAAATTTTATTGCTAAAAAGTGTTGGCTCTTGAAGACTCTTGAAGGCCTCATGCCTCTCCTTTGTCCAAATCTTCACTGCTGTTCCCTTTTTTATATTCAGAAATTCTGCTGATTTCATGAGAAAATACTGCTGCAAAATCATCATTTTCCCCATTCCTCCACTCAAAACTAACCTTCATTTTTCTCCCCTTTTTCTCCATAAAACTCCTCTATTTTCATGATCCATCTTCTTCCCTTCATTAAAATCATTTTTACAAGGTTAAGAACTCACTTTTTAGCCTTACCAAAACCCCCAAATCCATTGAAAACTCTGAAAATTTTCATTAAAAAAAACAAGTTTTTTACTACTAAGGACTTAAGCCCCTTGGGATAAGTCTTAAAATCACTTCCCCACATGTGCCCGTGCCCTAAGAACCAGGCACTAGTCCCCTCAGCGCTTATCGCATCAGAATAAATCTAAGCACACAAGTCTTTTTTTCAAGTTGGAACCTCCGATGCGATTGACCCTTTTGGTTATAACCCCCAATCATGTTATTATTTCATATAACCCATAGCCCTGAAAAATGGGCGCAAAAATTTATATTACCTCCCCTCCGATTGCAATGGCCTAATCGCATTGGAAACTTTTGTAAAGGCTCTTCCGATTGTGTCCATTTGAAACCTCTGATTGCGATGACCTGATCGCACCATCGCATCGACCTCCCCCGATCGCACCATCACATCAGCCTATCTCCGATTTCTGATTCCCGATTATTTTTCTGTCGTTTATCTATATCGTGATCCCATGGTCCTTAGAACATCACGTTGGATTTTCTCCCCGGCATTTTTTAAACCATCGCATATCGCAAATCTCTGATGCGATGCCATCGCATCGGAAATTCCATTATCCCTCCTATTGCTTTCTCCCCCGATGCGATGGCTCTAATAAATCTCCACCGTTGATCTTTGTTTTTTGGTCTAATCCAACGGCCTACGATCATCCCAAAACCCCGAATGCCTTTTCAATGAATTTTTCTCCACCTAAGGTTTTTAACCTATTTTCTCTGCATTTCCGCCTATTTCAATATAATGTGACCCCTTTGCATTGTATAAACATGATCGCTCCCGACCGTTGATATTTGCAGATCAACGACCCTAACTTAATCTATCCCACCATTTCGTCAACCGCTTCTTTTTAACCTCCTCAAACGAATCCCCACCATTGGATGTTGCCATCCACCGACCACGCTTTTTCCCCACAACCTCTAAAGCAGTTTACCCACTACATAGGATTTTATAACATTTGTGTATTTTGCAGGGATTAAAGGTTTTCCATTGTATTGAAGAAAAATTCGAAGGCTAAGAGTGATGATTCTCACGCCTTCGATTCATTAAAGGGAAACCATCCATGGGTTCAATTTCCATGTCTCGTCAATGCTTCATGAGGCGTTGATGCAATACAAGCCCTGCGCGGCCTGCACATCAACAAGACATAGTGTTATTAAATCAAAATAAAAGAGTATCACTGTTGAAGACAGAGCGCACCAGAATGGAATATTGAAGACAGATTTGCGGGGATCATGGCTAAGATTGATTATCAAAAGCCTAATCCCCCAAATTAAAATAGAATTAAAGGTAAATAAAAAGGTCTATCAGACAGAAAGGCCTCCACCGCCACATCTGAGGCGAATTGACTCCTCCCAGCTACCACAAATCCACCTGTGCCTCAAAGCATGTAAAAAGAGGCCAAAGTTATTAAGAAAAACTAGATATTTGCCTCAACGTAGCCAAACAATTAATTCTGCTCAAATAATTTAATGACCAAAATATCTGCAGAGTTACTCCAACATGACACAGAGCCTCAAAAGTCAACAAAAGCTCCCATCGAGCTTAATCTTAAGTGTAAAATAGTTAATACAGACAGAACATCTGTAAACTTCTTCATTGAGCCCCTCAAAGGCCGAGAATCCATTAAGACTGTATTAATTATCCTAAGAGATCTTTTATTAAGATCTCACCTTCTCATTCTTCTATAAATACTGTTGTAGGAGATGAGAAATGGGTTGGTTGCAGAACTTTGAAATACATTTGAGCTTAAACTTCTGATTTTAAATAGTGTTCATTGGCCCTTGGAGCTCTACTTGTGATAGATAAGTTAGGCTGAGATGAGTAGATGATTGCTAAACTAAAGCATTGGACTTAAAGTTGTAACTGGTTTGGAGCATCAATACAAGCTAATTTATGGGACCCTGGTCTATGTTGACGGTGATGTTTTTCTCATTGTAACTTGTTATTTTGTTTCTATTTTCACTGTGTTCATCTTCTCTTATAAATAACAACATGCATGGAGTTAGGAACTACTGTATATCAATACCCTTCTCTGACTGAAAATCTTTATTTACATGTTTTCTTCTAATCTGTGTTATTTGGGAATGATTCAATTCAGTTTAAGCATAGGAATGCTGGCGTTCCCTCGTCTTATTGCCTTAGCTGAATATTATTCTTGAATGTTATGTTCAGTATTAGTTAAGTAGAGATGAAATAAAGAAGATATGGTGTTCCCTGGTCCTAGTTTTATCCCCAAAGACTGTCTGAATGTTTCCCTTGGAATGTGTTAAAAGCTGGCTAGTTTAGAAGTACTTACCAGATCTTAGGCCATTCTGTGTTATCTTTTTGTTTGTCTTGAATGTAACCAAGTAAAGCAGAGCTAGGAGAGGATTTGTGGTGAGCCTGGCTCGCTAGTTTCTACTCCAACAGTTGCCTTCAAGTTTCCCTTTGTTTTAAAATGTTTTCTATTGAAAGTGTATCAAAGGCTGGCTAGTTTAAAAGTACTTACTAGATCCTAGTTTACTTTCGTGTTTTTCTTAAGTGTATGTAAAAAGCTGTCTAGTTTAAAAGTACTTCCCATATCTTAGGCTGCTCTCTGTTTCTCCATCTGTTTATTTCCCCTTCTTGTTGTATCATTTCATTCCATAAATCAAACCTTAAAGAGATCCTTAGACATAGATGACTTGCCCCATGGACCACTCTTGCCCCTTACTGTTCCAATTAAACCCTATTGTGACTCCATATCCTAATGGACTAAAACCTGCAATTATCTATCTTCCTAGCCAAAGCTTACTCTGATTGCTTGCAACTTCTCACCTTTGAAACTCTTTGCATTTAGGAATTTCCACCTCAAACAGTAATCATGCTCAACCATCCAAAAACAAAACAAACCCTTGGCCTTCATAACTAGCCTAATATAATTACCCCAAAATTCAAAGAAAAATCCATCTTTGCACTTATTGGAGAGATCCCTCTCCGGATCCAGGAGGGCTAGATCCTAGAATCCCAAAGTGGTTGAAACAATGTTGTTTCTGCGATTGGACTTTGCCAATATTGCTAATTACATATTCCTAATAGTTAGTAATCTACTTTACATTTCATTGTAGATGTATGAATCTTTGGAACCCTTTGTTGGATATGCTGATGGTGCTAGTCGTAGTATGCAAAATCTATCCATTTTCGCTCTGAATGACGATTTAGTGAGTTTTAAAGGGATTTGTATTGGAATATCGACGAAAAATATCCCTGAGTATAGCACGTTGATCGAAATTCTCTCTAATGTCATTTCGTTTGGTATTACCATATCATTATAAGGTTAGACTCACAACTTGTGGTATTACAACTTACTAGTGTTTATATTGTTAGAAATCCAACATTGCATAGATTGTTCCTAAGAGTTCAACTTTTGGAAAGACACTTTGATTTTATTCAATATCAACACATTTCTAGAAATTTGAACACATTAACTGATTCATTAGCTAATCAAGTTTTAGACAAACATTTTCAACATATGTAAAGAAAACATTCACATCATTGAATAGGATTGCACAATAAACATAGGAAAACACTGAAATCATATAGCTATATAGTTATAGGTTTTTACAAAATTTGTGCCTAAGACACATTGGTCATTTGACCTCAAAATGTATGCAAAATGTCACAAGTAAAGTAGTGGTGCTCGTAATAACATGCTATAGATCTAGCTATCCTACGTAGTAACAACATCCAATGGTTAGGAACCCCAATAGTGTGTCAATGTAGTTGCATGGGTAGATCTTCGATCCGGAAATCTAGAATCCCAAAGGTAAAACCCTCTATGTGTTGCCGAAGCTCAGCCAAAATCTCGGCCAAATCAAGATCCTGAAGAACTACTCTCCCGACAGCCCTCTCTGCTGGCACATCTGCTTCGCGCTCCGGTTCCACTTCTGGTTGAACATGAAAAACATCTGCATTATATCAAAATTTTAGTTTAGTCTTGGGAAAACATCAAAAATACAAAAAAATGTATAAACCTTAGGAAAATAAAAAACATGGTCAAAACATTCTTATCCATTGCACCCCATTGAGTGCCTTCTGGTAATGCTAAATCTAGATCTCCTCGAAAATCAACACCTGCGTATGCATACTAATCGATGGAGAAAATCTGTCACCGGAACCAGGCAAAGAACGTAGTCGAGAACACAATGGTATATTGGCCTGCATGCCTACCCATGAGTTCCACCCATCTCTGCATTCGCAGATCTCTAGGATTAGACAAATCCAATGTCAAATGTTGTGGCTGCATTAGTGGAATTCGTTCCAAGGTGAAGGATATAAGGATAGAACCATAACTAAAATTTTTCTTCCTTCCTCGCTTTGCTTTGTTCATTTGTTCCTTTATCTAAGAAAGAACAGCTTCAGAGTAGTTGAAGACTGTTGGCTCCATACACTCTAGTGCATATTCCATATACAATATATTCGCTACATGTAGTGTAACACTGCCAGAAATTTTTGCGATCGTGAAAAGGATAGTTCTCAAAGTAAAATATCTAACATCTTGAATGTTTATGTTTCCATCTTTTCTTGGCTCTGCCCCTGGATAACAATGTTGCAAAACATAATCTCTCACTGTCTCTCCTCCAACAATAGACCCTGAGAGCAAAACAGGCAAGCCTCTCCTTGACAAACCTGTAAGAAAGTACACATCCTCGACTATTATGGGAACCACTTGGTTCTTAATATGAAATGCCTCGATAGCTGGATCCCATGCTATAACTAAGAACTCCAATAGTTCTATTTGTTTCCTCATCCCTGACAATTTGAAGTACTTAAGCAGTCCACAATCTCTTACGGATAATATTGTACCTAGATCATTTAAGCCAATCATATAAAGTTCTTTATGTTCTCTTTCCCTCCATGTAATCATCATTTTAATCTGATGGAAACCTGAAATACAACCAAGAGATCCATTGGATTCCATTAATTTGTAATGATTCTTTTTTAGGATTCAGAAATTAACTAACTGTATAACGATCCTGCTGTGATGAATAAGCTTAAAATATGTATAAGAGACACATATAAATCATCTTTATCTACAACATCATCTTATACTTCATTTTATGACCCAGAAAGTGGGGAAAAGCAGCTAAATCAACCCTAAAAAGCTTAATTTCAGAATTCTGTGTAAAAAAATGGAAAAGTGACGATTGGATCTGATATATTAGGTTATGAGGGATGTGAATACCGAATTTCAGCTCAAAAAAATAATCCTTGCTATGCTAAACAGATCTCCCATCCCCGACTAGGCTCAGAAACCCTAGTTTTCCATGAATTAGAGTATGTAGAAAGTTATGAAGCTGAAGCAGCATGATTTTCTGAAGGTGTTAGATGGGAAATAGTATGAATATCAGAAAATATGATCTAGAACATGACTTGAGAAATAAGCAAAAGATAAACAGAAGATTTTCATGGAAAAACCCTCAAGATTGAGGTGCTGCAAGAATAAAATGACTGCATAAAGGGAATACACAGTTAATGGAGGTTATTCTTCATAAATTATAGATACAACTAAAAAATTTCATTATATGAATCAATAAGGCACAAAAACAGAGATCTAGTCTCTTTTACATATATCCAAGATCACCCGGCAAGGGGATTCTTGACAGAAAAGATGTACAAGATGAACTGCTACAGATCTATGGCTAGAATGATGTTGTATAGCTAAATTTATACTCAATATCAGCTGAACATCCAAATAAATTTCTTTCAAAACCTTCCTATATCTCTCCCAAAGAAATACAACTCCTCCTTTGGGGAAACTAGCTCAAAGATTGGGGTTTCAACCCCCTTCCACTGTACCTCTTGAAATATGATGCATTTTTCTGAAGAGACTGCGTTTTCACTGAATAAAAGTGCTTGGCCCAACATGAGTATGTGGAAATTTCAGATCAGGAGCTCCTCTTAGATCTCTTGCTACAAGATCTCCAAGAAAAAGCAGGGAATTCCCACATGAGAAAACCCTTGCACTAAGCAGTGCAGCAACTTAGCTAAACAACTAAGTATGTAGGAAGTCTAAGCAGACCTCATGAAAATATAATCTCCAATATGCCCATATGCTAGCCATCTCCTTCATTATATATGTTAGCTCCCTGTAATCCCAGCAGATTGGTGAGACCAGAACTGCGGAGAGAAACACTTGAACCACTTTGGGATTCTAGGATCTAGCCCTCCTAAATCCGGAGAGGGATCTCTCCAATAAGTGCAAAGATTTGATTTATCTTTAAGGCTTTTGGGTAATGATATTAGGCTAGTTATTAAGAGCAATGTTTTTGTTTGTTTTTGGATGGTTGAGCATGATTATTAAATGAGTGGAAAGTCCTAAATGGAAAGAGTTTTAAAGGTGTGAAGTTGCAAGAAATCGGAACAAGATTTGGCTAAAAATATAGATATAACGCTGGTTTTTAGTCCATTGGGCTATGGAGTCATAATAGGGCTTTAATTGTGCAACAATTCAAGAGTGGTCCAAGGGGCAAGTCATCTATATCACAAGATATTTTAAGATAAAATGATGGAACGGAACAATAAAAGTGTTGGAGGGGTGGAAACAAATAATAATTTCAACAAGGATTTATAGTTTTTCCAAACAAGAAAATCCTTTTAAGTAACTGTTTAAAACTGGCCAAAGGGCAAGGCTCACCATAAACCTCTATGGGCAAGTTCGTATTATAGCAACTCAATAGACAAACAATCCAGTAATCTGCATAATTACTTTCAGAAATTATGAAAACAGATAAGAGAAACAAAGTGAAACATAAGATCAGATAATATACTTTTAAATCTAGTCTAATTTTAGCATACACTTAGGGAAACTTTCAGAATTTACCTTTGGAGAAAGAAGCTAGAAAATAGGGCACACCATCACTTTTCTAGTCTAACTTTACTAAGCAAATAATGAAAATAAAATTCAAGAACAATGTTTAAAGAAAACAGTAGGACGAGGGAACGCCAGCATTCCTAACTGCTTAAACTATATTGAATCATTCTTAAATAAACAAATTAGAGGAAAACATTGAGATAAATCTTATCAGTCATAGAAGGGCATTGTAAACAGTAAATCCTAACTCTGTGCTTGTTGTTCTTTATTAGAGAATAATGGACAAAATGGCATACATGAAAGGAAAAAAAATAACATAGAAAGAAGCACTTCACCAGTGATATAGACCAGGATCCCAAGAAACAACTTGTTTATTGATGTCAAACCAGTTACATTCTTCAAGTCCAATGTTTCAGTTCAGCAATCATCTTCACTTCTCAACCTAACTTATTTGACTACAAACATAGCTTCAAGAGCCAGTGAACACTATTTATAAGTAGAATTTTCAAGCACAAGTATATTTCAAAGTTTTGCAACCAACCCTTTACAATGAGCTCCTCAAGAAGATTTTATAGAAAAATGAGGAGGTCGAATAGAGAAAAGATCTATGAGTTCAATTAATACATATTTAATGCTTCTTGGCCTTTCAGGGGCTCAATGGAGAAGTTTACAAATATTTTCTCTGTATTAATTATTTTACATTAAGAATTAAGCTCACTGGAAGATTTTGTTGACTTTAAGGCTATGTGTCATCTCTGCAATAACTCTATTTGGCTTGGAATAACTGTTCAGCTGTATTGAGGAAAATATCCTCTATTCTGGTCATTACTCGACCTCTGTTGAATGCTGTGAGGCTACAGGTGGAATTAGGTAGCTGAGAGGAATCAATTAGCCTCTGATGTGGCAGTGGAGGCTTTTCGAGTCTGATAGATATTTTTTATTGGTCTTTAACTATGTTTAATTTAGAGGATGAGGCTTTTGATTGTCGATCTTAGCCATAATACACCAAATCTGTGATTCAACCTTCAATTCTTCATCTCTGGTTTGATTTGATCTTCAATACTGATACTCTCTGTTTTTTTTAAACTTTACTGTGTCTTGTTGATGTGCAGGTGCGTGGAGGGTTTATAATAGTATCAGTGCTCATGAGGCACCGATAAAACATGGTGTTGAACCCTATCGGTGGATACTCTTTGATAAATGAAAGCCTGGAGGATTGTCATCCTCAGATTTTATTTTCTTTTAAAATCAATTGAAAACTTATAAAACCTGCATAAACCATAAAATAGTTATGAAATCCTACGTATTTGGTAAAACTGCTTCAGAGGCTCGGGCTTGGATCGTGACCGTTGGATGAAAGCATCCAACGGTGGAGATTTGTTCGCGGGGGTCAAAAGGAGAGCGGTTGGAGAAAATGGTGGAGAGATTAAGTTAGGGCCGTTGATCTTGCAGAGATCAACGGTCGAAATGAGTCGAGAGAAAATAAAGCAAAGGGGTCATTTTATAGAGAAATGGTCGAAAATGCACGAAAATGGCTTAAAAAAACTTAATCATCAGTGAAAAAGGCCGAATGTATTTTGGGGTTTCTGAAAAGGATCTGGGCCATTGGATGAGATCAACCCAAGGAGATCAACGGTCAGGATTGAACGATGAAGGCCCTTTGGAAAATGCGAAAGGCAATAGAACAACACGAAATAAAATTGGCACCATTGATCTACAGAGATCAATGGCGGAGGCTGCACGCGATGAAACACAATGGAAACAAGGGAAAGTGGTTTCCGGTGGAGAAACTGGCAGTATCACGTAGAAAAAGGGGAGGAAGGTGGTTTTTCCTTTTTGAATGTGATATGTGTTAGAGGGCGACACGTGGCATTGGAAAACCACTTACATCATGTCATTTAAAATCATTAACCTCCGAGCATGAACTTACGTGAAAATGCACGTCAGCCATTAGATCTGGGGCCTCAGATCGAACGGTGGGGAGTGAGCGCGATATAGGCAAGATGCGCAGGCAGAAGCAGGTATGGTAGTTTTAATCCAAGCCATTGGCTTAGAGATTGGATGGCTGAGATCTAATTTGGAGGAAGGTAGGACCCACAAGGGTCGGGCTCATCGAGGTAAATCTGGGCCGTTGGATCAAATGGATCAACAGTGAAGATCGAAACTGGGGTTTAAATGGAAAAATAAACGAGGCGGAGAAAGGTTAATACGGGTCGTTGATATGCAGAGATCAATGGCTGAGATCGGCTAAAAGAACATTATACAGGGGTTTTCAAGTTTTTAACCAAGGTCGGGAGGAAAGATTTGGACCGTCGGATGTTGACACGTGGTTGGCCCAGATGTAATCGGAGCTTTGCGATCGATGGGGGGCAAAGGTTGAATGAGCACCGGTGCAATTGAACATAGACCAACGATCTGCAGATCAGATTGATGGCGGAGAATGTATTGGAGGAGGCCAATCGGGGAGGGTGAATAAAATATTAACGCACCAATGGAAATCTCCCGATGCGAGATTGCACTGGCCTTTGATTGGCTCAAGATTTAACGGTGGAGAAGGGCTCCGACCAATGAACGGCGGGCCATGCTTATAACACAAAAAATCAAAATTTTATGAAATACAAAGGGACATTGGCTCCGGGGTGGGTCATATGTAAGGTTTGGCGCCCGATTGCGGGGCCTTGGTTTTATAAAGAAAGAAAAGGCTTGGGGCTTAAATACAAGGATCCAATTGGCACCGGGACGAAGGAGATCGGCTTTTCAATCTACCCATTAGAAAATCTCCGATGTGAGATCATGTTGACTGTCGATCGGCTTTTTAGATCGACGGTCCTTTTCATTAAAAAACATTGCACAGGGAGGTTTAACATAAACATAGGAAAAGTGGGTTCTATGAATTTACAAAGGGAAAACATGATCGGGGAAGGTTTATACAATGTTTTAAGCGCCCGATAAAAAACTCAAGGTTATGCGAATAAAGCAAAGGATTGGGGCTTATATCAAAAAGGGCCAATCACATTGGAGGTTTCATAAAAGCCAAAATACTTGCGCTCTCTGATTGTTTCGATGCGATAAGCGCTCGGGACAATTAGCATTTGGTTCCAGCGCTAGGGCACATGTGGGGAAGTGGTTTAGGACTTAGCCCAAAAGGGCTTAAACCCATAGTTAAAAAATTTATTTTTTATGAAAATTTCAAGTTTTTTGATGGATTTGGGGGTTTCGGTAAGGTTTAAAAATGAGTTTTAAACCTTATAAATCTGATTTTAATGAAGGGAAGAAGGGAATAAATGAAAAATAGAGGAATTTTATGGGGAAAAAGAGGACAAAATGAGGTTAATGATGAAGGGAAAAAGGAGTAAAATGAGGGGAAAATGGGGATTTTTGCAGCAGTCTTCTCTTCATGAAACAAAAGAATTTATGAGTTGAAAAGGGAAACAACAGTGAAGATTAACCAAAGAATAAGATGCCTTCATGAGACTTCAAGAGATAAAAATTTTAGCAATAAAACTTGTTTCTTGAAGGCTCAAAAAATTATTTAGCCACCATTTGATATGACAAATTTTATAGGTGGCTAACAGTGGCTCCACATGGGGATGGTGCCTTCTTGAAGGCATCAAGAACTTCAGAATTGCATTCTCTGGGGAGCTGATCAGTGCCTTATCCATTGGGCTGTAACTTTCTTTACTTGGATGATCTTATTTTTCTCTGAAAATATTAGCAGCCATGAAAAAAAATGGAACTTCATCAACACAAGCTTTCTACCTACCCAATCCTACTAATCTAACATTTTTTCTTCTTTAGAGTGCACTTGGATTGGCAAACTCTTTTACAAACATTTTATTATTTTGAAAGAAAAAAACTAATCTAAGTCTACTTCTTATTTTTCCATGAACTCAGATTAAACAGTTGAGTCCATAAACTTCTCTACCTAATCTACCATCTTTTAGGATTAAACAGTCTAACAAATTTTTATTCACTAATTTCTAAAACAGAAATTCAAAAACATACAAGTCAGGATTAAACAGTCTAACTTGTTGCTGATCCATGGCATAAAAAACAAGCTGCACATAGATATTATTTTACAGAAAATTAAATCAAAAGGGAAGGCTTAAGATCTGAAAGTTCTAAGCACGACCTTCTCTTTTCTTCAGCTCTGTTTTTTACTTCTATTTGAGCTGTCTTTTCCTTGTTCTCTGGTTCAGATTTTGAGCTGATTAGAACCAGTTCACTTGTGTTTTTTACTCAATATTTTAAATAGATTGGAGTCATTCTTTATTTTGAAAACTAAGGTTCGGATTTTGAGATAGTTTGAACCTCTAATTTCTATCCTAATCTACCTAACTGATAAGCCAATATTAAGTTGTTTGGAAAATCGAAGTCACTAACCTATCAGCAATAAATTTAAAACTAACTAGCCATGATTAAGCTATATGACTAGTTAGAAGTGTGTTTTTTGGGAGCGGCATTTGGGCTTGCACACTTTCAGATTTTGTTTCTCTTTTTTGGTATGGAGCTATACCTTTCTTGTTTTTACAATCTTCCCTCTTTTCTTTCTTCTATTGTTTTTGTATTTTTTATTTTTCTAACTTTGACTGCAATGATGGATGAAATATTTATAATGGAAAAGGGATAAAAAGGCGTTAAAAACATGATGGGATTAAGAGAAGTAATGTTCGAGCATCCTGCCATTGACAGGACCCCCAAACAGTTCAGATCCTTTCAAATCCTGCAAGAAAAAGACATTGTTACCAGCAGCAGAATGAATGAGATAAGGGCCAAGCCATAAGTTGTGAAATTTCCCATGCTTTCCCTTGTCTTCTCTCCTTGAATCCCACTTTAACACTTTGTCCCAAACATTGAAATTGTTGGCCTTTGTTCTTATGTCAAAGAGCTTCTTGATGCTGTCTTGCTTTTGTAATTCTTTGTGGTAAACCTCCTCTCTGGTTTGCTAAAGATGAATAGTTTGATTTATCCTTCTGATCATGTCATTATCTTCAAACTACAACTCTTGAATGAACTTCATAACTAGTACACCAAGGCTGGTTGGAAAAATTGCATCTGTACCATACACAAGCTGGTAGGGTGACATTCCAATGGATTTCTTTAGTGTCAATCTATCAGCCCAGAGTGCATGGACTAGCCTTGTGTGCCAAGACTTCTTTTTTTCCTCCAACAACCTCTTGATTATGTTCACCAAACTCTTGTTTGAGGATTCTGCTACCCCATTACCTTGTGGGTAATAAGTAGTAGAATGGCCCAATGTTATCTGATATTTGTGACAGAATTCAACCATCTTCTTGGATCCAAATGCTGTTGCATTATCAGTAATGATCTTCCTAGGATAGCCAAATCTAGAGAGGATATGAGTCTCAATGAATTTTATGATGACAGAGTCATTGGCTTGCCTAGAAGGGATGAATTCTATCCATTTGGTAAAGTAGTATGTTGCAGTGAGAATCCATTTATGTTGGGCAGATGAGGGTGGATGGATTTCTCCTATGAAGTCAATTCCCCACTATTTAAAAGGAGCTTCAACAATGATTGGATGCAGAGGTAAGGGAAGAGAATTTGTTTTGCCTTCAAAAAGTTGGCATTTATGACAGGAAATTATCATCTTATGGATATCTAGAAAGAGTGTGAGCCAATAGTAACCAGATCTAAGGATCTTGTTGGCTGTTGTGTTCCAGTAGAGGTGGTCTCCACATTCTCCTTCATGGAATTCGTGCCTAAACTTCTTTGCATCATACTCAGGTAAACATTTAGGAAATATCCCACTTGCATTTTTCCAATAAAGACATTTATCTATAATGCAATAGTTTACAGATTTTAACTTCAAAAACGTTGCCTTTGTTTTTGATAAACTATGAGGTGTATTCAAATTAAGAAAAACATATAGAATGTCAGCATACCAAGAGGAATTCATAAAATTGTCTTCAACAATGGGAGTTGAGAATTCCTCTTGTTCATCTAAAGCATTTATCATATAAATATCAAGAACTTCAAAATTTGATTCAACCATTAATCTAGCTAGACATTGGCATTTGATGAGTTTAGTGGGCTTGATTTCTAAATCATATTCAAGTATCATACCTATCGACTTACCTCTCTTACCATCTGGGTCCTGTGTTAGAATGTCTTTCACAACTGAATTTGGGACAAAGGCAATGATGTGTGAGTGAAGGATGTAAACTCTAAAGTCTTGTAAAGCCTTAACCAAAGCAAAAGCTTGCTTTTACATGATGTTGTACTTCAAAGGAGAATCCCTAAATGCCTTACTAAAGAATGCAATAGGCTACTCTTTTCCTTGTGGATTTTTCTGTAAAAGGACAACAGCTATTGTATGTTCTGATGCAAATGAAAAAATATAATTTTTTTTTGAAAAATCAGGACTTATTAGAACTGGTGTTTTGGTTAATGCTTGTTTTACCAGCGCAAAGGACTTCTTTGCTTCCAAGGTCCATTTAACCCCTTGCTCCTTCTTCAGCATGTTTGTAATGTTTCTAAAGAGCTAAACCAAGTTGGGTATGAACCTTCTCAAGAAATTAATCTTTCCATTGAAATATTGGAGCTCCTTGATGCTTCAAGGATGAGAGATTTGCAATATGGCCTCAATCCTCTTTGGGTCTATCTTTATACCCTCTTCTGAAATAATGTGCCCAATAAGTTTACCTTCTTGGATACCGAATAGTGTTTTCTTAGGGTTTAAAGATATCCCAAACTTTCTGCATTTCTCAAAAAAATTTCTCAAATGATCTAAGTGCTTTTCATCTGTTTTGGAAAAAACAGTGACATCATCAAGGTAAATAATGATGAAGTAGCCCAATTCTTCCGAGAATTATATGTCCATGGCTCTCTGAAATGTAGCGCCAGCATTCATTAGACCGAAGGGCATTTTCACATACATGAAAGTGCCCCAAGGTGTAGTAAAGGTTGTCTTCAATTGATCATCAGGATGAACTAAAATATGATTGTATCCTAAGTAGCCATCAAGAAAAAAAATTATTTTGGAACCAACTACCCTTTGTAAAATATGATCCATATTGGGTAAAGGGTAGTTGTCCTTCAATGAAGCTTTGTTTAAGTCTCTAAAGTCTATACAAAGCCTAATCTCTCATGTTTTCTTCCTAACTGACACCAAATTAGACACCCACTCAGAATATCTAATAGGGACAATAATACTAGCTTCATACATTTTATTGATCTCCTTCTCAACCAAAGGTAACTGAACAGGGTTTATTTTGTACAGTTTTTGTTTATATGGTTTTTGGTTTTCTTTGAGAGGGATTTTGTGCTGAATTATTTTAGTGTCATAGGATTTCAGATCCTCATAACTCCACGCAAAAACATCAGAAAATTCTTTAAACAGCTCTATGTATTTGAGTTTGATGTGAGATGGTAAAGTCTTAGACAGTTTTATCATCATTGGTTTCTGTTCACTGCCTATATTACACTCTTCAACTTCAGTCTCGACAGGCTCTAGTTTTGGCTTCTTGGCCACATCGTTAAAATCAAACAACTCTTCTAAAGGGGACAAACCTTTTGGAAAATTTTGATCTTCAGACTGCAGAGTTTCTAAGTCCTTTGTTTCCAACTCTGCAATCATCTTTATTATGTTTTCAAGTTTTCCAGATAACAAGTTTACATTAGCAACCTCAGGAGAATTTTCTTCTTCATCAAGAAAATTTTCTTCACTAGGGAAATCTGATTCATAGTCTGAATCCGAACTTGGTAGTTTGAATTCATTTCTGAACTGCACGAAGTCTTCTATTTGTTTGTCTCCGTCAAACACTTGCCAATATTTCTCGTTATCAGGGACAACTGGTCTAAATTTAATCTGAGTTGTGCATTGTTTGGTTTCATATGGCATTAAACATGTTCTTGTAGAAACGCTAAACTGTGGGCCATGTTATTCTTTCTTCTTGGGACAAAAATCAATTGGGATTCCTCAAAATTTTTTAATAAATCCATGACATCGTTTCGGTAGGCTCTAAGTCTAGGTTGATTAGCGTTGTATTCCCCATTGACCTACCTAATGATTAATTCTGAATCCCCATGCACTCTTATTTTCTTGGCTCCTAATTTCTTCAGAAAATGTAAGCCTAGAAGAAGGGATTCATATTCCACTATTTTATCTGAACACTGAAAGTTTAATCTATAGGAAAGGCTTTCCGTGTGGTTGTTTTCAGTGTTGCGTATCCAGACCCCTGCACCAGCATTGCTCCTAGTGCAGGACCCGTCAAAGTTCATACTCCACAGAGGACTAGTTTCAGGTTCAGCTTGGTTACTATCCTCTTCAACTAACGTGCTTTCAGATTGTTCTTGAATGTCAGCACTTAGTTGACCTTGTTTTAATTCCTTAGGTATTTCAATATGTTGAGTAACTATTTCTTGACTATCAAGGTTAAAAAGCGATGGAAGAATGATTTGTAGCTCAAGACCCGTATTTGGTGTGCTATAGTTTAAAGGTTCAACAAACTGTTTCGACACTATTGTGTTGTCTTCCCCCTCCTCTCTATCGGCCATTAATTCATCTAAAGTGACTTTTTCATCCAATATTTCATAATTAAAAAGGATAAATGAATCAAGGCCTGTGTTTACAGAATAAAGGGGAGATTTTTGTGGTCTATCTTGGCTAGTAACCATGTACTGCATATGGGAGTCCCTGTAAAGTCTTTTAGTCTGATTGAAAACAGGGATGGTCACATAGGTCATGTCCATCTGCATAGTTCCGTGTAACTTAGCTCCCCAATATATAGATAAAAGCATTCCATACTTTGGGGGCACATCAGCCACTACTATATCCATGACTAAACATTTGGCTGGGATTTGTGCTAAGTTAACACATAGGGATTTGATTAATCCTAAACATTTTACTCTGCTTGAGTCAAAGGAGTAAATATCTTTGTATGGCCTAGCGATTTCAAGACCTAGGCTCTCCATTACAGCTTTGGGCATTAAATTGTGAGAGGCTCCTGAATCATGCATAGTGTTATGCAAAATCTTGTCATGAACATTTAAACTAATGTAAAAAGGAGGAACAGGTCCCTCTTGATATCTACCTTCAATATCAGGACCGAAAAATGAGCTCTAGCTGGTCATCATTAAGATTGACTATGTCATTATTCTCTTCTGTGTTTAAAGCCTTAAAAATTTGGGTTCTATATACATTTTGGGCAGCTAATTGAGTTAGAGGAATAGAGATTTTGATTCTGGAAATTTCCTGCTCCAGACTGAAAGGAATCTGATTATTTGAAGCGATAGTCTCAGCCTTATTAACTGCCACCCTATGAGAAAAGTCAGTTTGCTGATTTCCTCTATTTACATTAGACAAAATTGTTTTGACAGGAGTACTAGCTGATGTACTAATACTGCTAAGGTCTGCACTTTGTTTTTCATTGTTTTGAGTGCTTTTCTCCTTGTTTTTATCAGAATTAACAACCATTGTTTTGTCTTTCTGCTTTGTAACTTTTGGTTTACTTGTAGTGTTGTTTTGTGAAGAATTGTCAGAGGTTTTGGTCTTGGGAGTTTGTTGATTGCTTTTACTCCTAAGGTCATATTCCTTTTGAGGCTCTATGATAACATTTTCCATGTCTTGATAATAAATTTCCTCATCATCTCTTTTGTCATCATAGGGTGTATATAGACCTTGTTTTTTATCAAAATGAACTTCAAAGTCATCATTATCTACTCCCAACATATTGATATCATCATCTTCTGTCTGCTCTATTGTATTTTCAATCTCACTTACATAGTTTTGATGAAAGGAGGGGTGATTTGTTGATCATCCTCCCTTGGTCTATTTTGAGGTTGGTTTCTCCTAAAATTATGATTTTGCTTATGATTTCTGTTTTGAGGAGTAGTTTGGTTTTGAATTGCTTGTGCTCTCTCAAGAATGCTCATATTTTTCATCATCTCCTCCATCATTCTTTCCATCTTCGAGTTGGATGTGGAAGGTGTAGATTCCTCTCTAAAGGATACTCTCTTCTCATTTTTCATTCTTGCTCTTTTCTCCATTAAGTTAACTTCCATAGCAAGAGCCCCTTTTTGCATATCTTCAAGGGTCAAAGGGTCTCTCTCTCTCAGCTGATAGGCCATCTCAAGATCAAATCCTTCAGGAAACTTGTTTAAAGCTAAGCCTTGTGGAGGTTTTAGGTCTGGGGGAAGGGCATTGTAAACGCTGTTAAACCTAGTGCAATAGGCTTGTACACTTTCCCCAACATTTATATGGAGATTTTTATAATCAGGAAGTATTTAAAGAGGGTTTTTCCTTACTTCCCATCTGTTTAAGAATGTCTGATGGAAGCCTTGAAGATAATTTATACTATGGGGGGCTAAGCCTTTGAACCATTTTCTTACTTCTCCCCCTAAACTCTAAGAAAATAGTCTAAGCTTAACAGATTCATCATCAATTTCATTTCTGTCGAAGTATTCATTCATCTTATCCACATGTTGTGAAGCAGTAATTGCATTATTGGAATCATACAATGGTATTTTGGACTGATAGTCTTGTGGAAGATTCACTAATGGTAAAGGAAGGACCAACGGGGCAGACCATGTTGCCATGATATGGGGTGGAGGTGGATTTACAAGAGGTGGATTAAGAAGAGGTAAAGTGGGATGGAATGGAGTGGTTTGGACAGTGGATGTAGGATGAGCAGATGTGGATGGACCAGGAATAGATTGCTAAGCTGATCTTGGATGAGAGACACCTAAATTGTAAAGGAAATGCAGATCAGGTGGTGTTGTTTCTCTACTACTAGGATGTCCACTTTGATCCGGGGATGAAAGGGAAGACTTTGAATCTAGCTAATCTAAATAATCAAGCGACCTAGTTCTAAATGGATTTCTTAAGTCTACTTGTGATTGTTGTAGAGTTGCAAGGTTTTTAGGAACTGAATTAGCTCTAGAGGGTGATCTGAAAATAGTTGAAAATTTAATCTTAGGAGACTTCCTAAGGATACTTTCAGGGTTATCAACTATCTTAGGTGGGTTTGGGTCAGGGTAGGCTCTAGTATGAATCTTCTTAGGAGCCACTATGCTATGTTTTTTAGACCCAACCAAACAAGAAAATTTCAACTAGATATGACAATCTTTAAGAGGTTAACTGATCTGTTTTAAATAAGAAAATTTTAATCCTAAAGTCCTGTTACTGAGTCTAAAAGATGTTATGATGATAATAGGTCTTCCCAGTGGAGTCTTAAGGTCTTTTTAGGATCGTGGAGTCACCAAGTGGAATTTTTTAGCTCTTTTGGAGGTAAAAGGTTTTATGGTCCACCACCATGTTTATTAAATACCAATCTGAAATATTTTTGGGTTTTCTGAGTTATTTTTTAGTCCTATGGGTTCTAGAAAGTATCTTAAATCTGTTTCAACACTTAGCTACGATGATGAGACAAATACAGTTTGCTTTTATGGATAAGCTCGCCGATTCCTTCAAGGTTTGATAAACTCTTATGAGAATCCTAAATTTTCCTTAGTTTGTCACTAATTCAAACAAGTTTTATCATGATTACCATTTGCTTGGTAGTGCTTGAAGAGGGATGCTTGTACTCAAGGGGTCTGTAAAAGATCTTAAGGGTACTGAAGACTAAATTTGACTCAGTTCCCCAGCGGAGTTGCCAGAAATGTTATTTTTTGGTGGCTCAACTGGAAAATATACCAAATATTCTTTGAAACAAATTTCCAATATCCTATGATTACCTTAAAATGAAAATGACTCATAAGTCCCCAGCGGAGTCGCCAGAAATGTTAGCTCCCCATAATTCCAGCAGATTGGTGAGACCAGAACTGTGGAGAGAAACACTTGAACCACTTTGGGATTCTAGGATCTAGCCCTCCTGAATCCGTAGAGGGATCTCTCCAATAAGTGCAAATATTTGATTTATCTTTAAGGCTTTTGGGTAATGATATTAGGCTAGTTATTAAGAGAAGGGGTTTTGTTTGTTTTTGGATGGTTGAGCATGATTATTAGATGAGTGGAAAGTCCTAAATTGAAAGAGTTTCAAAGGTGTGAAGTTGCAAGCAATCGGAACAAGATTTGGCTAAAAAGATAGATGTAATGTTGGTTTTTAGTCCATTGGGCTATGGAGTCATAATAGGGCTTTAATTGTGCAACAATTCAAGAGTGGTCCAAGGGGAAAGTCATCTATATCACAAGATATTTTGAGATAAAATGATGGAATGGAATAATAAAAGTGTTGGAGGTGTGGAAACAGATAATAATTTCAACAAGGATTTATAGTCTGTCCAAACAAGAAAAGCCTATTAAGTAACTGTTTAAAATTGGCCAAAGGGTAGGGCTCACCATAAACCTCTTTGGGCAAGTTCGTATTATAGCAACTCAATAGAAAAACAATCCAGTAATCCGCATAATTACTTTCAGAAAGTATGAAAACAGATAAGAGAAACAAAGTGCAACTTAAGATCAGATAAGATACTTTTAAATCTAGTTTTCTTTCAGCATACACTTAGGGAAACTTTCAGAATTTACCTTTGGAGAAAGAAGCTAGAAAACAGGGCACACTATCACTAGTCTAACTTTACTAAGAAAATAATGAAAATAACTTTCAAGAACAATGTTTAAAGCAAACATTAGGACGAGGGAACGCCAACATTCCTAACTGCTTAAACTGTATTTAATCGTTCTTAAATAAAAAAATTAGAGGAAAACATTGAGATAAAGCTTATTAGTCAGAGAAGGGTACTATAAATAGTAAATCCTAACTCTATGCTTGTTGTTTTTTATCAGATAATAATGGAAAAAATGGCGTACATGAAAGGAAAACAAATAACATAGAAAGAAGCACTTCACTAGTGATATAGACCAAGATCCCAAGAAACAACTTGTTTATTGATGTCAAACCAGTTACATTCTTCAAGTCCAATGTTTCAGTTCAACAATCATCTTCACTTCTCAGCCTAACTTATTTGACTACAAACAGAGCTTCAAGGGCTAGTGAACACTATTTACAAGTAGAAGTTTCGATCAGAAGTATATTTCAAAGTTCTGCAACCAACCCTTTACAATGAGCTCCTCAAGAAGGTTTTATAGAAAAATGAGGAGGTCGAATAGAGAAAAGATCTATGAGTTCAATTAATACGGATTTAATGCTTCTCGCCCTTTCAGGGGCTCAATGGAGAAGTTTACAAATATTTTCCTTGTATTAATTGTTTTACATTAAGAATTAAGTTCACTAGAATATTTTGTTGACTTTAGGGCTCTATATCATCTTTGCAATAACTCTGTTTGGCTTGGAATAACTGTTTGGCTGTATTAAGGAAAATATCCTCTGTTCTAGTCATTACTTGGCCTCTGTTGAATGTTGTGAGGCTACAGGTGGCATTAGGTTGCTGAGAGGAATCAATTAGCCACTGATGTGGCAGTGGAGGCTTTTTGGGTCTGATAGATATTTTTAATTGGTTTTTAATTGTGTTTAATTTAGAGGATTAGGATTTTGATTGTCGATCTTAGCCATAATGCACCAAATTTGTGATTCAACCTTCAATTATTCGTCTCTGGTTTGATTTGATCTTCAATACTGATACTCTCTATTTGTTTTAAGCTTTACTGTGTCTTGTTGATGTGTAGGTGCGCAAAGGGTTTATAATAGTATCAGTGCTCATGAGGCACCGATAAAACATGATGTTGAACCCTATCGGTGGATACTCTTCGATAAACGAAAGCCTAGAGGATCGTCATCCTCGAATTTTATTTTCTTTTAAAATCAATTGAAAACTTTTAAAACCTGCATAAACCATAAAATAGTTATGAAATCCTGCGCATTTGGTAAAACTGCTTCAGAGGCTTGGGCTTGGATCGTGACCATTGGATGAAAGCATCCAACGATGGAGATTTGTTCGCGGGGGTCAAAAGGAGAGCGGTTGGAGCAAATGGTGGAGAGATTAAGTTAGGGTCGTTGATATTGCAAAGATAAATGGTTGAAATGAGTTGGGAGAAAATAAAGAAAAGGGGTCAATTTATAGAGAAATGGTCGAAAATGCGCGAAAATGGGTTAAAAAACCTTAATCATCAGTGAAAAAGGCCAGATGTATTTTGGGGTTTCTGAAAAGGATTTGGGTTGTTGGATGAGATTAGCCCAAGGAGATCAACAGTCAGGATTGAACGATGAAGGCCCTTTGGAAAATGCGGAAGGAGATAGAACAACACGAATTCAAATTGGCACCGTTGATCTGCAGAGATCAACGGCGAAGGCTACACGCGATGAAACACAATGGAAACAAGGGAAAGCGGTTTCGGGTGGAGAAACTAGCAGTATCGCGTAACAAAAGGGGAGGAAGGTGTTTTTTCCTTTTTGAACGCGATATGCATCAGAGGGCGACAGGTGGCATTGGAAAACCACTTACATCATGTAATTTAAAATCATTAACCTCCAAGCATGAACTTACGCGAAAACGCGCGTCAGCCGTTAGATCTGGGGCCTCAGATTGAATGGTGGGGAGTGATCGCGATATCGGCAAGATGAGCAGGAAGAAGTAGGTAGGGTGGTTTTAATCTGAGCTGTTGGATCAGAGATTGGACGGCTGAGATCTAATTTGGAGGAAGGAAGGACCCACAGGGGCCGGGCCCGTCGGGGTAAATCAGATCAGATCAACGACGGAGAATGTATCGGAGGAGGCCAATCGGGGAGGGCGAATAAAATATTTAACGCGCCAATGGAAATCTCACGATGCGAGATTTCGTTGGCCGTTGATTGGTTCAAGATTTAATAGTGGAGAAGGGCTCCAACCAATGAACGACGGGCCATGCTTATAACACAAAAAATCAAAATTTTATGAAATACAAAGGGATATTGGCTTCGGGGCGGGTTATATGTAAGGTTTGGCGCCTGATTGCAGGGCCTTGGTTTTATAAAAAAGCAAAGGCTCGGGGCTTAAATACAAGGAGACAATCGGCATCGAGACAAAGGAGATGGGCTTTTCAATCTACCCATTAGAAAATATCCGATGCGAGATCATGTTGACCGTCGATCGGCTTTTTAGATCGATTGTCCTTTTCATTAAAAAACATTTCACAGGCAGGTTTAACATAAACATAGGAAAAGTGGGTTCTATGAATTTACAAAGGGAAAACATGATCGGGGAAGGTTAATACAATGTTTTAAGCGCCCGATAAAAAACTCAAGGTTATGCGAATAAAGCAAAGGATCGGGGCTTATATCAAAAAGGGCCAATCGCATCGGAGGTTTCATAAAAGCCAAAATACTTGCACTCTCTGATTGTTCTGATGGGATAAGCACTCTGGACCATTAACACTTAGTTCCAGTGCTAGGGCACATGTGGCGAAGTGGTTTAGGACTTAGCCCAAAGGGGCAGAATGCTGTGAGGCTACAGGTGGCATTAGGTAGCTGAGAGGAATCAATTAGCCTCTGATGTGGCAGTGGAGGCTTTCTTGGTCTGATAGATATTTTTTATTTGTATTTAAATGTGTTTAATTTAGAGGATTAGGCTTTTGATTGTCGATATTAGCCGTAATCCACCAAATCTGTGATTCAATCGTCAATTCTTCATCTCTGGTTTGATTTGATCTTCAATACTAATACTCTCTGTTTGTTTTAAACTTTACTGTGTCTTGTTTATGTGCAGGTGCGCGGAGGGTTTATAATAGTATCAGTGCTCATGAGGCACCGATAAAACATGGTTTTGAACCCTATCAGTGGATACTCTTCGATAAATGAAAGCCTAGAGGATCGTCATCCTCAGTGTTTATTTTCTTTTAAAATCAATTTAAAACTTCTAAAACCTTCATAAACCATAAAATAGTTATGAAATCCTGCATATTTTCTAAAACTGCTTCAGAGGCTCAGGCTTGGATCGTGACCGTTGGATGAAAGCATCCAACGGTGGAGATTTGTTCGCGGGGGTCAAAAGGAGAGCAGTTGGAGAAAATGGTGGAGAGATTCAGTTAGGGCCGTTGATCTTGTAGAGATCAATGGTCGAAATGAGTCAGGTGAAAATAAAGAAAAGGGGTCACTTTATAGAGAAATGGTTGAAAATGCGCGAAAATGGCTTAAAAAACCTTAATCATCAATGAAAAAGGTAGGATGTATTTTGGGGTTTTCGAAAAGGATCTGGGCCGTTGGATGAGATCAGCCCAAGAAGATCAATGGTCACGATTGAACAATGAAGGCCCTTTGGAAAAGGCGAAAGGCGATAGAACAACAAAAAATTAAATTGGGACCGTTGATCTGCAGAGATCAACGATGAAGGCTGCACGTGATGAAACACAATGGAAACAAGGGAAAGCAGTTTCGGGTGGAGAAACCGGCAGTATCGCGTAGAAAAAGGGGAGGAAGGTAGTTTTTCATTTTTGAATGTGATATGCATCAGAGGGCAACACGTGGCATTGGAAAACCGCTTACATCGCATGATTTAAAATTATTAACCTCTGAGCATGAACTTACACAAAAACGCGCGTCAGCCATTAGATCTGGGGCCTCAGATCGAACGGTGGGGAGTGAGCATGATATTGGAAAGATGCGCGGGCAGAAGTAGGTAGGGTGGTTTTAATCTGAGCCATTGGATCAGAGATTGGATGGTTGAGATCTAATTTGGAGGAAGGCAGGACCCACAGGGGTTGGGCCCGTTGAGGTAAATCTGGGCCGTTGAATCAAACAGATCAACAGTGAAGATCGAAACTGGGGTTTAAATGGAAAAATAAATGATGCGGAGAAAGGTTAATATGGGTCATTGATCTGCAGAGATCAACGGCTGAGATCGGCTAAAATAACATTATACAGGGGTTTTCATGTTTTTAACCAAGGTCGGGAGGAAAGATCTGGACCGTCGGATGTTGACATGTGGTCGGCCCAAATGTAATCGGAGCTTTGCGATCGGTGGGGGGCAAAAGTTGAATGAGTGCCGGTGCGATTGAACGTAGACCGTCGATCTGTAGATCAGATCGATGACGGAGAATGTATCGGATGAGGAAAATCAGGGAGGGAGAATAAAATATTTAACGCACCAATGGAAATATCTCGATGCGAGATTTCCCTGTCCGTTGATTGGATCAATATTTAACGGTGGAGAAGGGCTCCAACCAATGAACGACGGGCCATGCTTATAACACAAAAATTCAAAATTTTATAAAATACAAAGGGATATTGGCTTCGGGGCGGGTTATATGTAAGGTTTGGCACCCGATTGCAGGGCCTTGGTTTTATAAAGAAAGCAAAGGCTCGGGGCTTAAATACAAGGAGCCAATCAGCATCAGGACAAAGGAGATGGGCTTTTCAGTCTACCCATTAGAAAATCTCCGATGCGAGATCATCTTTACCGTCGATTGGCTTTTTAGGTCGACGGTCCTTTTCATTAAAAAAACATTACAGAGGCGGGTTTAACATAAACATAGGAAAAGTGGGTTCTATGAATTTACAAAGGGAAAACATGATCGGGGAAGGTTTATACAATGTTTTAAGCACCCGATAAAAAACTCAAGGTTATGCGAATAAAGCAACGGATCGAGGTTTATATCAAAAAGGGCTAATCGCATCGGAGGTTTCATAAAAGCCAAAAGACTTGTACTGTCCAATTGTTCCGATGCGATAAGCGCTCGGGACCATTAGCGCTTGGTTCCAGTGCTAGGGCACATGTGGGGAAGTGGTTTAGGACTTAGCCCAAAGGGGGTTAAACCCATAGTTAAAAAACTTATTTTTTATGAAATTTTCAAGGTTTTTGATGGATTTGGGGGTTTCGGTAAGGTTTAAAAATGAGTTGTAAACCTTATAAAAGGGATTTTAATGAAGGGAAGAAGGGAATAAATGAAAAATAGAGGAATTTTATGGGGAAAAAGAGGACAAAATGAGGTTAATGATGAAGGGAAAAAGGAGTAAAATGAGGGGAAAATGGGGATTTTGCAGCAGTCTTCTCTTCATGAAACAGAGGAATTTCTGAGTTGAAAAGGGAAACAGTAGTGAAGATTAACCAAAGAATAAGATGCCTTCATGAGACTTCAAGAGATAACATTTTTAGCAATAAAACTTGTTTCTTGAAGGCTCAAAAAATGATTTAGCCACCATTTGATATGACAAATTTTATAGGTGGCTAACAATATAATTGATGAGCTTCCTCACCAAGGGTCCCACCCATTATGAGGTTGCTTCCATGCAAAGGCTCCTCCACAAAAACTGTGTTGTCCAACAATATGGTTCAATGCATCTAGACAGTTTTGTTGACTTGGTTAAACTTGACCTTGCCCACATAGTTTAGGCCTTGTTGACACATGTGGATGCTTGAACTGGTTATTACATGATCCGCTTTTCACATTAGGAAGGCGTTTTATTCATATTTGAGAAAATTATGAGCCTCCTTGCCCATTTATTCACCAATCTAAGTTTTAAGAGAAAAATTAATGTTCCCATTAGCTGAAGCTAAATTAGGAACATTACAGTCTCCCCCTCCCAAATGTTTCTTGTCCTCAAGCAACTGCAAGGGTGCTGCAAAATCTCCCCTCTTCCTCTTGTGGTCCTCTCATCCCATAGCCTCCTCCATTGCTTCAGAATTTCTGCAAAAACTCCATCTCCCAATGGCTCCTCCCAAGTGTGCAAGTTTTCCTTTGGTGAATAAACCCAATGGCTCTCATCATGAAATAATGGAAGGTTGTTATGGAAACCTTCTTTCTGACCCATGGCCGCCTCAAGATAGAAGTGATGAAAATCATGGGGATTTTCATCATCAATGGAGGTTTGCCTCCTCCATGCTATCATCCAAATAAAATGAATCACCCTCCAACTTGGTAATTCATAGAAAAGCTCCTCCCAATTTCTTATGAGAGGCATGCCCCAAGTGTTCCAACAAATCATATGTTCCACAGCCTAAAGAAACAAGTGATATGCAATGGTGGCCATATAGTTTCTCATGCTCCCCTTGGAACATGTAGTGCAGAAAAAGTGGGGACTTTCTTCCCCCAAAGACACATCCAACAAATGTGCCTCTCTTCCAACCATGCCTCCAACAAAGACAATAACATCTTCAGCATATGGTAGCATAAGTAATATCATGCTAGATGCCATATACAAAAAGGGAGAAGGAAAATGGTCCCTTATGTGCAACCAGTGTAGTTTTCCTCCTAACTGCCATAAGAGATCATATGACAAGTGTTCTCCCCAACACTTGTTTGTTGCCCCATCCTTCTTGCATTCTTGGAGAAGTTGTATGATGGTTGTTGTTACGGAACCACACCATGAAGGGTACATCATCTCTCCAAGATATCCCAAAGAATGGCCAACATCACCATTGTTCATGGCCCAAAGTGGCTCATGAAGCTCATCAGCAAAAGTGCCCCCTCTTGGAGCCAAGACCTGCATATGAGTGTTAAGAAGATACAAGTATATAATGAATACATCATGAAATTCAGCAATACAATGTTTGTTATACACTTGTTTTAAATCAGCAAGGTAGCTCATGGATGAGCTCCCTCTCACACTCAATAAATAAGGAGGTGATGATGATAACTCTTCCCAAGAGCTATGTTCCTCCTCAACCAGAAAATGATCCATGAACTTAATCATATGAGAGTGCATCTCGTCTCTGAAATTTTCCCACATGAATCCATCTAATATATTATGACATGTTTTAATGAAACTAGTGGGATTTGAAAGCAAGACCTCATAGATTGTGTTAAGTAGTTTATTCTTGAGTTTGGAATCTTTAGTTAAGTAAATCTGATCATGAACATAAATGATCCCATCAACTACTTTATATTTTCCATCCATTTATTTCCCATCAAGAACCTTACATGTGAATAGGTCCTTATAATATTCCATCAAGAGTTGGGACTCCTAATAAGGGTCCAGGCTTCCCAACATTGACAGTGTTGTAATAGTATGAAATGATGCATTTTTCACATGATGGATCTCCTCCTTGACATACTTGATGTCAAAGTCACATGTTGGAGTATTCCCAACTTTCTTTTTCTTCCTTTATTGCAGCTAATCTTGCTCAAGAGAAGATTGAAGTTTAGGAAAGTCATCCTCCCCTTGAAAGGTTCTCTTTCTCAAAAACTTATACAATTTTTCTCCTGCATACAAAAAGGAAATTGTTTTTTTGTTATGTTCAGAAATATTCATTATATATTGGAGTATCCTTTGCTGCTCCAAAGCTATGGAGTGGCCTCTTGATACTATGCTCATATCAGCACAAATTTTTTAATCTATTCCCTCCAACACAAATAGATGAATGGAAGAAAACAAGGTCAATTTCAGAAATTTTCCTAGCCTTCCTTCAATGGTTTTCAGCGCTGTAGTGGTTCCTTCCAAGGTTCCCTCTTTAAACAAATATTTTTTTTCTGTATATAGTTGAGAGAACACTTTAGTTTCCCTCCAATCAGGAGGTCTTCTTGTTGACATGCCTTCTTGCAAAGAGGCATCAAGGCATAGAGTATGATGTGAATGTAGGTGGACATATTTGCCCCTACCCTTGTTGCATGGGTCCTCTTGCCTTCTTTGTTCTTTCAAGATCTGAAATAGAGAAGGGTTCATGCTCTTCATCTCATGATGCCATTCCCCCTCTTTTCCTCCTCCTATCTTCAAGATCCCATCACTTGGCAATAAAAGTGCATGTTGCTCATGTGTTATGCCAAGAGCTCTATGTGTGAGACCTTTTGGAATTATTTGCAATAGTGCAAGAGTTTCTTCTCTTGGAGAAAGTGCTCCCTCCTCTTCTCCATGAGGTGCTTGAGGTGCCCTTTTCATGAATTCTCTATTCTCCCATGCCTTCCCTTTCTCCTCTTCAATAGTTGAAGTTGCCTTATCTTCAACAAGAGACCACAAATCTTGGTCTTCTTTTGAAGAAGGAATCTTCATGTCTTTCCTTGAGAAGAAAGCCCTTCATCCAAAGGAGATCTTGCCCTTGGAAAAGCATAAAAAAAACTCACCTCTGCTTCATTGGTTTCTAGAAATGGAGTTGGATTTATAGACCCTCCCAACTCATGTAAAATTTTTGTTTGATGTGGTTTGATAGTTGCAATAGAAGATGTTTCACATGAAATATCATCAAACCTCTCTAATAATATTTCAATGAACTTTTCATAAGTAGATGTATTGGGATTCTTTAAGGAAAATCATTTAAACAAACACCAAGCATAGGCATTACCCTCAAAATGCAGCGCTGCTACTTTGATGGCCTCAAATTCTGAAACTTGATGTTGTTGCACAAAGGTGTCTAGCTCCTTCACCCAAGCCCTAGCTGGACATAGAGGTGATCGATCAAAAGTGGATAGAAAAAATATACCCTCACCCTGCTCCTTGCTCCTTGTGCTCCTTTCCTCCTTCATTTGACAAAACCCTTGGAAGTTCAAGTGACCTTTGAACTCCTCGGATTGATCTTCATATTCCTGCAAATAATCACCAAGAGTATCTTTCTTTGGCACATCTCCTTTCTTCCTCTTCATGAAGAAATTGTTGATAGAACGTGGTATATCTGATGATATGGCTGAGTGCTCATATCCACAATATGAGGACTTAGGATCTTCCTCCTGTATAGATCTGTGTGAGGGATCTTCATTTGTTTCCCTCCTCATTTCTTTGATGCCCTTGATTTTTCCCTGTAGACTTGAAAAGAGAAGTTCTAAGAACATATTTTATCTAGACAACAAGGGTTTTCTCTGATTTCTTCTGCAAATCTCCTTCTCCCCATGAGAAGACTCCATAATTCTTGAGCTCACAGGCTGAGCTAAGATTGTTGCTCAAATACCACTGTAATGATCCTTTTTCAGGATACAGAAATGAACCAACTGTATAACGGTACTGCTGTGATGAATAAGCTTAAAATATGTATAAGTGACACATATAAATAATATTTAGCTACGACAGCAACTTCTACTTCATTTTATGACCCGGAAAGTGGGGAAAAGCAGCTAAATCAACCCTAAAAAGCATAATTTCAGAATTATCCGTACAAAAAATGGAAAATTGATGGTTGGATATGATATATTAGGTTATGAGGGATGTGCATACCAAATTTCAGCTCAAACAAATAATCCTATCTATGTTAAATAGATCTCCCATCCCTGACTAGGCTCAGAAACCCTAGTTTCCCATGAATTAGAGTATGCAGAAAGTTCTGAAGCTGAATCAACGTGATTTTTTGAAGGTTTTAGATGGGAAATAGTATGAATATCATAAAATATGATCTATAACATGACTTGAGCAATAAGCAAAATATAAACAAAATATTTTCATGGAAAAACCCTCAAGATTAGGGTGCTGCAAGAATAAAATGACTGCATAAAGGGACTGCGCAGTTAATGGAGGTTATGCTTCAAAAATTACAGAGAAAAATCAGATATTTCATTATATGAATCAATAAGGCACAAAAACAAAGATCTAGTCTCTTTTACATAGATCCAAGATCACCCGACAAGGGGATTCTTGACAGAAAATATGTACAAGATGAAATGTTGCAGATTTATGGATGGAATGAAGTTGTATGGCTGAATTGCTACTCAATATCAGCTGAAAATAAAAATAAATGGCTTTAGACACCTTCCTCTATCTCTCCCAAATAAATACAACTCCTCCTTTGGGGAAACTAGCTCAAAGCTTGGGGTTCAACCCCCTTCCACTGCACCTCTTGAAATATGACGCAGTTTTCTGAAGAGAATGCGCTATCACTGAATACAAGTGCTTGGCCCAAAAAAAATATGTGGAAATTTCAGATCAGGAGCTCCTCTTAGATCTCTTGCTACAAGATCTCCAAGAAAAATTAGGGCATTCCCACATGAGAAAACCCTTGCACTAAGCAGTGCAACAACTTAGCTAAACAGCTAAGTATGAAGGAAGTCTAAGTAGACCTCATGAAAATATAATCTTCAATATTCCCATATTCTAGCCATCTCCTTCATTATATAATTGATGAGCTTCCTCACCAAGGTTCCCACCCACTATGCGGTTGCTTCCAAGCAAATGCTCCTCCACAAAAAATGCGCTGTCCAACAAGATGGTTCAATGCATCTAGACAGTTCTGTTGACTTGGTCAAACTTGACCTTTCCCTCATAGTTTAGGCCTTGTTCATACATGTGGATGCTTGAACCGGTTATTACATGATCCCCTTTTCACATTAGGAAGGATTTTTATTCATATTTGAGAAAATTATGAGCCTCCTTGCCCATTTATTCACCAATCTAAGTTTTAAGAGAAAAATTAATGTTCCCATTAGCTGAAGCTAAATTAGGAACATTACAGTCTCCCCCTCCCAAATGTTGCTTGTCCTCAAGAAACTGCAAGGGTGCTGCAAAATCTCCCCTCTTCCTCTTGTGGCCCTCTCATCCCATAGCCTCCTCCATTGCTTCAGAATTTCTGCAAAAATTCCATCTCCCAATGGCTCCTCCCAAGTGTGCAAGTTTTCCTTTGTTGAATAAACCCAATGGCTCTCATCATGAAAGAATGGAAGGTTGTTATGGAAACCTTCTTGCTGATCCATGGCCTCCGCAAGATAGAAATGATGACAATCATGGGGAATTTCATCATCAATGGAGGTCTCCCTACTCCATGCTATCATCCAAATAAAATGAATCACCCTCCAGCTTGGTATTTCACAGAAAAGCTCCTCCAAATTTCTTATGAGAGGCATGCCCAAGTGCTCCAACAAATCATATGGTCCACATCATAAAGAAACAAGTGATATGCAATGGTGGCCATATAGTTTCTCATGCTCCCCTTGGAACATGTAGTGCAGAAAAACTGGGGACTTTCTTCCCCCAAAGACACATCCAACAAGTGTGCCTCTCTTCCAACCATGCCTCCAACAAATACAATAACATCTTCAGCATATGGTAGCATAAGTAATATCATGCTAGCTGCCATATACAATAAGGGAGAAGGAAAATGGTCCCTTATGTGCAGCCAGCGTAGTTTTCCTCCTAACTGCCATAAGAGATGATATGACAAGCATTCTCCCCAACACTTGTTTGCTGCCCCATCCTTCTTGCATGCTTAGAGAAGGTGTATGATGGTTGGTGTTACGGAACCACACCATGAAGAGTACATCAACTCTCCAATATCTCCCAAATAATGGCCAACATCACCATTGTTCATGGCCAAAAGTGGCTCATGAAGCTCATCAGTAAAAGTGCCCCCTCTTGGAACCAAGACTTGCATCTGAGTGTTAAGAAGATAAAAGTATATAATGACTACATCATGAGATTCAACAATACAATGTTTGTTATACACTTTTTTTAAATCAACAAGGTAGCTCATGGATGAGCTCCCTCTCACACTCAATAAATAAGGAGGTGATGATGATAACTCTTCCCAAGAGCTATGTTCCTCCTCAACCAGCAAATGATCCATGCACTTACTCATATGAGAGTGCATTCGTCTCTGAAATTTTCCCACATGAATCCATCTAATATAGTATGACATGTTTTAATGAAACTAGTGGGATTTGAAAGCAAGACCTCATAGATTGTGTTAAGTAGTTTATTCTTGAGTTTGGAACATTTAGTTAAGTAAATTTGATCATGAACATAAATGATCCCATCAGCTACTTTATATTTTCCATCCATTTCTTGCCCATCAATAACCTTACATGTGAATAGGTCCTTAGAATATTCCCTCAAGAGTTGGGACTCCCAATAAGGGTCTAGGCCTCCCAACATTGACAACGTTGTAATAGTATGAAATGATGCATTTGTCACATGATGGATCTCCTCCTTGACATACTTGATGTAAAAGTCACATGTTGGAGTATTCCCAACTTTCTTTTGCTTCCTTTCTTGCAGCTGATCTTGCTCAAGACAAGATTGAAGTTTAGGAAAGTCATCCTCCCCTTGAAAGGTTCTCTTTCTCAAAAACTTTCACAATTTTTCTCCTGCATACAAAAAGGAAATTCTTTTTTTGTTATGTTCAAAAATATTCATTATATATTGGAGTATCCTTTTCTACTCCAAAGCTATGGAGTGGCCTCTTGATACTATGCTCATATTAGCACAAATTTCTGAATCTATTCCCTCCAATGCAAATAGATGAATGGAAGAAAACAAGGTCAATTTTAGAAATTTTCCTAGCCTTCCTTCAATGGTTTTCAACACTGTAGTGGTTCCTTCCAAGGTTCCCTCTTTAAAAAAATATGTTGCTATTGTATATAGTTGAGGGAACACTTTAGTTTCCCTCCAATCAGGAGGTCTTCTTGTTGACATACCTTCTTGCAAAGAGGCATCAAGGCATAGAGTATTATGTGAATGTAGGCGGACAGATTTTCCCCTACCCTTGTTGCATGGGTCCTCTTGCCTTATTTGTTCTTTCAAGCTCTGAAATAGAGAAGGGTTCATGCTCTTCATCTCATGATGCCATTCCTCCTCTTTTCCTCCTCCTATCTTCAAGATCCCATCACTTGGCAATAAAAGTGCATGTTACTCATGTGTTATCCCAAGAGCTCTATGTGTGAGACCTTTTGGAATTCTTTGCAAGAGTGCAAGAGTTTCTTCTCTTGGAGCAAGTGCTCCCTCCTCTTCTCCATGAGGTGCTTGAGGTACTTATAAACATCAAATTCCTGTACCATGAGGATTGTTACAACATCGACAAGATCCTCGCTTCTGGACTTTTGACCGACAGATTTTGTTTGGCGTACGACATCAAATCATTTATTCACGCCTTACAAAATGTATTGCAGTACCTTGAGGGCCATTGACATCAATGGTGGTTCTCTCATGTTTATTAACAGCTCACATCATTAGCTGGTAATCAAATGATGTCTTTCCATGCTCGACTACAAATCATATATTCACATGGCTAGACTTGTACTCGAACGATCGAGTGAATGAGATAAGAATACCCTAGATCTAGTTTCAACCATTTGGGCTGCGATTTAAGGATTGTTGTATAGATCATCTGTACGGTGACCTTACATACAGATCGTCATCCGAACATGGGCCTATATCTGTAGGCATGTCTGCATTGGGAAACATTCCAATGATGACAACTTTCTGAATTATGTACATGTTATTAGATTGTTTATGTGTTGAACATGGGAATGCCTACCCTCAGCAATTATGATCAAGAGGATATATCATGATATAATGTATTGTAATATTGATGCAGGTCACCACTCCACTTCATCTCCATCCTATCATAGTGTAAAGCATATCAATCAAAATACTGTTGTTATTATTCTGACTTCATGTTTTAGGGGGAAATTGTTATAGTTCAATTTGGGATTCATTCCCAATGACCTGGTTAAATGGGCATCATCTCCAGGAATAATGTATAGGGTCTATCATCTCCTAACATTTCAATTGCTACATACCCTAAGACAAAGAACAAGACAAATCAATCAAATAATTTCATTTGCAAAGGTTTCAAAAGTTTGAAGTTTATAATATAACATATGACAGCTCATCAATGTTGCCTCTAAAGGGACTAAGTGCATTGCATATGCAGGTAGCCCCATGCAAGGCTACTCTGCAAAGCACTTCCTGACATCCATGGGTGTGTTGGTCACATTGGGAGTGAAATTCTCATTTTTCCAGAATCTCCACTTGGCCAGTACTTTCTAGAAGAGTTCACATGTGTCAAAATTTGAACCCATGTGTCCATTTGACATCTACAAGATTGGGAACATGTATTTCCTATTAGTGGAAATTCATTGATTGTAAAAATACCTTCAGCTCCTCTATAAATTGAGCACAGATATTAGTGTTTGATAAGGAATAATTTGTGTAGAGAAATGATGGTGGAATTTCAATTGAGTAGATTGATTTGAGTGACATTGCTGGAGATATCTGCATTGTGATGAGGATGGGATGCTCCTGGAGATGGTGACACTAAATCAATAACTGGGTTGTAACCTCCCCTTCTATCATCAATAAATATTATTTCTTATTTTTCCCTATATGCATCTGTATAAGCTTTTATTTTCAATATCATGATTTCTTAGTTGATGTATATGGTTTATGCTTTATTGATTTAGCTAAATAAATTGAATAGACATCTGTATTATTGCTATCTCTTGTTGTTTAGTGTTCATTCTTGCAGGAAATATTTTACACAGTCGGCTGGAATTTGAAGCTACAACAAAAGCGATAGAAGGAGACTTTGGAAGCACTTGGATCCCAAGTAGGTTCCTTATTTCATTCAGTGTGTCTGTTTATAGTTAGGAAAGATAGTCGTTAATTCTTTGACCTGTTGTTCTAGATTAGCACCTGTCTAGGGAAGAATAATTTATCCGTAATTCATAATTCCGCATAACAAATTGGTGACTCCACTAGGGAAATTACTCTTTATCCTAGGTGTTTTAGTCTCTAATTTTCTTTGCTTATTCACACAGTAGTTGTTACTCAGAAAGATTAGGATTTTTAAGATCCAAATTTGCAAAAGAAGTGTGTTAAATAGTTGTTTTTTTTTCCTTTTACACTGTGACCAACACACTCTTGGACATGACACAGTGCTTTGCATAGCACTGTCTCCCTTTCAGGTGTGCATTGCAAAGCACTATCTCTCTTTAGAGACTGTGTTTCCTCCTAAAACAATCCAAATTCCCTTAAATTTTTCTTTGCAATTTGTTTCAGTTTGTTTGCTGTTATGTTTTCAAAAGTAAAAAACATTCGTTTTTGTTGATTTAGTGCACTTAGTTTCTTTTCTGCATTCATAACATGAAAGGAACTGAAAATAAAAATATGCATTTGAATGTAGTGGTTTGTGTGTTTTTTCAAAAGGAAGAATTAGTAAATCTGCATTTAGTTTGTGTTATTTTATTTGTTTGCTAGAAAATTGATTGTTCTTTCCCTCTAGTAGCTAGGATTTTCATTGAAAAACTAAAAGTGAAAGATTGCTTATCATTCTTAGTTTTCATTTTAGGAATTTCCAATACATCATCACGGTGAACGTTTGAAAGGAAAATTATTAAACAAGATCAACATAAAATTAATCTCAATTTACCTAGCAAAGCTTTGGAACCATAACGATAACATTTAGAAGGTATAGGCTAGAGACATGTTTCGGTGTCGTAAAACATAATAGTTGTCGTTAACTTGTCTACGATACATTCCGAGTGTGATACCTCACTCCACGTACGTAAGTATATCGTATCTCATCCATGTAATTTTGAGTATATCGGGTGGTGTTACAGTACGATAAGTATAAAGGGGTGCTCTCACTGTGCGGTTTCGCATCAGACATCGTTAATACGGACTTGGGTCTCCACATACCTTCGGGTATATTTGGGAGGAAAACTTTTAGGTGTTATCCATCCATAGTGAACTGATTCGGCCACCTTGTAAATTGTGATACACCGAACATAACATTCGGGGAGATTTCCTGCCCGTACTTCTTGATTCGCTAGGAGGTATTTTGCAGTTCAAAGTTTCTTGGTAAACCCTTTTTCCTAGCATTACCCTTTTATTTTGTTTATTTGTTTTTGGTTAAAATAAATCAGTAATCGTGGAAGAAAAAAATCCTTTCCCCCGTCGTTTGCGTAGACTAGCATTAAAACCACCTTTACCACCAGAAGTTACTTTTGGTAGGCGAAGGCGATCAGGATCTGCTGAATCAAGTACAATTCGTACCTCTGGTGAAAAACAATCTTACCATAAACCAGAGTTAGCTCAGGTTGTTTCTACACATCCTAGTTCGTCTACTATTGTCGAAACAGAGTCTTCATAGCTACCCATGGTCACGATCCATCCAATCAATGACACCATACCTCCTAGACCCGACGTTGTTCAACCAAAAATTGATCTAGATCATGTCTCTTCTTTACCAAAACATTTGAATCCTGAAGTAATTCAACTGGAAGTTGTTCCTAACTTGGTCATCCCACAAATTTCTATAGCTATTGAATCTCCAATATCACACAGTCAACCACCTAAAATATACTTTGGACCTGACGGTGAAATACTTCCACCTAGTTTAATTGTGATTGAACAAATTTCAAAAGACGAGACACCTTTAACTCCAACCCATTTTGGGGAGGACCTTTACCTATACGAGTCTTTTCCTCAATCGACATCATTTGCTTTTGTTGATCATGTTCCTATTAAAAATCCTATTGATTCAAAAGGGTATACATTTGGTCAAGTAACCATGCCTGAACCAACATCTTCGGTTAGCCCATCTGTTCCAATTACGTAAACTCTTGCGCTCGCTATCATGTCGATGTTTACAACTTCACCAGAGTCATATTTTCATGGTGGCCCTATGGTCCCACCAGGTTACAAATCATTGTCTTGAATTTTATATGGTGCATCTTTGAATCCATGGACTTTATATGGTATTTTAACTGGAAATCCTATAGTAAGTACTGAATGACTTGATTCATTATACACATCTTTAGGGAAATATCAAGCCGGTCCTTCTGGGCCTATTCCTTCAAGTACCATATCAACTGGACTCCCAAAATTTGGAGAGAAATATTTTCCATCTTTTTATCCTCCTCATGCTGGGGGTCAACCTCTTGTCACCGAATATGACAGTAATCTACCACCTTTTGGTCAACCTAATATTGAAATGAATGTTTGTCAGTGGCAACCCACTCTGCCTATCCAACCACAAATGGTTGTACACTCGTATCAACCATTTCAACCTGTTACACCCACATCATTTCAACTTTTCAATACATCTTTACCCTTCTTACAAAATCAAAATGTTGTACAACAAACTTATGAAGCGGTTCCTTCAACTCATCAAATGTTGGGTCCACAGACTCCAAATCCTTCGGTTAATTTACAACAACCTATATCCAGAACCTTTTATTCACAAGCTGGTTTACCATTTTATGGGATGTCACAACCAAAAACTGGTTATACTTATCAACCGAATCCAAGTTATCCTAATTTGGGTTATAACATTGGTGGACAGACCCCTCGGTAGCCTCAGGCACAAATGCCTCAAAATTCATTTCAATAAGTATCATATCTAGGTTTTGGTCAACGGAATCCTCAAGCGTTTGATTTTCAAAACAACCCCTATCTGGGTTACTAGAAGCATATTCCTTATGTTGGTGCTCAAAGGCCTGTTGCTCAAGCAATTCCAACCCTCTCAACTTGACCTTAATAGATAGTTTCCCTTTGTTGCAACTTTAGAGTTACCAAATTTAAATCGGCTAACTAATGATCCAATTAACTATGGTCCTTGGTAGCCGGTGATACCTCACAAATTACCCTTGGATATTCCTAAGTTAAATGGAAACCCTGGAGAAGATCCGTCGACTCATTTAATGAGTTATCATTTATGGTGTTCATCAAACTCCCTGAATGATGATTCTATTCGACTACATATTTTCCAGCGTACACTCACAGGTCTGACTAACAAATGGTATATTGAGTTACCTAGAGCTTCTTTTGATAATTTCACTGCCCTAGCTACTGTATTTCTGACTCATTTCTAGTTACCCATCCAAAATGAAACTGGAATGGAACTCTTGAATAATTTCAAATAGACTAATGTTACTCACATTTCTGATCACATTCATGAGTGGCGTTGTCGTCATAAAATGATTAAGGAATTTGTTCCGGATCAACTCCTTGCTGAATGGTTCATTAAGTCATTGTTACCATATATAACTGAGGATATGGCTAAGGGTGGCATCGTCACATAAGATAAAGTTATTTCTCGTGCCCAATATTTAGACTTGATTTGTGACTCAGCCTACACGCTCTATGAACAAATTCCTAATGTGTCGAGATCTAACTTTATTGTTCCTCCTCAATTAAAGGACTCTCATGCCAGAGACGGCTTGATTAGCACTAGAAGCACACATCACACTACTACATCTGATCCTGCACCTTCTTCCGAAATTAATTTCATGTTATTTGACAAGGGCAAAAGTGACAAGAAACCCAGAAGCAAGAGAAAGGGAAAATATAAGAAAAAGAAAACTTCTAACCCACAGGAAATATTATCTGATCAATCATCTAGACCTAGGAAACCTCGTTATCCATGCATAATATGTAATGAGGAACACTTTTTTAGGGATTGTCCTCACCGTGTTGAAGTCTCAAAAATCATCAATACGTCCCATGCGTCAGCTGTGTTGACAGGCCCATTTCCAAATCTGGACAAAAACATGGTTTCTACGGATCCAGCTCCTAGTTCCCAAGTGTTAATATTATCTATCACAAAACCTTCAACGGATATTTTGGTATCAAGTAGTCAGGCCATTAATCAACCTACTACCTCGACAACAAATCCATCTACGGAATCAGTACTACCTACTTCTTTTCCTGAATTGACAATCAATCCACCAAAGGGAGTAATTCACAAATCAAATATAATCCTCGAGCGAGAGTTGCTCAAAGTTATAATATAGTTGAATATTTGGCTCAATCCCCTTCAGCTATTTCTGCTCTTGAGGTATTACAAAATTGTCCCTCCCAAAAACAAGCTTTATTGTCAGCTATTCATGGAATTGATCTGACTAATTCTATTCTTGTTATCTTTAATCATACGGGCTATGTGCTGCAAGTACTAGTAGAATTGGCATTCTCCATACAAGTAAATGTTCTCAATCACCTTGTTCATTGTATCATTATTGATGAGGGATAATCTACATGCATTATGTCTCTAAATTTTTGGAACTCACCTGGCTCACCGCGCTTATCAAAATCATCAACGACGTTGAAGGCTTTTTATGGATGTACATATAAACCTTGTGGTATTATTAATAACTTGCATGTTGAAATAGGGGGAAAAATAGTGAATGTTGATGTCAAGGTTATTGACAGACCCCTTGACTATAATATTCTACTTGGATGGCCATGGGTATATGCAATGACTGCAATTTTTCTACATATTTTAGAATGATTGCCTTTCCACATAAAGGTACTATCAGAGTCATTAATAAAATATCCTTCTTTGCCTCTGCTTCGCAGGTAACACGAAGCGTTCCATTCATTCACATACCCCAACAAGAACTTTAGAACATTGGTGTAGGACTCTTAAAGTATTCCACTCCCATGGGAACCTTTTCATTATCGCCGCCCATGACGTCGATAGAAATTGCAAGTATAGAGACCTGCTACATGATCTCTTCCACTCTATATGGATTAAGGGAGAGTACGAGTGCTTCTGAAATTACTATTTTGGATGAGTTTCTGCCGCCCAGCCCTATTGAGTAGGCATAGTAATCAATATATCTGGCTTGGGTGACGAATCCGAAATTAGTGTAGCTGAGTGTTTGGGTTGATCGTTCCTTATATTTTGGTACTCCCTCTGATCCTATTTCCTCAATGTTAGACTCACAACTTGTGGTATTACAACTTACTAGTGTTTATACTATTAGAAATCCAACATTGCATAGATTGTTCCTAAGAGTTCGACTTTTGGAAAGACACTTTGATTTTATTCAATATCAACACATTTCCAGAAATTTGAACACATTGACTGATTCATTAGCTAATCAAGTTTTAGATAGAAATTTGCAACATATATAAAGAAAAAATTCACATCATTGAATAGGATTTCACAATAAACATAGGAAAACATTGAAATTATATAGATAGATAGTTAGAGGTTTTTATAAAATTTGTGCCCAAGACACATTGGTCATATGACCTCAAAATGTATGCAAAATGTCACAAGTAAACTAGTGGTTCTTGTGGTAACATGCTATAGATCTAGCTATCCTACGTTGTAACCACATCCAGCGGTTAGTAACCCTAGTAGTGTGTCGCTACAGTCTCATGGGTATCTCTTTGATCCAGCAATCTGGAATCCCGAAGGTAAAACCCTCTATGTGCTATCGAAGCTCAACCAAAATCTAAACCATATCAAGATCCTGAAGGACTGCTCTCCCGACAGCCCTCTCTGCTAGCACATCTGCTTCACGCTCCAGTTCCACTACTGGTTGAACATGACCAACATCTGCATTACATCAAAAATTTAGTTTAGTCTTGGGAAAACATCAAAAAATCAAAAACATTTTATAAACCTTAGGAAAATAAAAAACATGGTCAAAATATTCTTACCTATTGCGCCCCACTGAGCGCCTTCTAGTAATGCTAAATTTGGATCTCCTCAGAAATCAACGCCTGCATATGCATACTCATCAATGGCGACAATCGATCACTAGAACCAGGAAAAGAATGCAGTCGAGAATACACTGGTAGATTTTCCTGCATGCCTACCCATGAGTTCCACCCACCTCTGCATCCACGAATCTCTAGGATTAGATACATCTAGTGACACATGTTGTGGCTACATCAGTGGAATCCATTCCAAGGCGAAGGATATAAGGATAGAACCATAACTGAAATTATACTTCCTTCCTCCCTTTTCTTTGTGTATTTGTTCCTTTATATGTGAAATAACAACTTCAGACTAGTTGAAGACTATTGGCTCCATACACTCTAGGGCATATTGTATATACGATCTATGCACTACATGTAGTGTAACAGTGCCGGCAAGTTTTGCGATTGTGAAAAGGATAGTTCTCAAAGGAAAATCTCTAACATCTTGGATGTTTATCTTTACATATTTTCTTGGCTCTGCCCTTGGATAACAATGTTGCAAAACATAATTCTCACTATCTCTCCTCCAACAGTAGACCCTGAGAGTGAAATAGGTAAGCCTCTCCTCGAAAAACCTGTAAGAAATTACACATCCTCGACTATTATGGGAACCACTTGGTTTTTAATATGAAATGCCTCGATAGTTGGATCCCATGCTTGAACTAATAACTCCAATAGTTCTATTTGTTGCCTCATCCCTGACAATTTGAAGTATTTAAGCACTCCACAATCTCTTAGGGCTCTTACTATACCTGAATCATTTAAGGCAATCATATCATGTTCTTCATGTTCTCTTTCCCTCCATGTAATCGTCATTTTAATCCGATGGAAACCTGAAATACAACCAAGAGATCCCTTAGATTCCATTCATTGCAAAAAATTAGGCAGATTTTGGGCATAATGCAAAAACCAAAAATCTTGATTGCGCCCAACAAACTCCCTAACAAGAGACAATGCATTGTGTATGCAAGTAACCTTCACTCTACTATATATGCAATGTAGGTTTCAACATTCAGGGGTGCGTTGCCCTCTTTTTGGGTAGAATTTACCCTAGGGACCCTAAACCATAAAAAATTGCAGAAATTGGAAATGAAATGATTACTGAAGGAAAGAGGAGGTTCATATCACTAACCTAGATCAAACGACAATGAAATCCGTCCACAGAAATGATTGCAATCAGTAGCTGAAGTTTGGGGGAAAAAACAGGTTCAGAGCTCCAAAATGCAAATGGTAACTAGTGAATGGTAAAAATTAATAGTAAAAATATTTTTATATAGTCATTTAATTGCTTATTTATTTCTATGACTATGGTTTTATTATTTTTTTATCATCAAACAAGTATTTTTAATCCATTTTATGTTATTACGAACAGGTCTTACAACTGATGAACAAATTGGTCGTGCAGATTTATTTCAAGAATGATTTGACCACAAAGAATACTTTTTCTCCTTATTTTTTGAACTTTGTTAAAAATGAAAAAGGATTTGAAGTGCACTTTTATCTATTTTCCGAGCTTCGATAACAATGAAAAAGGAACCCTTGGAGTCTTCTTTCAGCTCTTTTCTGACTCCGATAATGTGAAAATATTACCGAGCACTTGTATTTTCGAGCTCGTAAAAGTAAATGAATTGATATCTACTCAGTATAAGTTTAACCCTTTTCCGGACTGAGATATATTATTTATGAAAAAGGAATTCCTCTGTCAAACATGACTAAAGAGGTTCTCTCAGATGTTATTTTACAATTTTTTGGATCTAAGCGACAACTTTACGAAAAAGTACTTATGGAGTTTTCTTTCATCCTCTTTTTCAAACTCTCTAAATATGAAAAAGGACCGGGCTATCATTGTCATTAAGCTCGTTAAAACATAAAATAGTGATGGGTTTATTGATCATGGAAGGAATCGAGTTTCATTCATCGCTAGACTCATTAAATTATTAAATAGAGATACATTATTTTCCTGAAGGATTGAATTATAGATCAAGCAAATGTTATCCTCCTTAAGCTTGTTAAAAAATAAAGAGGTACTCGTTGACAAATGACCAGGAAAAATTTGGGAAAAGTGAGAAAAATTCTTTATGGTAGCAGGTCGCTCTTGAGCATGACACTTCCTTCACTCCATGTCTGTGATTTTTTGGGTTGGGTAATCATCTTGACAGTTCATTCATACCTATGATTCATCATACCTTCACTTCCATTTTGGTCAACGCTGCCAACTCATCTCAATGTTGTTGATATGTTCAATAGAAGTCATCCAGTGAATAACTCATCCTTCTGTAATACTCATAAACCTTTATTCTAATGACCGTCATCCCTGAAAATTGCTATATCAAGTCACACTCTTATCTCCAAAATCAGTAACTCCCGTTTCGCAATAAGGTGACTTCCTGTCGACAACAAATCATTATCCAGGAAGTTCACTTAGAAACATCAGATTCCAGTACCATGAGGCTTGTTATAGCATCGACAAGATCCTTGCTTCTGGACTTTTTATCGAAATATTTTGTTTGGCGTTCGACATCAAATAATCTATTCATGCCTTACAAAATGTACTGCAGTACCTTGAGGGCCATTGACATCAATGGTGGTTCTCTTGCATTTGTTAATAGCTCACATCATTGGCTGGTAATCAAACGATGTCTTTCCATGTTCGACTACAAATCATATATTCGCATGGCTATACTTGTACCCGAATGATTGAGTGAACGAGATAAGAAGACCCTGGATCTAGTTTCATCCATCCAAGCTGCAATTTCAGGATTGTGGTACACATCATCTGTATGATGACCTTACATACAGATCGTCATCCGAACATGGGCCTATATCTGTAGGCATGTCTACATTGGGAAACATTCCAATGACGATGACTTTCTGAATTATGTACATGTTATTAAATTGTTTATGTGTTGAACATGGGAATGTCTACCCTAAAAAATTATGATCAAGAGGATATATCATGATGTAATGTATTGTAATATTGATGTAGTTCACCACTCCACTTCATTTGTAGCCCATCATAGTGTAAAGCATATCTATCAAAATATTGTTGTTATTATTCTGACTTCATGCTTTAGGGGGAAATTGTTATAGTTCAATTTGGGCATCATTCCCGATGACTTGGTTAATTGGGCATCATCTCCAAGAACAATGTATAGGGTCTATAATCCCCTAACATTTCAGTTGCCACATGACCTAAGACAAAGAACAAGACAAATCAATCAAATACTTTCATCTGTAAAGGTTTCCAAAGTTTGAAGTTTATAATATATCATATGAGAGCTCACCAACACTGCCTCTAAAGGGACTAAGTGCATTGCATATGTAGGTAGCCCCATGCAAGGCTACTCTGAAAATCACTTCTTGACATCCATGGGTGCATTGGTCACATTGGGAGCGAAATTCTCATTGTTCCAGAATCTCCACTTGGCCAGTTCTTTCTAGAAGAGTTCACATGTGTTAAACTTTGAATCCATGTGTCCATTTTACATCTACAATATTGGGAACATGTCTTGCCTATTATTGGAAAGTCATTGATTTTAAACTATCTTCAACTCCTCTATAAATTGAGCATAGATCTTAGTGTTTGATAAGGAAGAATTTGTGTAGAGAAATTTTGGTGGAATTTCAATCGAGGAGATTGATTTGAGTGACATATTGCTGGAGATATTTGCGTTGTGATGAGGCTGGGATGCTGCTTGAGATGGTGACACTAAATCAATCATTGGGTTGTAACCTCCCCTTCTATCATCAATAAAGATTATTGCTTATCATTTCCTATATGCATCTATATAAGCTTTTATTATAAATATAATGATTTCTTAGTTGATGTATATGGTTTATGCTTTATTGATTTAGCTAAATAACTTGAATAGACATCTACATTATTGCTATCTCTTACTGTTTAGTGTTCATTCTTGCAGGAAATATTTTGCACAACTAGCTGGAATTTGAAGCTATAACAAAAGCGACAAAAGGAGACTTTGGAAGCGCTTGGATCTGAAGTAGGTTCCTTATTTCATTTAGTGTGTCTGTTTACAGTTAGGAAAGATAGTCGTAAAGTCTTTGACCTGTTGTTCTAGATTAGCACCTGTCTAGGGCCTGTCTAGGGAATAATGATTTATCCGTAATTCATAATCCGCATAACAAATTGGTGACTCCGCTGGGGAAATTACTCTTTATCTTAGGTGTTTTAGCCTATGATTTTATTTTTTTATTCACCCAGTAGTTGTTACTCACAAATATTAGGCTTTTTAAGATACAAATTTCCAAAATAAGTGTGTTAAACAACTATTTTTTTCCTTTTACACTGCGTCCAATGCACTCTTGGATAGGACACAGTCCTTTGCATAGCACTGTCTCCCTTTCAGGCCTGTGTTGCAAAGCACTGACTCTCTCTAGAGACTACATTACCTCCTGAAACCATCCAAATTCCCTTAAATTTGTCTTTGTAGTTTGTTTTAGTTTGTTTGCTATTGTATTTTGAAAAGCGTGAGCCTCATATTGACCAATGAACTTATCTACCTCTTCCTCCTTTGAAAGAAAATTTGTTCAATGTTTGTTTAAAGCATTTTTCTTTTTCATTGACGAATTAATTTCAAAGTATTTCTATTGTCGCATTAGATCCATTTGCTTTTGAAAAAGGAAATTGTCATAAATTCTTCGTTTCCTGATAGGAAAAATTGTTGTTTCATTCCTCATTTTTCCTTCAAAAGAGAAATTGTTGTTTATATTCCTCATTTTTAAAAAGTAAAAAGCATTTGTTTTTGTTGATTTAGTGCACTTAGTTTATTTTCTGCATTCATAACATAAAAGGAACTGAAAAGAAAAATTTGCATTTGCATGTAGTGGTTTGTGTGTTTTTGCAAAAGGAAGAATTAGGAAATCTACATTTAGTTTGTGTTATTTGATTTGTTTGCTCACAAATTGATTGCTCTTTCACTCTAGTAGCTAGGATTTTCATTGAAAAACTAAAATTGAAAGGTTTCTTATCGTTCTTATTTTTAATTTTAGAAATTTCCGATACATCATCGCGGTGAACCTTTGAAAGGAAAATTGTTAAACAAGATCAACATAAAATTAATCTCAATTTAACTAACAAAGAATTGGAACCATAATGATAACATTTAGAAGGTCTAGGCTAGAGACGTGTTCCGGCGTCATAAAACATAGCAGTTGTCATTAACTTTTCTGTGATACATTCTGATTGTGATACCTCACTCCACGTACATAAGTATATCGTAGCTCGTCCACATACTTTCGGGTATATCAAGCGGTGTTACAGTACGATAAGTATAAAGGGGTGCTCTCACTGTGCAGTTTCGCATCAGACAGTGCTAATATGGACTTGGGCCTCCACATACCTTCGGGTATATTTGGGAGGACAAATTTTAGGTGCTATCCATCCATATTGAACCGAGTCGGATGCCTTGTAAATTGTGATACACCAAACACAACATTCAGGGAAATTGCCTGCCCATACTTCCTGGTTCGCTAGGAGTTATTCTGCAGTTCACAGTTTCTTGGTAAACCCTTTTTCCTAGCATTACCATTTTATTTTTTTTATTTGTTTTTCGTTAAAATAAATTAGTAATCATGGAAGAAAAAAATCCTTTCCCCCATCGTTTGCGTAGACTAGCATTAAAACCACCTTTACCACCAAAAGTTACTTCTAGTAGGCGAAGGTGATCATGATCTACCGAATCAAGTACAATTCTTACCTTTGGTGAAGCATCATCTTCCCATAAACCAAAGTTAGCTCAATTTGTTTCTATACAACCCAGTTCATCTACTATTGTCGAAACGGAGTCTTCATAGCTACTCGTGGTCACGATCCATCCAATCAGTGAGACCATACCTCCTGGGCCTGATGTTGTTCAACCAAAAATTGATCTAGATCTTGTCTCTTCTTTGCGAGAACATTTGAATCCTGAAGTCGTACAATTGTAAGTTGTTCCTACCTTGGTCATCCCACAAATTTTTTTAGCTATTGAATCTCCAATATCACACAGTCAACCACCTGAAATATACTTTGGGCCTAACGGTGAAATACTTCCACTTCGTTTAATTACGATTGAACAAATTCCACAAGATGACACACCTTTAACTCCAACCCATTTTGGGGAGGACCTTTACCTGTACGAGTCTTTTCCTCAATCGACACCATCTACTTTTTTTTATCCTATTCATATTCAAACTCATGTCGATTCAAAAGGGTATACATTTGGTCAAGTAACCATGCCTGAAACAACATCTTCAATTAGGCCATCTGTTCCAATTACGTCAGCTCCTACCCTCGCTACCCCGTCGATGTTTACAACTTCACCATAGTCATATTTTCATGGTGGTCCTATGGTCCCATCAGGTTACAAATCATTATCTGGAATTTTATCTGGTGCATCTTCAAATCCATGGACTTTACCAATGTCATAATCTGGTATTTTAACTGGAAATCCTATAGTAAGTACTGAATGACTTGATTCATTATACACATCTTCAGGGCAATATCAAGTCGGTCCTTCTGGGTCTATTCCTTCAAGTACCATATCAACTGGACTCCCAGCATTTGGAGAGAAATATTTTCTATCTTCTTATCCTCCTCATGCTGCGGGGGAACCTTTGGTTACCCAATATAATAGTACTCTATCACTTTTTGGTCAACCTAATATTGAAATGAATGTTTTTCAATGGCAACCCACTTTTCCTATCCAATCACAAATGGTTGTACACTCATATCAACCATTTCAACCTGTTACACCCACATCATTTCCACTTGTCAATACATCTTTACCCTTGTTACAAAATAAAAATTTTGTACAACAACCTTATCTAGAAGGTCCTTCAACTCAATATCATCAAATTTTGGGTCCAAAAACTCCAAATCCTTCAATTAATTTACAACAACCTGTATCTAGAATCATTTATTCACAAGTTGGTTTACCATTTTAAGGGATGTCATAACTGCAAACTGGTTATACTTATCAACCAAATCCAAGTTATCCTAATTTGGGTTATAACATTGGTGGACAGACCCCTTGGCAGTCTCAGGTGCAAATTCCTCAAACTTCGTTTCAACAAGTATCATATCCAAGTTTTGGTCAACGGAATCCTCAAGTGTTTGATTTTCAAAAAAACCCCTATCTGGGTTACCAACAGTAGATTCCTTATGCTGGTGCTCAAAGGCCTTTTTCTCAAGCAATTCCATATTAACCTAGCTATGCTCAACCTAACCTTAATAGACAGTTGCCCTTTGTCGCAACTTTAGAGTTACCAAATTTAAATCGGCTAACTAATGATCCAAATAACTATGCTCCTTGGTGGCCAGTGATACCTCACAAATTACCCTCGAATATTCCTAAGTTCAATGGAAACCCTGAAGAAGATCCATCGAGTCATGTAATGACTTATCATTTATGGTTTTCATCAAACTCCCTGAATGATGATTATGTTTGACTACGTCTTTTCCAGCCTATGCTCACAGGTCTGGATGAAAAATGGTATATTGAGTTACCTATAGCTTCTTTTGATAATTTCACTGCCCTAGCTACTGTCTTTCTAACTCATTTCTAGCTACCCATATGATATGAAATTGGAACGAAACTCCTAAAAATTTTCAAAAAAACTAATGCTACTCACATTTCTGATCACATTCTTGAGTGGCATCGTCATCATAGAATGGTTAAGACATTTATTCCGGATCAGCTCCTTGTTGAATGGTTCATTAAGTCCTTGTTACCATCTATAAATGAAGATGTGGCTAAGGGTGGAATCATCATAGAAGAGCATGTTATTGCTCGTGCCTAATATTTAGACTTGATTTACACTCACTATGGCATGCTCTATGAAAAAATTCCTAACGCACCGAGGTCTAATTTTATTGTTCCTCCTCAATTAAAGGACTCTCATGCCGGAGACAGATTGATTGGAACTGCAAGCACACATAACACGACTGCATCTGATCCTACACCTTCTTCTGAAATTAATGTCATGTCATTTGACAAGGGAAAAAGTGACAAGCAACCCGGAAGCAAGAAAAAGGGAAAATCTAAGAAAAAACAAACTTCTAACCCATACGAAAGATCATCTGATCAATCGTCTGGACCTAGAAAACCTTGTTATCCATGGATAATATTTAATGAGGAAAAATTTGTTAGGGATTTTCCTCACCACGCTAAAGTCTCAAAAATCATCAAAACTTCCCATGCATCAACTGTGTTGATAGACCCATTTCCAAATCCAGACATAAACATGGTTGCTACGGATCTAGCTCCTAGTTCCCAAGTGTTAATGTTATCTATCATAAAACCTTCAACAGATATTTTGGTGTCAATTCATAATAAAGATTATGGTAGTCAGGCCACTGATCAACCTACTACCTCGACAACGAATCCATCTACAGAATTAGTACTGCGTATTGCTTTTCCTGAATTGACATTCAAGCCACCAGAGGGAGTAATTCAAAAATCGACATATAATCCTCGAGTGAGAGCTGCTCAAAATTGTCATATAGTTGAATATTTGGCTCAATACCATTCAGCTATGTTTTCTCTTGAGGTATTAGAAAATTGTCCCTCCCAAAAACAAGATTTATTGTCAGCTATTGGTGGAATTGATCCGACTGATTTTAATCTTGTTGTCTCTAATCATACGGGCTATGTGCCGCAAGTACCAGCAGAATTGGCATTCTCCATACAAGTAAATTTTCTCAATCATCTTGTTCATTGTACTATTATTGATGAGGGAGAATCTACATGCATTATGTCTCTGAATTATTGGAATTCACTTGGATCGCCACGCTTATCACAATCATCAATGACGTTGAAGGCTTTTGATGGACGTACATATAAACCTTGTGATATTATTAATAACCTACATGTTGAAATAGGGTGAAAAACAGTGAATGTTGATGTCAAAGTTTTTGATGGACCCCTTTACTATAATATTCTACTTGGAAGGCCATGGGTATATGCAATGACTGCAATTGTTCCTACATAGTTTAGAATTATTTCCTTTCCACATAAAGGTAATATCACAATCATTAATCGGCTATCCTTCTTGGCCTCCACTTCCCAGGTAACTGGAAGCATTCCGTTCGTTCACATACCCCAACTAGAACTTCAGAATATTGGTGTAGGACTCTTAAATTATTCCACTCTCATGGGAACCTTTGCATTACCGCCGCCTGCGACGTCGGCAGAAATTGCAAGTATAGAGACTTGCTACATGATCTCTTCCACTCTATCTAGCTTAAGGGAGAGTACGAGTGCTTCTGAAATTACTATGTTGGATGATTTTCTTCCACCCAGCCCTATTGAGCGGGCATAACAATCAATTTATCTGGCCTGGGCGGCATATCCGAAATCAACGTCGCCGAGTGTTTTGGTTGATCGTTCCTTATATTTTGGTACTCCCTTTGATCCTTTTCCCTTAATATTCTTGACATATGAGAATATTTTGGAAGAAATGATGTCAGAAGGAGAACCATGGGAATATTATCATCATCATTCCCATCTTCTTGATTATGAAGAAAACTATCTTAGTGAACTATATCACCCATCAATCAAATTTTTTTTTTTAAATTATTTGCCAATTAATGCAATCGATTCCGAGCGAAATCTGTCAAATATTGAAAATACCATTTCTATCGATATTTTGACCAAACCTGGCATTGTATAAAATATTCATGCCAATGTATATTTTTCTCCATCAGAACTCGAACCATGTCGCTCTCTTTCATGAATTCTGTGATGTATTTTCTTGGTCTTACGAGGAAATGCTAAGAATAGATACTAGTATTGTTGAACACACTATTAATATGTATCCTGATGTCAAACCAGTGCATCAATGGCTTCGTCTTGTTCATCCAAAGAGAGCCGCTACCATCAAAGTAGAAGTTGAAAAACTTTTGCGTGTTGGTTTCATATACCCTGCTCCACTAACTGAGTGGGTTTCCAAAATCGTTCCTGTTATGAAAAATAAAGGAACCATTAGAGTGTGCGTTGATTATCGGGATGTCAATATTGCTTTTCCAAAAGACAACTATCATACTCCCTTTATCGACCATATTATTGACGATTGTGATGGATGTGAAATATTTTCATTCATGTATGGATTTTCCGGCTACAATCAAATCAATATCCACTCAGAGGATCAACATAAGACAACATTCATCTATCCCTAGGGCACATTTTCTTATAGGAAACTACTGTTTGGTTTAAATAACGTTGGTGAAAATTTTCAGAGAGCAATGGATTATGCTTTCAATGACATCAAGCACATTGTTCAACCTTATCTGATGATTAACCAGCGCATTCACGAAATCAAAATGATCACCTGATGCATTTGAGAGCCATTTTCTTACACTGTCGACACTACAAAATATGCCTCAATCCACATAAATGTGTGTGTTTTTTTTTGTTCTGGTCATTTGCTTGGATTTATAGTCTCGAAAAAAGGAACTCGAATTGACCCATTGAAGGTTTAGGACATTCTTGATTTGCCTGCGCCATCAAACTTACTTCAGACACAAAAAATTCAAGGAAAGGCTAACTTCCTAAGAAGGTTCATTCCAACCTACACCGAATTGGCTAAATGATTTACTCGAATATTTAAAAATGGGGTTCCCTTCCATTGGGACCAAGTTGTGCAAGCTTCTTTTGATGTTGTCAAGCATACTCTTGTCCAAGCGTCATTAATGTATCCCCCTAATTATCAAAATTATTATTTCCTATATATCGTCACGGCTGAAATGACCATTGCTATGGTATTGGTCCAAGTAGAATATGGAATTGAACATCCGATCTATTATTTGAGTTTTAATCTCAATAGTACGGAAGTTAAGTATTCATACGTAAAAAATATTACCTTGGAAGTTGTTCAAGTTGTCCAAAGATTTCACCATTATATCCTGCTCCAAAAAACCACTATCATTTCGGATTGCAATCCCATGAATTATATCTTATCATGTCAATTTCTGGGGGGGAATATTCAAAATGGATTGTCATTTTGCAGGAATTTGATTTGGAATTCATCAAATCCAAGTAAAAAAAGTCTTTAGTTTTGGCTGAGCTTCTCTATGACCTTCCCTCTGATAGTACTGCAACTATGTAGGAACCATCAATCCCTGACGAGTCTCTGTTTCTGATTGGATATTTTGAACCTTGGTATAGTGATTTCATCATTTATCTCCAAACTCAAAATTTTTGACCTAATACCTCTCGCTCTGAACAACAACGTATTTGATACCAAGACAAATATTATCTAATCATCAGCGATACACTTTATCATCATGGTGTCGATAACATTTTAAGGAGGTGCCTCACTCATGAGGAGGCTAAAAAAGTGTTAAATTATTTTCATGCTGGGGCTTGTGGTGGAAATTTATCTGGATATTCTATCGAGTAGCAGATACTCCGCGTTGGTTCTTTTGGCCTACAATTTTTCGAGATTGCATCCTCACGGTCAGAAGTTGTCATGCGTGCCAGATTTTTTATCGTAAAATCCACAAACCACCAACGCCAATGCATCTTGTTGTCTCTTTGGGACCATTTTCGAAATGGGGTATTGACTTCATGGCCTGTAACCCTCGTTCATCCAGGGGGCATGGTTATATTATTGTCGCAATCGACTATTTTACCAAATGGGCTGAAGCGATGCCTACATTCAACAACACAAGACAAAAAACTACATTGGTTTTCTTTAATCATGTTATCGCATGGTTTGGGGTCCCATAGGCTATAGTAACATATCATGGGAAGCATTTTTGCAATCACATGATGACTAAATTAACTGCAAAATTAGGATTGTCGCATGATAATTCTACTCCTTATTATCCAAAATCAAATGGACAAGTTGAAGCTATCGACAAGATTCTTAAACATATGCTTCAACGAATGATAAGAGTTTGTAAAAGAAATTGGCATTTGATCCTATACCCTGCCTTGTGGGTGTATTGAACCTCGGTGAGAAATGTGACTGGCTTTACTGCTTTTCAATTGGTGTATGGTCTGGAAGCTATCTTACGAACCCAATGTGATATACCGTCATTGAAATTCACAATCAACTTGTTACCTGACACCTCAGAAGAAGAAGCGTGTCTCCATAACCTCATCCATCTTGATGAAACACTTCATGATGCCCAATTGGCCAAAAAAGCACATAAGAGACGTATAAAGGCGCAATATGACAAAAATGTCGAGCCTCGCATTTTCTCAGAGGGCGACTTGGTCCTTCTTTACGATCAAGAAGTTGATATAATAGGTGCAAGAAAGTTTGAGCCATTATGGAATGGCCCTTATATTGTCAAAAGAGTTCTTGCTAAGGGCACCTATGAGTTGGGGTATTATGATGGAATTCCATTGGTGCAACCTAGAAATGGGCTGTATTTGAAATGTTACTATGCTTAATCATGAGCGTAGTAATTTTTTGTATTATATTGTATATATATGTTGTTGATTTGCGTTCACTATATTAATTTGTTTTTAGATTTTTCTTGACGTTAGTAATCCACTTTAAATTTCATCGCAGATCTCTGAATCTTCGGAACCCTTTTTTGGATATGCTAATGGTGCTATTTGTAGTATGCAAAATCTATCCTTTGCGACGTGGGCCATTTTCGCTCTGAACGGTGGGTTAGTGAGTTTTCGAGGGATTTTTATTGGAATATCAATGAACAATATCATTGAGTATAGCACGTTGATCGAACTTCTCTCTGATTCCATTTCATTTGGTATTAACCGTATCATTATAAGGTTAGACTCACAACATGTGGTATTACAACTTACTAGTGTTTATACTGTTAGAAATCCAACATTGCATAGATTGTTCCTAAGAGTTTGACTTTTGGAAAGACACTTTGATTTTATTCAATATCAACACATTTCCAAAAATTTGAACACATTGACTGATTCATTAGCTAATCAAGTTTTAGATAGACATTTGCAACATATGTAAAGAAAACATTCACATCATTGAATAGGATTGCACAATAAACATAGGAAAACACTGGAATCATATAGATAGATAGTTATAGGTTTTTACAAAATTTGTGCCCAAGACACATTGGTCATCTGAGCTCAAAATGTATGCAAAATGTCACAACTAAACTAGTGGTGCTCGTGGTAACATGCTATAGATCTAGCTATCCTACGTAGTAACCGCATCCAGTGGTTAGGAGCCCCAATAGTGTGTCGTTGTAGTTGCATGGAATCTCGAAGGTCAAACCATCTATGTGTTGCCGAAGCTCAGCCAAATCTCAGCCATATCAAGATCCTGAAGGACTACTCTCCCGACAGCCCTCTCTACTGGCACATCTACTTCGCGCTCTAGTTCCACGACTGGTTGAATAAAACCAACATCTGCATTGTATAAAAAAATTAGTTCAATCTTCGGAAAACATCAAAAATACAAAAACATTGTATAAACCTTAGGAAAATAAAAAACATGGTAAAAAAATTCTTACCCATTACACCCCACTGAGCACCTTCTGGTAATGCTAAATATGGATCTCCCTGGAAACGAACGCCTGCATATCCATACTCATCAATGGTGACAATATTTCATCGGAACTAGGAAAAGAACATAGTCGAGAACACAATGGTATATTGGCCTACATGCCTACCCATGAGTTCCACCCATCTCTGCATCTGGGGATCTCTAGGATTAGACTCATCTAGTGTCACATGTTGTGGCTACATCAGTGGAATCTGTTCCAAGGTGAAGGATATAAAGATAGAACCATAATTGAAATTCTTATTCCTTCCTCCCTTTTCTTTGTTCAGTTGTTCCTTTATCTGAGAAAGAACAACTTCAGACTAGTTGAAGACTATTGGCTCCATACACTCTAGCGCATACTGCATATACGATCTATTCGCTACATATAGTGTAATGGTGCCGGCATGTTTTTCGATTGTGAAAATGATAGTTCTCAAAGGAAAATATCTAACATCTCGAATGTTTGTCTTTCCATATTTTCTTGGCACTCCCCTGGATAACAATGTTGTGAAACATAATATCTCACTGTCTCTCCTCCAACAATAGATCCTGAGAGAAAAATAGGCAAACCTCTCCTCGAAAAAATTGTAACAAAGTACACATCTTCAATAGTTATGGGAACCACTTGGCTCTTAATATGAAATGCCTCGATAGCTGGATCCCATGATCGAACTAAGAACTCTAATAGTTCTATTTGTTGCCTCATCCCTGACAATTTGAAGTACTTAAGCACTCCACAATCTCTTAGGGCTCTTACTGTACCTGGATCATTTAAGAAAATCATATCATGTTCTTCATGTTATCTTTCCCTCCATGTAATTGTCATTGTAATCTGATGGAAACCTAAAATACAACCAAGAGATCCATTAGATTCCATTCATTGCAAAAAATTAAGCAGATTTTGGGCATAATGCAAAAACCGAAAATCTTGATTGCGCCCAATGCACTCCCTAACAAGAGACAATGCATTTTGTATGCAATTAACCTTCACTATACTTGCTATGCAACGCAGGTTTTGACATTCAGGGGTGAGGGGTGTGTTGCCCTCTTTTTGGGCAGAATCTACCCTATGGACCCTAAAACCATAAAAAATTTCAGAAATTGGAAATGAAATTATTACTGAAGGAAAGAGGAGGTTCATATCACTAACCTGGATCGAACAGAAATGAAATCCATCCATAGAAACGATCACAATACACAGCTGAAGTTCGAGGGAAAAAAACAGGTTCAGAGCTCCAAAATGCAAATGGTAACTATGGTAAAAATGAATAGTAAAACTCTTTTTATTTAGTCATTTAATTGCTTAAATTTATTTCTATAACTATAGTTTTATTATGTTTTTATCATGAAATAGGTATTTTTAATCCATTCAATGTTGTTCTGAATAGGTCTTACAACTGATGAACTGATTAGTCGTGCAGATTTACTTCAAGAATGATTTGACCACAAAGCATACTTTTTCTCCTTATTTTTTGAGCTTTGTTAAAAGCGAAAAAGGATTTGAAGCACACTTTTATCTCTTTTTTGAGCTTCGATAACAGTGAAAAAGGAACCCCTGGAGTCTTCTTTCAGCTCTTTTCAGACTCTGATAATGTGAAAATATTGACGAGCACTTGTCTTTTTGAGCTCGTAAAAGTAAATGAATTGATATCTAATCAGTATAAGTTTAACACTTTTCTGGACTTTGATAGATTATTTACGAAAAAGGAATACCTTGGTCAAACATGACTGAAGAGGTTCTCTCAGATATTATTTTACACTTTTTCGGATCTGAGCGACAACTTTACAAAAAATTACTTATGGAGTTTTCTTTCATCCTCTTTTTCAAACTCTCTAAATATGAAAAAGGATCGGGCTATCACTATCGTTAAGCTCGTTAAAACATAAAATAGTAACAGGCTTGTCGATCATGGAAAGAATAGAGTTTCATTCATCGCTAGACTTGTTAAACTATTAAATAGCGATACATTATTTTCCCGAAGGGTTCAATTATAGAGCAAGCAAATTTTATCCTCCTCAAGCTTGTTAAATAAATAAAGAGGTACTGGTCGACAAATGACCGAGGAAAATTTGGGAAAAGTGAGCAGAATTCTTTATGGTTATAGGTCGCTCTTGAACATGACACTTCCTTCACTCCATGTCCATGACTGTTTGGGTTGGGTAATCATCTTGACGGTTCATTCATACCTATGGTTCATCATACCTTCACTTCGGTTTTGGGTAAATGCTGCCAACTCATCTCAGTGTCGTCGATATGTTCAAGACAAGTCATCCAATGAATAATTCATCCCTCTGCAATACTCATAAACCTTTATTCTCATGACCGTCATCCCTGAAAATTTCTATATCAATTCATACCCTTTTCTCTGAAATCAGTAACTCTCGTTTTGCAATAAGGTGACTTCCTATCGACAACAAATCATTATCTAGGAAGTTCACTTAGAAACATCAGATTCCAGTACCATGAGGCTTGTTACAACATCGAAAATATCCTCGCTTTCAGACTTTTGACCGAAATATTTTGTTTGGTGTTCGACATCAAATCATCTATTCATGCCTTACAAAATGTACTGCAGTGCCTTGAGGGCCATTTCCATCAATGGTGGTTCTCTCACGTTTGTTAATAATTCACTTCATTGGCTGGTAATCAAACGATGTCTTTCCATGTTCGACTACAAATCATATATTCGGATGGCTAGACTTGTACCCTAACGATCGAGTGAACGAGATAAGAAGACCCTGGATCTAGTTTCAGCCATCAGGGCTGCGATTTCAGGATTGTTATACACATCATCTGTACGGTGACCTTACATACATATCGTCATCCGACCATGGGCCTATATTTGTAGGCATGTCTGCATTGGGCAACATTCCAATGACGATGACTTTTTGAATTATGTACATGTTATTAGATTTTTTATGTGTTGAAAATGGGAATGCCTACCCTAAGTAATTATGATCAAGAGGATATATCATGATGGAATGTATTGTAAGATTGATGCAGTTCACCACTCCACTTCATTTACAGCCCATCATAGTGTAAAGCATATCTATCAAAATATTATTGTTATTATTCTGACTTCATGCTTTAGGGGGAAATTGTTATAGGTCAATTTGGGCATCATTCCCAATGACTTGGTTAATTGGGCATCATCTCCAAGAAAAATGTATAGGGTCTATCATCTCCTAACATTTCAGTTGCTACATGCCCTAAGACAAAGAACAAGACAAATCAATCAAAAAATTTCCTCTGCAAAGGTTTCCAAAGTTTGAAGTTTATAATATATCATATGAGAGCTCACCAACGCTGCCTCTAAAGGGACTAAGTGCATTGCATATGTAGGTAGCCCCATACAAGGCTGATCTGCAAAGCACTTCCTGACATCCATGGGTGTGTTGGTCACATTGGGAGTGAAATTCTCATTGTTCTGGAATCTCCACTTGGCTAGTGCCTTCTATAAGAGTTCACATGTGTCAAAATTTGAATCCATGTGTCCATTTGACATCTACAATATTGGGGACATGTATTTCCTATTATTGGAAAGTCATTGATTGTAAAACTACCTTCACCTCCTCTATAAATTGAGCACAGATCTTAGTGTTTGATAAGGAATAATTTGTGTAGAGAAATGCTAGTGGAATTTCGATTAAGGAGATTGATTTGAGTGACATATTGCTGGAGATATCTGCATTTTGGTAAGGCTAGGATGATGCTGGATATGGTGACACTAAATCAATCACTGGGTTGTAACCTCCCCTTCTATCATCAATAAAGATTATTGCTTATTTTTCGCTATATGCATTTGTATAAGCTTTGATTTTCAATATCATGATTTCTTAGTTGAGGTATATGGTTTATGCTTTATTTATTTAGCTAAATAAATTGAATAGACATCTGTATTATTTCTATATCTTTTTGTTTAGTGTTCATTCTTGAAGGGAATATTTTGCACAGCTGGCTAGAATTTGAAGCTACAGCAAAAGCGACAGAAGGAGACTTTGGAAGCGCTTGGATCCCAAGTAGGTTCCTTATTTCATTCTGTGTGTCTGTTTACAGTTAGGAAATATAGTCATAAAGTCTTTGACCTGTTGTTCTAGACTAGCATCTCTCTAGGGAAAAATGATTTATTCGTAATTCATAATTCCACATAATATGCTATTTGTACATGATTATTTGGATTTGTTGTTTTCTCTTTGATATTTTGCTGCTTTCTCTCTTTGACTATTGTTGATCGCTGGTTGTCTTCTTCATGTTGAGTATCTTTTATGTTGGTTTCATCTTTACTCTACCTTGTCATATGATTCTCTTTAAATTCTGTTTTGATCTTTATCTATTACTGCTCTTGAAACTTTGCCTTTCACTTTAACTTTCACAGTAAATCATTCAATTTCTCCCAAGTCTCTTCATCTGGTAATTTAATTTTTACCATTCTTCTAAAAATTTCATCAGCTTCTGTGTATTTTTCAAATTTAGGCTTGTTGATAAAGAGATGGTTTACCTCATGCTGGAGGTAAAGGAGATTCTCAAAATTATGATAGAGCACTTTTCCTGTAGGAATTATTTTCATGGAGGAATTTTTGGACTATTCTTTGGCCACTTCTCTGATTTTCTTGTCATAGTATTCATGTTTCATTAATTTGTCATTGATAACGAAAGGATTAGGCAGACATTTCTACCTCAAAACATCAAATTTGTAATATCCCAAAAGGGAGAATACAGTAATACTTAAACACAATATAAGAACTGTAACTAAGTAAACAATAAATCTAAAGACAACATCAGAATTTACAGAGAAGGTGATCCATTTTATTATATGGAGATGATTCAGTTACACAATGTATAGAAAATGAGTAGATCTAGCCCAAGAGATGGCCTAGAATCACCCTACAATGGTGTTGCTATTAGTACTGCATAACTGGTGAGTTAACTGAAGCAATATTGCACTGTCCCTGTTGCTACTGATATACATATAAATGATGCAAAGGAAAATGTAGATCTAGGGAGCTCAAGAGCTTTGATGATGCCAAAATTCAAGATCTGGCCAATGTGATGGGTTCCCAAGATAACCCCAAAAGGATTTTCCAGATCTACAACTTTGGAAAATCACCCTCCTAGGGTTTGATCCTTTATCTGTTGGCATTACAGATCTAAAGCTAGATTTGACAAATAGATGGCTGAAATATGTCACAAGATTAGATCTAAGCTTGAAGGGCTGATCCCTCCTTCAGATATACAAGCTAGAAGCTCTAGATCTAGCTTCTCAATCCTCTAATGATGATTACAGCTGTTGTGACACAACTGCTCATAAAAACTACATTGTAAGGGAAAGATAGGCTCTATGCCTACTGAAACATGTTTCAATAAACTCCAGGCCGATGGAAATACTAATGGAAAGGTGAGGGGATGATCTCTCGCAGGATTACTAGCTAAAATGCTAGCAACTTCCTTCCTCCTTTGGATCTGCAATAATGGACAACGTAATTCTGGATGGAATTACTGCTGCTAGCAGGTCAATAAATTTTGGCCTAATGCCAGATATGAAATGAAGCTTTGGGAATGTTGATCTTCAAGCCCAAGGTGATAGGAATAAACCTTCACTGGTTCTCCAGCTGAAATTCTGAAGACAACCTCCACCTTCCAAATTGATCTTCAGAAATGTACAATTTCTAAATGTAGATGTTATGCAGAAAATTATAAAAGGATATATGGCACCAATTCCTGATGTAGAATGAAGTACAATACTCTTTCCAGAGATACTCAAAGAAAGAGGTGGGATTCCCGACAAGGAACACCCTGTGATAAATAACACTTGCAATCTTTTCTAAACATCCCAAGAAAGCAATGGAATGTCACATGACAATTCCATATCTAAATAGACCTAAAAATCAATAATCAATAGCCTGCCTTCATTGTTGCCTTCATCTCCTTTATATAGTTTATGATCCTTCCCATGCTTTGGCCCTCATCTAAACTGCGATGTACATGTGGAAAAGATCCTCTATGTTTGACTGCATTGTCTATCCAAGTCATCCATCATGTCTCGGTGCATTGTACACCCTCTCCACCATGTGTGCACTAATTGCACAACATCCTCCATCATCTCATCATGAATGCTCCATGATCTTTTGTTTGATCTCTTCCAAGATCTTAGTTGATCACTATATAAGCCTCCATGATCTATCTCATTAATGAGACATGATCTCCAATTCCATTCACATTAGTAGTGGATCAACTACCTCATTATGTAGATATAATCTTAATTAATCCACATTCACACACAAAGAGTGGATATTTATTCATATTGAGGATTATTGGTCCCACCACCCTTTTATTTACTTTATTAATTAAAAAAGTTAAGAACTCTAATATTCCAAATATCAGGTGAAAATTTGGAAACATTACAGTCCTCCCCAGAAAAATGTTGCTTGACCTCGAGCAACTGCAAAAGTGGATGCTACAGAAAACATCCTCCCTCCAAATGGCATCCTTATGTGGAAGGCCTTCCCATCTGTCATAATGTTTCATGCATGTCCAACTCCAAATCTACCTCTCTAGAATGTCTAGAATGGCCTCCAACTGAAAAGTTAGATACCCTTCCTCATCAAGGAATCTCCAAGTGGAAAACATATGATGAGCAAAGTTCTCCTCTATACATGAGATACATAAGATGAAGTGGTTCATTCCCAAAGTGGAAAGTCCCAACTCATGAACTATCTCTCCAATCCATGATACATAGAGTAGATTACACATATCAATGCCCTCATCATTAGCCTTGTTGGCCATGTAGGAATCAAACATCACATCATCATAGTGAAAAACAAGAAGTAGAGACATATGGGAAAACATAAAAAATGTCAAAACATATTCTCCTAATAACAACCAATGCAACAAAGCCTTTTTCTGCCATGCTGGATCATCATGAAAACAAGTAAGAGAGCCATACTCTCTCAAAATAAGCCACCGCAACAATGCTTCTTGTTGCCATGCCAAATTAACATCAATGAGAATATGAGAGCCATACTCTCTTGCTGCCATACCACATCATCATTGTACCACATGTAGTGGCCATATTATCTCAATAGAAGTCACCTCAATAAGGCATCTTGCTGCCCCATCACATCATTATTATACCATGTACAATGATAATAATCACCCAATAGAAGCCAATGTTGTAAGGCCTCCTATTTCCATCCTCTAGCATTTTCATGTAATGTATGGGAAGAATTTAGCCCATAATCTCCCAATAGTAACCATAGCAACAAGGATTCTTGCTACCTTCTTGCATTGCCATGATGCAAGTCATGGAGCAACAATATAGTAATGGACATGTGAGATGTCTCATCAACATAATACAAACAAGCTCCCTTATGCCACATCATGTGAGAGTTACGCTTTATCCCAATCCCAAGTACATACATGAACATGAGATACATCTCAAACAGAAACACATGTAAATACATGAGACATATCCCAAACAAGAGTAAATACATGGACATAATATATAACATGTGTTGTCCAAACTCTCTTCTTAACAACCAAAGTAACCATGCCTTCTTCTCTGCATTCTTCCAGTGATTTTTAAGGCATGAATAAGAAAAATAATACTCCTTGAGTGGTATCCATACTCACCCAAGAGTAACTAGTGCAACCATGCTTCTTACTGGCCTGTGTTATAGATTTTCAAGTGGCTGGGAAACCCATTGCTCGATACTATCAGCCATTCATCCCAATGTGGGTGATGGATCTTATTCTACAAATACTTGGTATCCTCCCATTGTAGGACACCAACCCCCTCAAAATAATTAAGAACCTTGCACTCCATGAAATTTTTAAGTGCACCTCCAATGAGATTTTCTTCTCATCCATGGCCTTCCAAAACCAATGAGGTTCTGGATCTATTGTAGGTAGAAGTCTCTCTTTGAGCTGTGAAATGCTTATTGAGAAAGTGTCATCAAGAAAGGAGAAAAGATTTATCATATCAATATGTCTATCATTCATCATATTAACCTCCCTTGCTTCATGAGTGAAGCTACCTTCAGAATGCTCCAAGAATAATGGGGCCTCTTCATTATCACTGCTACTAAGTGACAACACTATAGATCTGCGGGGTAATACATATGCTGTCTCAAAGCAAGGTACAATACTGATCTCATAAACAGTTATTGTACATAGGATCATGCTCATCCCATCTTTTGAAAATCCACACTTCAAATCAAAGGGTTGAATGTAGTCCATTCATGACAAACTGGGATAGCTTTTCATCTCCTCCTTGATCAAATCAAGGGTCCTTTACACTGTGATATGTTGCTGCTTCAAATCGGCATTTTTTTCTAACCATTGGTTATGCATTGGCCCTGATGTCCTGTCCCCATAAGTTACAATAAGATCCACTGAAACAATAGGTGATGAATGTGTATGCATACCTTGGATCAACTGATGTGTGGGGAACTCTTGACAGAACACAAGAGTTCCTCCAAGCGGGAAAATGGTGTTTCCAACTACTAATAAGAGAGATGGCTACTCTTATACCAATGTACCAGCACTGGGATCTTCCTCCTACTCCTCATGCATTTCCTAAATCATTCATGGGACTCTATGTGTCAAGAGCTCAAGACTATCTTGCAAGGTTTCAATTTGATCTTCTCTAGATGCAAGTACTTCTGCAGCTGGTGGTGAATGTAGTGACTTCTTGTCCAGAGTGACAGGATTGACATCCTCCTTTGTCTCCTTAGGAAATGTCTCTTTATGGCACATGTATGTATTCTTCACATCAAACTTCTTCCTCAACTTGTGAAATAAATCTGAATATTTAGTCACCTTTGCATGCTACATGTGACTATTCCACCAATCATTGGCTTCACCTAAAAGATGAAGTGCTACAATTTGGACAGCCTCTTTTTCAACCACAGGATGTAGCATGAAAAATGTATCTAACTCTTTCCTCCAAGCCTTAATATTGCTTGAGGAAGATCCATAAAATGTAGGCAAATAGAATCTATTGTGCCTCTTCCTTCTATTGCTGCTATAGGATCTTCTTTCTTCTTTGAGTTTAAAGAATTCTTGGAGAGTTAGACTCTCTTTGAATGCTCTAGACTGTTCCTTATACTCTTCAAGATACAAACTAGAGTCTTAGGTTCTTTTCTTTCTTCATTTATATACCTTTCACCGTCTCCAAAAGAAGTGGGCATAGTAGATCTATGAGGAGATCTATGATTCTCCAGTTTTCTTTTATGCTGAAAGGAAGTGCTTGGACCTTCCTCTTCAAATATTCTTATTGGATCCTTCCTTTGCCTTTCTCTCTTCATTTGATAGACCTACTTGGAGAGATATTGCATGGATATAAAGAGAGGAGTGGCAATACTATAATTCTCCTTCATGATAGATCTCATCTATTCGCTTCTTCTTTTGATGCAAAAGATGAAGTGTCCATAAGTTGAGCTAAAGATCATGCTCTGATACCACTGTAATATCCCAAAAGGGAGAATTCAGTAATACTTAAACACAATATAAGAATAACAACTAAGTAAACAATAAATCTCAAGACAAAATTAGAATTTACAGAGAAGCTAAGCCATTTTATTATATGGATATTAATCAATTACACAATGTATAGAAAATGAGTAGATCTAGCCCAAGAGATGGCCTAGAATCACCCTACAATGGTGATGCTACTAGCACTGTGTAACTAGTGAGCTTACAGAAGCAATACTATGTTGTCCCTACTGCTGCTAATATACATATAAATGTTGAAAAGGAAAATGAAAATCTAGGGAGCTCAAGAGCTCTGAAGATGCCAAGATTCAAGATGTGGCCAATGTAATGGGTTCCCAAGATAGCGCAGAAAGGATTTTACAGATCTACAACTTTGGAAAATTACCCTCCTAGGGTTTATCTGTTGGGATTACAGATCTGAAGCTAGATTTGACAAATATACAGGTGAAATATGTCACAAACATGTTTCAATAAACTCTGAAATATGCCTACTGAAACATGTTTCAATAAACTCCAGGCTGATGGAAATACTAATGGAAAGGTGAGGGGATGATCTCTCGCAGGATTACTAGCTAAAATGCTAGCAACTTCCTTCCTCCTTTGGATCTGCAATAATGGACAGCGTAATTCTGGATGGAATTACTACTTCTAGGAGGTCAATAAATTTTGGCCTAATGCCAGATATGAAATGAAGCTTTGGGAATGTTGATCTTCAAGCCCAAGGTGATAGGAATAAACCTTCACTGGTTCTCCCGCTGAAATTCTGAAGACAACCTCCACCTTCCAAATTGATCTTCAGAAATGTACAATTTCTAAATGTAGATGTTCTGCAGAAAATTATAAAAAGATATATGGCACCAATTCCTGATGTAGAATGAAGTACAATACTCTTTCCAGAGATACTCAAAGAAAGAGATGGGATTCCCGACCAGTAACACCCTGTGATAAATAGCACTTGCAATCTTTTCTAAACATCCCAAGAAAGCAATGGAATGTCACATGACAATTCCAGATCTAAATAGACCTAAAAATCAATAATCAATATCCTGCCTTCATTGTTTCCTTCATCTCCTTTATATAGTTTATGAGCCTTCCCATGCCTTGGTCCTCATCTAAACTGCGATGTACATGTGGACAAGATCCTCTATGTTTGACTGCGTTGTCTATCCAAGTCACCCATCATGTCTCGGTGCATTGTACACCCTCTCCACCATGTGTGCACTAATTGCACAGCATCCTCCATCATCTCATCATGAATGCTCCATGATATTTTGTTTGATCTCTTCCAAGATCTTAGTTGATCACTATATAAGCCTCCATGATCTATCTCATTAATGAGACATGATCTCCAATTCCATTCACATTAGTCGTGGCTCAACTACCTCATTATGTAGATCTAAGCTTAATTAATCCACATTCACACACAAAGAGTGGATATTTATTCATATTAAGGATTATGGGTCCCTCCATCCTTTTATTTACTTAATTCATTAAGAAAGTTAAGAACTCTATTATTCCAAATATCAGGTGAATATTTGGGAATATTACAAAATTCAACATGAATCTGGTTATTGCAAGCTCCATGTTTTGACACTTATCTTCAAGTTGTTTCATCAAGTTTCTCTTGGAAATTAACTTTTTTACTTCTAGAATTGTTTTAGTTCTGTCACTTATGCCAATTTCTTCTAATTCCTGTTTGTTCTTGGAATTAAGAAACTTAGTGATCTCAGTGGCCTCTTCTAGATTTTTCCCAAGTTCCTCTTTGAATTTCTAAATGCCTTCACTTGTTTCCTTGATCAAATCCTTCTGCTCAAAGATAACTTGGATAGATGGCCAAATATCATTAACAGAGTTAATAATATTGGCCCACGGCTGCTGCTATGCTTGGGCAAGTGGTTCTTATAGTTTCAATTATTTCTCTAAATTCTGTAATTTTTCAATCAATCTATTTGACTTTTTTGTTTCATTCTTATGCATGATTTGAACTAGCTTCTTTTCATCCTCTACACTCTTTATTTGTTATTTAAGTCTATTTATTTCATTAGTCTGTATTGACATGTCTCGCATGGCTTTAATCAGTTTTCCTTCTTCATCACTAGGATGAGTTGTTGTTGTTCTTGAATATGTTGCTAATGTAGTTGGAAGTGTTGTAGCTACTGAAACTGATGTTGCCACTGGAGTTGCTAAAGTAGAAGGAACTATTGTAGTAACTGTAGGAATAGTAGTGACATGGATTGCATCCATGTTGGCATTTTCCTCCTGCACTAACTTATCCATCTCATTCTCCATCTCTTTTAGTTGAGCTATCATCTGAATGATGAGATTCATCATTTCATATTTTTGGCCTTCATTCTCTAGAACTTATTTTGCTTGTGGATGTTCAGTAGGAGGCAATTTCAGCTGCTTCTTTAATGCAACAATGCCTGCATTCTTTTTCTTGATGAGCTCTTCTTCAACTCTGATGCTCTTGGGATCATATCCTACCTCTATGACCAATTACTCAATTGATTTTATTCTGTTATATTTGTCTTGTGAGGAAGCCTTCTCTATTTTTAACTGTGCCTTGATGTTTTTTAGAGAATTTGTAGTTTTTGTACACTCATAGCTTTGTTGGTCATAGTAGAACATAGCATTTCTCCAACCTTTTTATGAAATTCTATTTGGTCTATAGGATGAACATCTTTAGCTTGAACTTCAAATGTTGTCTTCTTGTAGTCTACTGATGACTTTGGATATTGTACTTTTGGTTGGAATAATGTCATCTTCATCTTCCTAGTCTTGTAATCAAATGTTGAAAGCAACCTATTATGGTCATTAGGTGTCTGTGATGCAGGGGCATCCAAAAAGGTTCAAATTCAAGTTCAAATCTGCAGCTAAAGAGATGGAGTATGCGAACAGTTATGTAAATTGGGGAAAATTTTTCCGGTGATGAAACTTATGTAACTGATTTAATATGTGTGCCTGCCATGTGTGCGTTGAGGAAGTTCGGGAGAGAGTTGTGAAACTCAACTGATTCACTTACCTCTGTAACCTCTATAAAGTAGTGAATATGTAATGTGTGAGCGGGGAGACAGAGTGATTGCGATGTAGTCTTAGAGGAAGTGTGTACTGAGGCTGAAATGCCTCAGAATTGTAGCTGAGTTTGTAACTGTGTCTGTAAATATATATGAATTATTGTTATGTGGATGTTTTGTATTTGAGTATCGTTTACTTATTCCGTTTTATGAGTTAAATGTTGTCATTGATGAATTATGATCGACTATCGATCACTGGAAGGATCGATAGCGTTCCAGTATGGTACTGTAATGTTGTTTGCCCGTAAGAGCTGTGAACCTTGTCTAAAGGGGGGAACCCACGTATAGAAGAAATAAATTGGGTTTATAGTTAATGGAACCATTGTTCCAAGGTTTGAACCTTGAGTTAGTGGGCCGGAGTGAATACAATGAGTGGTGTTAACCCTGGTCAATCACTATACAAAACCGGAGTAGTTTTGATCGTACCGCCTTTGTGGGGTAAGCGGTATTTCCAATTCGAGCGCGACACATGCTAGGAGCTAACACATGGCCTTAAGCGGTTTGAAGATACTGCCCTCATCACACATTAACTGTCGACTTTGGACTCAGCACGATATCGACATACGCCGTCTGATCTAGAGGCTGGCCATCTAATGGTGATCGCACTCAGATATGCATGAAGGTTAGCTTAAGGTATGGCGTGTGTATTTAATTGAAACCATAGATTGTGTATGTGGGCCCGGGGCCTAAGACAGGCTAGAGTGTTTTGTTGTAAGTGTCATTAGAGTAGCAGCGCTAACAGAGTGGGCCTAATTCCCATAGGTCCCAAGATAGAAATATTGATTTCAGGCTTATGAATCTACCCTTGAAGTAGTTTTGAGGTGAAGCTGCTAGTGGTGGGTAACGCTTCTCATCAAGTGGTATCAGAGCAGGGAAATGATTTCCTGCAGGGAAGAAGTTCGTGTACAAAGGAAGAAGAGGTATAGTTTGTGAAATTTTGTAAGTTGGTGATTTTCTTTTGTATTGAGAAGGTAGCAGCAGAGGAAGGTGAGAAGATTGTAGCAGCCTAGAGCAGGAGTGCTCAACTAGTTCCACATGAGCGAACCAAAGAGATGCCGAGAGCCAGAGCTCAAGAGAGAAGCTTGGTGAGGTATCTAGTAGCAAGGAGACTTGCTATTGCAGAGGTTTTTTTGCAGCTCACAGAGGACAATTCTGTAGAGGATGTGGGTGAGAATTGTTCAGGAGATGTTGCTACAGTAATATCACGAAGAGCAGTTCCATAGATGACGTGGTTAGACTTACTGGCAGCTAGAGAAGACATATGACCAAGAGGTCATAAATTTTTGTGCCTAGGGATTATGATGCAGGGGCATCCAAACAGGTTCAAATTCAAGCTCAAATCTATAGCTGAAGAGACGAAGTATGCAAACAGTCATGTAAATTGGGGAAAAATTTTCCGGTGCTGAAACTTATGTAACTGATCTGACATGTGTGCCTGCCATGTGTGCGTTGAGGAAGTTCGGGAGAGAGTTGTGAAAATCAACCAATTCAATAACCTCTATAACCTCTATAAAGCAGCAAATCTGTAATGTGTGAGTGAGGAGACAGATTGAATGCGATGTAGTCTTAGAGGAAGTGCATACTAAGGCTGAAATGCCTCAGAATTGTAGCTGAGTTTGTAACTGTGTCTGTAAATATATATGAATTATTGTTATGTGGATGTTCTGTATTTGAGTATCATTTACTTATTCCATTTTATGAGTTAAATTCTGTCATTGATGAATTATGATCGACTATCGATCATTGGAAGGATCGATAGCGATCCAGTATGGTACTGTAATGTTGTTTTCCCGTAAGAGCTGTGAACCTTGTCTAAAGGGGGGAACCCATGTATAGAAGAAATAAATCGGGTTTATAGTTAATGTAACCACTGTTCCGAGGTTTGAACCTTGAGTTAGTGGGCCGGAGCAAATGCAACGGGTGGTGTTAACCCCGGTCAATCACTGTACAAAACCGGAGCAGTTTTGATCGCACCACCTTCGTGGGGTAAGCGGTATTTCCAATTTGAGCACGATACATGCTAGGAGATGATACATGGCCTTAAGCGGTTTGAAGATACCGCCCTCATCACACGTTAGCTGTAGACTGTGGACTCAGCACGATATCGACGTACACTGTCTGATCTGGAGGCTGGCCATCGAACGGTGATCGCACTCAGATATGCACAAAGGTTAACTTAAGGTATGGCGTGTGTAGTTAATTGAAACCGTAGATTGTGTATGTGGGCCCAGGGCCTAATACATGTCAAAGTGTTTCGTTGTAAGTGTCATCAGAGTAGCAGCACTAATAGAGTGGGCCTAATTCCCATAGGTCCCAAGATCGAAATATCGATTTCAGGCTTATGAATCTACCCTTGAGGCAGTTTTGAGGCGGACCTGATAGTGGTGGGTAACGCTTCTCATCAGTCTGCTTCCAATATTGGGCATAAGTAACTGCTTTTAATGCCTCATTTCTGAGTTTGATTTCCTTATACTTCTCCATTATGTCATGTTCTTTACCTGCTAGTTTACTTGATGAAGAGACCTCAACACTATGTTGCTTCTGAATAATTTGATTATTAGAGGTTGAAGGCTGGTGAGTTTCCTCTGAAACTGTTGGAGGTGCATTTTCTTTAACCACTGTGTCTGTATCAATAATTTTAATAGTCTCAACTTGTTCATTTATAGGATTTAGCTTGGGCCTCTTCCTGTACATTAATTTGAATTTGGTTTCTATAGTGGTTTGAGTTGAATATGAACCTTCTTCTCTTACTCTCTTGGAGTTTCTATCTTGTAGGGCTAGAGTTTGCAATATGTAACTAGTATCACCTTTCTTCTCTACCTCTTTCAAAGTATTCTCCAACCACTCTGACTGGTTGGAGTACTTTTAAATCTCTGGTTTGGACTCATGGAAAAAAGGAGTTAATTTAAATTTGATTCTTAGTTTGCTGATAACTCCTAAAGGATCATAATGCCATTTGAAACTTTCCCTGAACTTGAATTTTTGTAAACACTTTTCTACTTGTTGACCAGCATTCCTATTATTGCAAATGAAAGGACCAATCTTTTTTTTTATCTTAAAATGTGTTTTCTTCTTTGCTGACATAAAATTAACCTCATCTGAATTTAGAATCTGCCTTATATATTCTATGGAAAATAACCTTATTAGAAGGTATTTGGGCAGCTTGTATGGAGTGATTTGACATCCATACACCCTAATTTCAGTGTGTTTTTGGTATAAGTACCAATCTTCTGTTCTACTGTGTTCAGACAACTGCAATACTTTCTTTATTTCTTTACTGATCCTAGGTTGACTGCTACTACTTAGCATGCTGACAATTGGATGAATCAATGAAGTTGTTGTAGGTAAATTCTGTGGAATATTTCCTAATTAAGGAAGTCTAGAAGACAACTGATTGGGGATTTCCCTCAGTCTCCAGTTTTTGGAGGTTTACTGCAAACCTTTCATATTGGAAGTATAGGAATAAATGGAACAATAATTAAGAATAATTAAAGACTCCTTCCTCTGGTAATTTAACTAGTTTCTCATGAATGGCATATAATAAGTACTGAGCAAAGTTAAATGTAAAATATGGAGGTTGTCCTGGGCAAAAAATGGACAGAAAAACTAGGATTGAAGCATCTACATACTCATTTATAAAGTATCCTAATATAAAAGACAACATTGTGACAATCTGTCTTGTTCTTTTTGAGAAAATTGAGGCTAAATAAGGAGGGTTACTCTTTGGGGTTTCAAATGATGAAGGCCAGAGGGTTTGGAAGATTTGAAACCTCTTTGGAAAGTCAAGCTTCAGATACAATGTAGTGAGCATTTCAATTGGTATAGGGACTTCATCAAGCTTAGGTTGGATTTGCAACATCTGGTTTATTGATTATGCAATAATGGTGAAAAAAATTTCCTTGCTATGGATTACCAGGGCTCTTTTGTTGGGAAGATAATTAGCTTAACAGAGTCTGACAATTTCAGGAAATTGGAATGTCTGTGGGAAAATATATTTGGGAAAAATTGATTCCCAAAGGTGGATATCATTAGCCTGGTCCATGAATTTATCATGGCTCCAATAGTGGAACTCAAGGAGGTTGAAATCAGTGACAGGGTCACTAATTTTGAAGTATTTTTCTGCAAGGTGGGTATGTTTAACATCAAGAACAGGAATTTGCAGGAAATTAACTATCAAAATGCCTTGGGAAGCCATTTAATTGGTTCAATTGATTAATTTTTTTACTTTCTGGCTTAAGAAATGGTCTTTGGTACTTAGGAATACTTGTGAAAAGATGATTTTGGTCTGCATAATAGGTTTTGGATGCAACAGAGGCTTTCCTTGGTCCTATAATGCTTCAAATCGGAGTCGGCGGCGTTTCTGGTAGCAAAAGGCCTGAATTCTAGTTGAAATTTTCTTTTAAAATGAATCAGCAATGGTCTTTGGTTTGAAAACAGGTCGACAGAGGCTTCCTATGCGCAAAATTCAATAAAAAATGGTGAAAAGGTTGTAAAGGTCGTGTTTTAATTTTTTAAACCAACAGTGGTTAATCATATGGGTGCAGAGGTTTTAACTTTCAAATGAGGGCAGTATTCGTAACGGGCGAAAAAACAGCTTGGAGGTTTTCGCATTGAGAAAAGTTGCTATATGGTTTCAGGAGAAGGAGTGCGATAAAATGTGGGGTTGCCATGTAGCAAGGGAGCGCGGTTGCGAAATTGCTCATTTTGCAACCCCCCAATGGTGTTAAAGGTTGGGTATTCGAGGGTGCGAAAATCTTTATTGGTCGCAGGATCCAATGAATGAATATCTAACGGATGGATGAATAGGGGGGATTGATAGGTGAGGCCCAAGATGAGTGTTACGATGGGTTTAAAATATAAGTGGGACCCGAGATTATTATACGGGGTTATAATACATAAAATTTATGTTAAACTAATATAAAGGTGTTTAATAAGATATGGATAGGGAAGTAAAATATACAGGAATTAGTATTACATGGGGTAAATGTGTATATATGGAATCGGGAATATTTATATAGTGGGATTTAATATATAATGGGAGGTTAAATGAATATGATGCGGGATGTAAAAATATACATAGGGATATGCATTAAAGAGATATTGGGAAGGGATTTAAAGTGGGACCCAAAATTTTTTGGATAAGTGGGTTTTGGGGTGTATTTTAATGAAAAGGGGAGTTAGTAAAGGAATTTACTTTTTTCAAATGAAAATAGATTTAAATCTAGGGAAAAGGGGTTTTAGTAAGGGAAAAAGTTAAAATGAATGGAAAGGGATATTTTGAGGGATATTAGTGATATGAAATGACCAATTTGACGCTCTCCATGCCTTGTGAAAGTAATCTACCTACCCATCATTTACCCTAACATTTTTTCTTTATTTATTGGGTGCATTTAAGCTTGTTGACCCTTTTATTTTTCTTTTATAAGAAAACTATGTAATTCTAACCTTATGATTTCCAATGGCTCAAATTAAACTAATGAGCTCATTATTATTCTCTACCTAACTACTGATCTGCCAAGATTAAATGGTTTGGCAAGATCTTTATTCTCTAAGTATCAACATGAAAATTAAAGCATGAATGAATCAAGATTAAATTGTTTGACCCTCATGGATTGTGGAATTTTTGACAAGCTGCACACAATCTTATTTTGCAAAGTAAAGTAAAAAAGTAGTGGCATTTGAATTTGCATCAATTTCAGGATCTATTTTTATCTCTTTTTGGTGGGGTTCATACTTTATGTTCTTTTTTATCTTTTTCTTTTAGGACTTACCCTCTTTACATTTTTTAATATAGGAAAACAATTTGCAGAAAGAAAAGTATGTACAATATTACATGACTAAAACATATTCAATTCAAAATTATGAATCCTATTATTATAGGACCCTAACAGTGGCTCCACTTGGGGATGGCATTTCCTGGTGAAATGTCAAGAAATTTAAGATCAGTGGCCTTGAAACTTTGACTGTGCTTGCCTTGAAACTATTTTCTGAGCTTTGATTTATTCATACTTATGATATTATGTCTTTCAAAGCTTAGGGCCTTCTCTTTGGGCTTCAAATTTGGAAGAAAAACATCGAATCCAATCTATGCTTTGCAATGATATTTACAATGAGAAAATTAAACAAATTGAACTGATGGTTAATATGGAGAAAAGTAATGCTTCAACATTCTACCATTGACTGGTCCACCGGGTAGATCTGATCCATATAACTCCTTTAAGAAAAATGCATTATTACCTCTATAACCATAAATGGTGTATGGGACTTTCTAAAGAAAATCAATTTACCATGTTTCCCTTTATATTCTCTTATAGAATACCATTTAAACACTTTATCACCTATTTAAAATTCATATTTTTTTTTTCTTGTCAAATATCTTTCTGATTTTATCTTGGATAACTTTTGATTTGACATAGACTTCTTCCCTAGTTTGCTGCAAATGTTCGATTTATCCTCCTTTGGATATAATTTGGTTCTACCTGCAGCGCTTGGATCATCTTCATTATTGGTACTCCTAAACAGGATGGAAAAACAACATCCATCCCATATACTAGTTTATAGGGAGAGGTAAAAATGGATTTTTTGGTAGTTAGTCTGTCTACCCATAAGGAATTGACTAAATTTTTTTTCTAGGTTTTCTTGTTGTCTTCTAACAGTTTCTTGATGATATTAACCAAGTTTTTTATTGATGATTCTGCAAGTCCATTTCCTTGAGGGTAATAGGCAGTGGAATGACCAAGGTTAATGTGGTATTTGTTACAAAATTCAATCATATTATTAGATTTTAAAGAAGTTGCATTACCAGTAATGAGATTTTATGGGCACCCAAATCTAGAAATGATGTTATTTTCAAGGAATGAGATAATGACAGAATCAGTGGCTTATCTAAAGGGGATGCCTTTTATCGAATTGGTAAAATAATCAGTAGTTGTCAAAATACATTTATGTTGGGCTAAGGAGGGTGGGTGAATTTCACCAATGAAGTCTAAAGCCCATTGTTGAAATGTCTTTTCTATGGAGATGGGTTTGAGGGGTAAAGGTAATATTTTTTTCTTCCCTTCAAATATCTGGCATTTGTGACAGGAGGTCACATACTTTCTAACATCTGTAAAAAGAATGGGCCAGTAAAAACCTACCCTCAAAATTTTATCAGCAGTTTATTTCCAATAAAGGTGTCCTCCACAGTCACCTGCATGAAACTCTTGCATAACTTTATTAGCTTCATCTTTCAGTAAACAGTTTAATAAAATGCCACCATGATCTTTCCAAAATAAAGAATTGTTTATGATACAATATTTTGTTGATTTTAACTTTAAGAATCTACCTTTAGTTCTAGACAAAACATGAGGAGCTTGTAAGTTTAGTTAAACAAATATGATATCTTCATACCAAGGTGAATCTAAAAATTCTTCACCGATATGTGGAGTCGCCATCTCTTCCTAATCATCCATTGCTGCAATGAAATTTACATCTAAGGCTCGACAATTTGATTCAACCATGATTTTGGCTAAACCTTGGAATTTAATCAATTTAGTAGGCTTTATTTCAATATCATCTTCCAATATAGTGGCAATCCAACTACCTCTCTTACCATCAGGCCCATTCTGAGTCAGAATGTCCTTTACTACTAAATTTGGAACATATGCAATAATGTGTGAGTATTAACTGTACACTCTGAAATATTTAATAGCCTTCACTAAAGCAAGTGCCTGTTTTTCCATTATGTTGTAATTTAGTGTTTCATATCTTAGGGATTTGCTGAAAAAAGAAATGGGTTGTTCATAATCTTGATCATTCTTTTTCAATAGGACTGTTGCAATAGTATGTTTTGAAGCAAAAGAAAAAATTATAAAATCTTTTTTGAAATCAGGACTTATAAGAACTGGTGTTTTTGTAAGGGCTTTTTTGATTGCTTCAAATGATTGTTTAGCCTCTACTATCCATTTAAGTGTTGAATATTTCTTTAACATTATTCAATTCTCTAATTAGTTCTGCTAACTTAGAAATGAATCTTCTGAGAAAATTAATTTTACCTAAGAATGCCTGTAATTCTTTGATGTTTCTAAGATGACTTATGTTTAAAATGGCTTCTATTCTAGATGGATCTATCCTAATTCCCTCTTTTGAAATTATGTGTCCTAATATTTTACCTTCAAGTCCAAAGAGTGTCTTTTTGGGATTCAAGGAAATACCAAATTTTCTGCATTTAATAAAAACTCTTCTCAAATGATCTAGATGTTCATTTTCTATTTTGGAGAACACTTTTATATCATCTAGATAAATGACAATAAATCGTGGATTTATTTGGCAAAATTTATTTCCATAGCTCTCTGAAATGTAGCTCCTACATTCATCAATCCAAAAGGAATTTTCAGATACATGAAAGTTCCCCATGGAGCAGTAAATGCATTCTTTGCTTGATCTTCTGGTTGAACTAAGATTTGATTTTATCCAGATAATCCATCAAGAAATGAAATTCTGGATGATCCTACCACTCTCTGTAAAATATGGTCCATTTTGGGGAGAGGATAGTTATTTTAGTGACACTTTGTTTAAGTTACAAAAATCAACAGAAAGTCTGATTTCCCATGTTTTCTTCTTAGTGGGAACTAAGTTTGAGATCCAGTCAGAATATCTAATAGGTGCTATCATTTGTTCTTCGTACATCCTTTTTACTTATTTTTCTATCAAAGGCATAAGAACAAGATTAATCCTCATAATATTTTGTTTAAATATTTTCTGATTTTATTTGATGGGTATTTTATGTTGTATTATGCTGGTGTCATAAGAATTGAGGTCTTCATAACTCTAGGAAAACACATCTTGAAATTGTTTAAACAAAATTATGTATTTCAAATTTTCTTCTGGAGGTATTGCTTTGGATAATTTGATGAGCTTAGGCTTTTGTTCTTTTCCTATGTTACATTCTTCTATGTCTGATCTTAATGGTTCTATTTTTGGTTTTCTAGCTACATAATTGGAATAAAAAAGATCTTCTAATGGGGATAATTGTAGAAAATTTGAATAACTGATATATTATTCACTGAGATTCTCCTGATCACACACTATTTTATCTTCATGCACAATACAAATTCTCTTCTACCATTGATCATTACATGCGGAAATAAAATCTATTGCATGCACACATTAAAACCATAAACATTCACACATATGAACATTGTATTTCATGGGAAAGCTTAAAGCTGAAAACCCCCAACTATATGTATATTAAATGTCATAGAGATCATGTAACAATCATTATACAAAGCTACCCACAAACTCTCAACACAACCTCCAATTGCTACACACTAATCAAGCTAGATCTAGCAAAACACATGCTCCAATCTCTGCCACCTGATAGCCAGCCTCTATTGCGTAATCAATGCTGTAGAATGGCTCATAAATAACTTCGAACCACCTGGCTTGTACTGCGCAATCCTCATTGGCTCCTCCAATCACTGGATGTTGCAAACATGCAACTGTATAGTCACAACTGATAGTTAACCTGCTCTTTCACCTATCTTTGCACTGGTCTCCACTGAAACTGTCCATGCACTGAAGTTAACTGATGTATTCTTTAGTTGATTAATGAGTTTATAATTAGTGAATTGATTAATAATTAATTCACACCACTCTTCACTAGTGTATTAATTAGTTAGACTAAATACAACTAGCTCAACTATGTTTAGATTAGTTAAACTGAACACAACTCCATTAACTCCTCAATCAACTCCACCAAACTCTGTCACATGAGTTCTAACTGAAGTATCCATGCAATAGCTCCAATTAACCCTTAGGAATAGCGTAATTCCTTCTGTCAGCTCCTGTGCCACATCTGTGCACTTAAATGAAGTGCTCCAAGAGAATAAGATAATGTTTATAGTCCAAATATTATTAAGAGCTAATAATATTCGACATATCTATTTTTAGACTGGCAATCTAAAAATAGATTCCGCCCAATATGTTTAAAAATATAAGTCCATATATTTTTCCAACTTGACCAACCATCCACAAATAGCATCCTGCAACTCATAGAATATGATCGACATGTCTAAAAATAGACATAGTCTAAAAATAGACTTGCGCCAAAAATAGCCTGCGGGCCCACTTAGTGAAGGCGACTCTTTTCACTAAGCTCATCATCTTGTTGAAATCTCAACACTCCCTCTCAAAAAGATAGGGATTATCTGCCACCCCGATCCTGCCTCTGTGGTATTCGAATTTGCTCCTGGTGAGCGCCTTCGTCAAGATATCAGCATCCTGATCCTCCGTAGGAATGTATGAAAGTAACATGATCTTCCGCTGCACACAATCTCTGATATGATGATACCGATCCATGAAGCCATGCCGCCTCAACTCATCCTCCTGTCTGTACCATGATCCATATCCCGATGTGCCTCTGAGATATCTCAATACATGCTTCCCCGCCTTCCAAAAGAGCTTGGTAGGCTTAACCATAGCTTGTGAAAGCTGGTTAACTGCATAGCATATGTCGGGTCATGTATTGATCAGATACATAAGTGACCCCACCAACTGTCGATAAACAGTGGCATCCACTACCTCCGCCAAAGTAGCATCCTCCTTCCTCCATCCACCAGGAAGAGGAGTATCAACAGGCTTGCAGCCATGCATGTTGAACTTCTCCAGTATCTCTCGGGCATACTTTCCTTGAGAAACAAACAGTCCATCACTACGCTGCCAAATTTCCAATCCCAGGAAATAATGAAGGAGGCCCAAGTCCTTCATCTCAAAATCCTTTGCAAGATCAGCCTTGCATGAGTGTATCAACAGTTCATCACCCGTCAAAATCAAAATCTACATAAAGTACAATGATCAACAACTTACCCTCCACCACTATCTGGTATAGGTTCGGATCCGCCTCACTCTTGGAGAATCCAAGTCTAGTGAAATAACTCTCTATCCGTGTGTACCAAGCACGAGGTGCTTGTTTCAACCCATGCGACTCACTGCTGAAGATCTTGAAACCTTTGGGCTGCTCTATGTACACCTCCTCCTCAATCACCCCGTTAAGGAACATAGTCTTCACATCCATCTGATGAATGCGCCACCCCATCTGCGCTGAGAGAGAAAGAATCGTCCATATGGAAGAATACCTTGCGACAAGTGAAAAGGTATCCTCATAATCAATCCCCTCAATCTGTGAAAAGCCTCGGGAAACAAATATTGCCTTGTACTTCTCCACACTCCCGTCAGCTGCCTACTTCACTTTGTAGATCCATCTCAAACCCACCACTGATTTCCCTTCCGGCCTCGGGACAATCTCCCATTCACTTTTTCTGACAATCGAATCATACTCTTCCACCATGGCATCTACCCATGCGGGATCCTCCACAGCTTCCTCGAAAGAGGATGGCTCTGTCACAATACAATTGCTCATAAGAGCCATGTATACAGTATACGGGTTAGGTGACTATCTCTATCTGCGCTATGATGTAGGTGCTCCTACAACCCTCTCTGCATCTTGAGCCAGTCGCTCATCTTCTATAGTGTGCTTCCACCCTCTGATGGTTGGCGCTGCATAAGTGGTCTCTTCCACTCCATGAACCTCCTCTTGTGGCTGATCCACATCTAGAGACTCATCCTTAGGAACTAATAGCTCCTCATATGCATGCAAGTGTGTCTCCCTCTCAAGCAAACACTTCATGGCTTTCTCCTCATGAAATTTGATATCCCGTCGCACAACAGTCTTGCGCCTGTCTGGAAAATACACACGATAGTTGTGGGGTGTATCAGTGTAACCCACAAATATCCCAACCTCTGCAGTCGACTCCAGCTTCTTCCTGGAATTATTCGTCACATGAATGTAAACAGGTGAACCAAAAATCCTCAAATGGGAAATATCAGGCTTCTTACCAAAAAATGCCTCCTCAGGTGTACTCATGCCAAGTATCCTGTGAGGACAACGGTTCTGCACATATACTGCAGTATTGCATGCCTCAGCCCACAAGTGTATGGGAAGGCCTTGATCATGCAACATCGCCCGTGCAACACCCACGATCGTTCTATTCTTCTCCTCAACAACCCCATTCTGCTGTGGGTTATGAAGTGCTATGAGCTCACTTCGAATTCCTTCTGCGCTGCAAAATTCATTGAATTCGCCAGAGATGAATTCAACACCATTTTCACTCCTAAGAGCCTTCACCTGCTTCCCCAATTCTTTCTCAACCAGTGCCTTGAACTCACAGAACTTTGAGTATGTCTCGCTCTTCTTCTACATGAAGAAGATCTAGCACTTACGAGAAAAATCATCAAGAAATATCACATGGTACCTGTGCTTTGCTGTCGAAGCTACTGAGAAAGTTCCACACATGTATGTGTGAATTCTCTCAAGGATCGTCGTGGCACGACTATCCTTCTCATGAAAGGTGGCTTTCACAAATTTTCCCAAGGTACATCCCTTGCACTGATCTGACTGTGCAAGAGTACCCTTAGGAAGCCCAGTAGAAATCTGCTACAGAATCTTCAAAGCTCCATGGTGAAGGTGGCCCAATATCTGGTGCCACAAATTGCTATCATCCCGGCTCACCACTCCTTCTGCCTTGCCTTCCATTGCTGCGCATTAATCTACCTACAATTGATAAAGGTTCTTATCTCAAACCCCTATCCTCCAAGTCTCACCAGTTTCCTTACTACGCAGGAAATCCTTTCCTTCGCTAAAGAAAATATCATATCCCTTGTCTTCTAACATCGCCACAGAGATCAGATTCTTCTTCAATCCTGGAACATGCATCACTTCCTTCAATACGAAGGGTTTACCAAACTCCCTCTCAAAGGAAATGGTACCGATACCGGTTGCACTGTATCTACCATCATCGCCCATCTCGATGTGCACTCCAAGATCTTTCTCATCCAGATCAGTAAACAAATCTCAATCTCCTGTCATGTGAAAAGACGCACCACTGTCCAGAAACCACACTGAACCCATCACACTTGAAACCAAGCATGCGATCAGCGAAAAATCCAGCTCAAACTACGAGGCTAAGGCCTCTCCAGCTGCAGTCCCAGCAGCCTGCTTATTTTTCTTCTTTTGTGGACAATTAGTGGCTTAATGTCTGTGTTGGTGACAGTGAAAGCACTTCACCTTGGACATGTCCTGCTTCTTGCCTTTCGCACCGGATTGAGAAGCTTTCTTGCTCTTCCCCTTCTTTGCTTTGGCAGCCAAAGCGCAATTCTCTTCATCAGAGTTCTTTGATGAAGATCCGTCCCTGGTACTCCGCCTTATCTCCTCTTACACAAGATCCGACCAAAGTCGCTCCCATCCTGGCAATTTCTCCCGACCATTGACAGTGTCCTGATAGGAGTGCCAACTCTTCGGAAGCCCAAGGAGAGCCAAGCTCACCAAGTCCTCATCATCAACAGTAACCCCCACACTTCCCAGCTCATCCCTGCATTGGACAAACTTCGTGAGGTACTTGGGCATACTGTCGCCTTTCTCCATTTTTATGTTTCTGAGTTTATCCTTGAGCGCCAACTTCCTCTGGTCGCTCTTGCTTTGAAATAAATCTGTCAAAGCTTTCCACATCAAGAATGGAGAAGCCTTACCATGAAGGCTGGAAACTATGTGATCCTTCACACCTTCCAACAGAATCCTTCGACACTTTGTTGTCTTCTTTTGCCATGCGTCAAGTACGGAAGCATCATTAGAAGTAGGTTTTGGAATTTCTGCATCTATGAACTCCTTCAACCCATTGTCATCCAGCATCGCCTCCATCCTATCCTTCCATGCAATATAATTTGAGTTGCCCTCAAGGGCATACTCCAATCACAATCTGTTGAAAGACATATCAACTTCGACACCAAGAAAACACTGCTGCAAATTCGAATTCCACCAACACAAAACTCAACCGCTTCAATGTTTTGCAATTGCTCCAATGATCAATATCGCTCTGATGCCATGTAGAAAATTTGAATAACTGATATATTATTCACCGAGATTCTCCTAATTGTTGGGTGTGGAGCCTGATTATCTTGTTTACTTTGTACCACAACATTGGACCCCTGTACCTTAAACTCATAATTAATTGCTGCCGTGGGGGGTCCAGGGGGGACGACAGTGCTTTTCGAAGCCCCCCCCTGGCGGGGGTTTCGGGGGCAGCGCCCCCGAAGCTAAAAACAGATGTAAAATTGCCTTGTAAAAGTATAGTAATTTCTAGTCAATCTGGTTCGTTCATTAGGGAAATGATCTGACGGTAGAAGTTATGTTTAGATTAGGGTTTTTTTCCCTAGAAGGCAGCCCCTTGCTTTTATGAGGGCATTGTATTGCGGCTGTGCATGGCATGTGTATTCTCGAAGCAAGAAACAGAGAGGGAGACTGTGAGAGAGAACAAAGGATATTACAACGGATCTGCTGTAGGTTTTGTCTCTTCATTTTTTATGGATAATAGAAAGGAAGGACTGGCTGTTCGGGTTGGACGTAGCCCAAACTGGGTGAACCACGTATATCTGTGTCTCTCTAGTTTTATGTGTTTTGTGTGCTTTTATTTTTCGCATATTTTATGTGTTGCATTTCTCCATAATATATAATTTTCTAACAACTGGTATCAGAGCCGAAGGTATATTTGGCTGATAAACTCGCAGGAAAGAAGGGTTTCTGGTTCGAGTGGGAGCAATGGTGGACGATGGTAAGTTTAGGGTCGAGAAATTTAACGGCCAAAACTTCCCGCTGTGGAAGATGCAGATGGAAGATTATCTGTATCAGAAAGATCTATACCTACCATTGAGCGGAAAAACAAAGAAGCCGACGGCCATGACAAACACGGAATGGAACATTCTCGATAGAAAGGCACTCAAAACAGTACGATTGTGTCTTGCGGCATCAGTCACCTTCAATATTTCGAAGGAAACAATAATGAAGGGTTTGATGCAGACGTTGGCGAAACTGTATGAAAATCCCTCGGCCTCAAACAAGGTATTTCTTATGAAACGACTATTTAATATGAAGATGTCGGAAGGTGGATCTGTTGCAGACCATTTAAATGAATTTAATACAGTTACCAGTCAGTTAAGTTCTGTAGGGGTAAACTTTGATGATGAAGTTAGAGCTCTATTATTCTTGTGCTCATTACCAGAAAGCTGGAATGGTTTAGTTATGGCCATTAGTAACTCTATCTCTGGATCTAGTACTTTAAAGTTTGATGATGTTGTTGGTGCTATCCTTAGTGAGGAAATGCGACGGAAAAGCTCCGGTGAGACATCAGGTAATGCTTTGAGTGCAGAGTCTAGGGGAAGAAGAATGGAAAGAGGAAAGAGTTCAGGATATCGCATTAAATCAAGGAAAGGAAGATCCAAGTCCAGATCAGGGATAGTGTGCTGGAATTGTGGAAAGAAAGGACACCTAAAGAAAGACTGTAGATCTCGGAAGGGAAAAGAAGGAGACACACAGCAAGAAAACAATCATGAAGCAAATGTGACAGGTGATGTGTTACAAGATGCTTTGATTATTTCTTTCGAAAATGTTACTGATTCTTGGGTTGTAGATTCAGGGGCTTCATTCCATGCCACACCTGATAAGAAATATTTTCATGACTATGTTCAAGTAGATTTTGGACAAGTTCGTTTGGATGATGATAAACCCTGTAAAATTGTTGGAATGGGTAAAGTTCTTGTAAAACAACAGAATGGAAACCAATGGCTACTAAAGGAGGTAAGGCATGTTCCAGATCTGAAGAAAAATTTGATTTCAACAGGGTAGTTAGGCAGTGAAGGTTGTGTGACAACTTTCACAGATAAAACTTGGAAGGTCACCAAAGGAGCATTGGTAATAGCAAAAGATGAAAAGGTTGGTACATTGTATTTATGCAATGGTATTTATAACTATGTTAATGCTTTAACTTCCAAAGGAGCAGATGCAGCATTATGGCATCATAGGCTCGGACACATGAGTGAGAAGGGAATGAAGATTCTTCACTTAAGAAATTTGTTGCCAGGATTGAAGAATGTTGATTTGGATTTCTGTGAGAATTGCATTTATGGAAAACAGAAGAGAGTCAAATTTCTCAGAGTTGGGAAAGAAAAGAAGAGCGAAAAATTGGAGCTTGTGCATATAGATGTATGGGGACCTGCTCAGGTATCATCTCTCGGTGGCTCTCATTATTATGTTACTTTTATTGATGATGCAACTAGAAAAGCATGGAATTATTGTATTCAGAATAAATCTGATGTATTTGATACTTTCAAGAAATGGAAAGCTTTGGTTGAGATTGAGACACGAAAGAAGTTGAAGTGTCTCAGATCAGACAATGGAGGTGAGTATTGTAGCAAAGAGTTTGATAGGTACTGTTCAGAGCATGGAATTCGTAGAGAGAAGACAGTTCCAAGAACACCACAAGAAAATGGTGTGTCAGAAAGGATGAACAGAACAATCATGGAGTGTGCAAGGTGCATGAGATTACATGCAGGATTTCCTTTACAATTTTGGGCAGATGCTGTAGATACTGTTGTTTATCTAATAAACAGAGGGCCTTCAATTTCTTTGGATGGTGGTATTCTAGAGGAAGCATGGACAGGTAAAAAGGTAAACTACTCTTTTTTAAAGCCTTTTGGTTGTGAGGCCTTTGTCCATATTAATAAAGAAAATAGAACAAAGCTTGAGGCAAAATCAAAGAAATGTACATTTATTGGATATGGTGCTAATGATTTTGGTTATCGCTTATATGATTATGAAAATAAAAAAATCATTAGGAGCAGAGACGTAATATTCAATGAAAATTTCTTGTATAAGAATCAGTTGCAGGAAAAGAAACAGGAAAAAGAAAGCAAGGAATACGCAGTTCTTGATGAGATATTTGAAAAAGTAAAGGTGCCTGAAAATAATAATAATCAACAACCACAGCAGCAGTAACCACCACAACAGCAACAGGCACCTTAAACACCTGAAAGTGGTGTTAGAAGATCTACCAGGATAAGTAGACCCCCTGAACGATACTCTCCTTCATTATATTATCTATTGCTGACTGATTCTGGTGAACTTGAATGTTATGAAGAAGAAATGCAAGTTGAAAGTAGGAATAAGTGGGAGCTATCCATGGAAGAAGAGATGGACTCCTTAATGCATAACCAGACTTGGGACTTAGTCAAGTTGCCTGCAGGTAAAACTACATTGCAGAATAAATGGGTTTACAGGCTGAAGGAAGAAGATGGAGGAAAACAGAGGTATAAAGCTAGACTTGTGGTGAAGGGGTTTGCACAGAAGAAAGGTATTGATTTTGATGAAATATTTTCTCCTGTTGTTAAGATGACTTCAATCAGAACTATCTTAAGTCTTGTAGCAACAGAAGATTTACATCTTGAACAGTTAGATGTAAAGACAACATTTCTCCATGGAGATTTGGAGGAAGAGATATACATGCAGCAACCAGAAGGATATGAGGTAAAAGGGAAAGAAAAATTGGTGTGCATGTTAAATAAGAGCTTGTATGGCTTAAAACAGGCTCCAAGGCAGTGGTATCTAAAATTTGACAAGTTTATGTCTGAACAAGGTTATACTAGATGTCACTCTGATCATTGTGTTTATCTAAAAAGGCAAAATGATGGCAACTATATTATATTGTTATTGTATGTAGATGACATGCTTGTTGCAGGATCTAACATGCAGGAAATAAATGTGCTCAAAAGAAAATTGGCAAATTCATTTGCAATAAAGGATTTGGGAGCTGCAAAACAAATCCATGGTATGAGGATAACTAGAGACAGGAAAAATCGTAAATTAACACTGTCTCAGAATGAGTACATAGAAAAGGTGTTGAAAAGATTTAATATGCAGAATGCAAAACCAGTTAGTACACCTTTTGCTAGCCATTTCAAACTTAGTAAGGAGATGTGCCTAAAGACCCAAGAAGACATGGATTATATGTCTAAAGTTCCATATGCATCAGCAGTTGGAAGCTTAATGTATGCAATGGTCTGCACAAGGCCTGATATTGCACATGCAGTGGGAGTTGTAAGCAAGTACATGAACAATCCAAGAAAAGAACATTGGATGGCAGTAAAATGGATTCTCAGATATTTGAGAGGTACCACAAATCAAGCATTATGCTTTGGTGGTTCAAACATTGCTCTACAGGGATATGTTGATGCAGATATGGCAGGTGATAGAGATAACAGGAGGAGCACTACAGGATATGTATTTACCGTAGGTGGAACAACTGTCAGTTGGGTTTCAAAAATCCAAAGTGTTATTGCACTTTCAACAACAGAAGCAGAGTATGTTGCTGCTACAGAGGCTAGTAAAGAAATAATTTGGTTACAAAGGTTTATGGATGATTTGGGTAAGAAACATGATATTGGCACGTTATACAATGATAGCCAAAGTGCCATTCATCTTGCAAAGAACTCAGCATTTCATTCCAGGACTAAACACATACATCTGAAGTACCATTCAATGTCTAGCCATGATGAAGATGTAGATTTGCTTCTCTGAAAGATACACACTAGCGTAATCCTTGACATGCTAAAAAAGTTCAGGAGAACCGAGAATGTGTCTTCAGTTTCAATTGGTCTTCAAGGATGACGATGAAGATGAGAAACAACCAGGTCCAAAAGAGGAGTCATCTCGCAATGAAGTGAATGAAGCAAGCAGGAGTTGCTACAATAAGTCTCAAGTGGGATATTGTTGCGTGGGGATCGATTATCTTGTTTACTTTAGATTGCCAACATTGGACCCCCAGAGCCTTAAAAAGGGGCACACCCACCGTGAATTAATCTATCAGTTGGGGTCCACTACAAAGACTTTCGTAGCCCTCCTGGCAGGTTTCCGTGCGCCTCAAGCTAAAAATTGATGTAAAATTGCCTTGTAAAAAGTATAGTAATTTCTAGTCAATCTGGGCCGTTCATTAGGCAAATGATCTGACGGTAGAAGTTATGTTTAGATTAGGGTTTTTTGCCCTAGAAGGCAACCCCTCGCTTTTATGAGGGTATTGTATTGCGGCTGTGCATGGTATGTGTATTCTCGGAGCGAGAAACAGAGAGGGAGACTGTGAGAGAGAATAGAGGATATTACAGCAGATCTGCTGTAGGTTGTGTCTCTTCATTTTGCTGGATAATAGAAAGGAAGGACTGGCTGTTCGGGGTGGACGTAGCCCAAACCGGGTGAACCACGTATATCTGTGTCTCTTTGGTTTTATGTGTTTTGTGTGCTTGTATTTTTCGCATATTTTATGTGTTGCATTGCTCCATAATATATAATTTTCTAACACCGATCACACACTATTTTATCTTCATGCACAATACAGAATCTCTTCTACCATTGATCATTATTTGCGGAAATAAAAACAATCGCATGCGCACATTAAAACCATAAACAATCACACATATGAACACAGTATTTCATGGGAAAGCTTAAAGCTGAAAACCCCAACTATCTGTATATTATATTTCATAGAGATCATGTAACAATTATTGTACAAAGCTCCTCACAAGCTCTCAGCACAACCTCCAATTGCTACACACTAATCAAGCTAGATCTAGCAAAACACATGCTCCAATCTCTGCCACCTGATAGCCAGCCTCTATTGCGTAATCAATGCTATAGAATGGCTCATAAATAACTTCAAACCACCGGGCATGTACTGCACAATCCTCACTGGCTCCTCCAATCACTGGTTGTTGCAAATATGCAACAGTATAGTCACAACTGATAGTTAACATGCTCTTTCACCTATATCTACACTAGTCTCCATTGAAACTATCCATGCACTAAAGTTAACTGATGTATTATTTAGTTGATTAATGAGTTTATAATTAGTGAATTAATTAATAATTAATTCACACCACTATTCACTAGTGTATTAATCTGTTAAACTAAATACAATTAGTTCAACTATGTTTAGATTAGTTAAACTGAACACAACTCCATTAACTCCTCAATCAACTCCACCAAACTCTCTCACATGAGTTCTAACTGAAGTATCCATGCAATAGCTCCACTTAACCCTTAGGAATAGCGTAATTCCTTCTGTGAGCTCCTGTGCCACATATGTGCACTTAACTAAAGTTCTCCAAGAGAATAAGATAATGTTTATAGTCCAAATATTACTAAGAGCTAATAATATTCGACATATCTATTTTTAGACTGGCAATATAAAAATAGATTCGCCAAAATATGTCTAAAAATATAAGTCCATCTATTTTTCCAACTTGACCAACCATCCACAAATAGCATCTTGCAACTCATAGAACATGATCCATATGTCTAAAAATAGACAGTCTAAAAATAGACTTTGCGCCAAAAATAGCCTGCAGGCCCACTTAGTGAAGGCGACTTCTTTCCACTAAGCTCATCATATTGTTGAAATCTCAAAACTCCCTCTCAACAAGATAAGGATTATATTCCACCCCTATCCTGCCTCTATGGTATTCGAATTTTCTCCTGGTGAGCGCCTTCGTCAAGATATCAACATCCTGATCCTCTGTGGGAATATATGAAAGTAACATGATATTCCGCTGCACACAATCTCTAATATGATGATACCGTTCCGTGAAGCCATGCCACATCAACTCATCCTCCTGTCTGTACCATGATCCATATCCCGATGTGCCTTTGAGATATCTCAATACATGCTTGCCTACCTTCCAGTAGAGCTTGGTAGGCTTAATCATAGCTTGTGAAAGCTGGTTCATAGCATAGCATATGTCGGGTCGTGTATTGACCAGATACATAAGCGACCCCACCAACTATTGATAAACAGTGGCATCCACTACCTCCACCGAAGTAGCATCCTCCTTCATCCATCCACCAAGAAGAGGAGTATCAATAGGCTTGCAGCCATGCATGTTGAACTTCTCTAGTATCTCCCAGGCATACTTGCCTTGAGAAACAAACAGTCCATCACTGCGCTGCCAAATTTCCAATCCCAGGAAATAATGAAGGAGGCCCAAGTCCTTCATCTCAAAATCCCTTGCAAGATTAGCCTTTCATGAGTGTATCAATAGTTCATCACCTGTAAAAATCAAATCATCTACATAAAGTACAATGATCAGCAACTTACCCTCCACCACTATCTGGTATAGGTTCAGATCCGCCTCACTCTTGGAGAATCCAAGTCCGGTGAAATAACTGTCTATCCGTGTGTACCAAGCACGAGGTGCTTCTTTCAACCCATACAGCGCTCTCCTGAGCCTGCACACATGCGACTCGTTGCTGAAGATCTCAAAACCTTCGAGCTGCTCTATGTACACCTCCTCCTCAATCACCCCATTGAGGAATGCAGTCTTCACATCCATCTGATGAATGTGCCACCCCATCTGCGCTGAGAGAGAAATAATCGTCTGTATGGAAGAATACCTTGCGACAGGTGCAAAGGTCTCCTCATAATCGATCCCCTCAATCTGTGAAAAGCCTCGGGCAACAAATCTTTCCTTGTACTTCTCCACACTCCCGTCAGCTACCTGCTTCACTTTGTAGATCCATCTCGAACCCAGCACTGATTTCCCTTCTGGCCTTGGGACAATCTCCCATGCACTGTTTCTGACAATCGAATCATACTCTTCCACCATGGCATCTACCCATGCGGGATCCTCCACAACTTCCTCGAAAGAGGATGGCTCTGTCACGATACACTTGCTCATAAGAGCCATGTATATAGTATACGGTTCAAGTGACTTTCTCTGTCTGCGCTGTTATGTAGGTGCTCCTACAATCCTCTCTGCATCTTGAGCTAGTCGGTTAGCTTCTGTAGTGCGCTTCCACCCTTTGATGGTTGGTGCTGCATGAGTGGTATCTTCCACTCCATGAACCTCCTCTTGTGGATGATCCACATCTAGAGACTTGTCCTTAGGAAATAATAGCTCCTCATATACATGCAAGTGTGGCTCCCTCTCAAGCGAACACTTCATGGCTTTCTCCTCATAAAATTTGATATCTCGTCACACAACAGTCTTGCGACTGTCTAGAAAATACACACGATAGTTGTGGGGTGTATCAGTCTACCCCAAAAATATCCCAACCTTTGTAGTCGGCTCCAACTTCTTCCTGGCATCATTCATCACATGAATGTAAACAAGTGAACCAAAAATCCTCAAATGGGAAATATCAGGCTTCTTACCGGAAAACGCCTCCTCGGGTGTACTCATGCCAAGTATCCTGTGAGGATAACGGTTCTGCACATATACTGCAGTATTGCATGCCTCGGACCACAAGTGTATGGGAAGGCCTTGATCATGAAACATCGCCCGTGCAACACCCACGATCGTTCTATTCTTCTCCTCAACAACCCCATTCTGCTGTGGGTTATGAGGTGCTATGAGCTCTCTTCGAATTCCTTCTGCGCTGCAAAAGTCCTTGAATTCGCCAGAGATGAATTCACCACCATTGTCGCTCCTAAGAGCCTTCACCTGTTTCCCTGATTCTTTCTCAACCAGTGCCTTGAACTCACAGAACTTTGAGTATGTCTCGATCTTCTTCTACATGAAGAAGATCCAGCACTTACGAGAAAAATCATCAACAAATATCACATAGTACCTGTGCTTTGCTGTCGAAGCTACTGAGAAAGGTCCACACACGTCCGTGTGAATTCTCTAAAGGATCTTCGTGGCGTGACTATCCTTCTCGTGAAAGGTGGCTTTCACAAATTTTCCCAAGGTACATCCCTTACACTGATTTGACTGCGCAAGAGTACCCTTAGGAAGCCCAGTAGAAATTTGATGCAGCATCTTCAAAGCTCCATCGTGAAGGTGGACCAATCTCCGGTGCTACAACTCGCCATCGTCCCGGCTCACCACTCCTTCTGCCTTGCCTTCCACTGCTGCACAACCATCTACCTGAAATTGATAAATGTTCTTAACTTGAACCCCTATCCTCCGGGTCTCACTAGTTGCCTTACTGCGCAGGAAAGCCTTTCCCTCGCTAAAGACAACATCATATCCCTTGTCTTCTAACATCGCCACAGAGATCAAATTCTTCTTCAATCCTGGAACATGAATCACTTCCTTCAATGTGAAGGGGTTACCAGACTCCCTCTCAAAGGAAATGGTAGCGATACCGGTCGCACTGTATCTACCATCATCTCCCATCTCGATGTGCACTCCAAGATATTTCTCATCTAGATCAGTAAACAAATCTCGATCTCCTGTCATGTGAAAAGATGCACCACTGTCAAGAAACCACATTGAACCCATCACACTTGCGACCAAGCATGCGATCAGTGAAAAATCCAGATCAAACTACGAGGCTAAGGCCTCTCCAGCTGCAGATCTAGTAGCCTGCTTATTTTTCTTCTTCTGTGGACAACTAGTTGCATAATGTCCATGTTGGTGACAATGAAAGCACTTCACCTTGGACATGTCCTGCTTCTTGCCTTTCGCACCAGATTGAGAAGCATGCTTCTTGCTCTTCCCCTTCTTTGATTTGGTAGCCAAATCACAATTTTCTTCATCTGAGTTCTTTGATGAAGATCTGTCCCTGGTACTTCGCCTTGTCTCCTCTTGCACAAGATCCGACCAAAGTCGCTCCCATCCTGCCAATTTCTCCCGACCATTGACAAAGTCCTGATAGGAATGCCAACTCTTCAGAAGCTCAAGGAGAGCCAAGCTCACCAAGTTATTGTCATCAACAGTAACCCCCACACTTCCCAGCTCATCCCTGCATTGGAAAAACTTCGTGAGGTACTTGGGCATACTGTCGCCTTTCTCCATTTTTATGTTTCTGAATTTATCCTTGAGCGCCAACTTCCTCTGGTCACTCTTGATTTGAAATAAATCTGTCAAATATTTCCACATCAAGAATGGAGAAGCCTTACGATGAAGGCTGGACACTATGTGATCCTTCACACCTTCCAACAGAATCCTTCGACACTTTGCTATCTTCTTTTTCCATGTGTCAAGTACGACAACATCACTAGAAGTAGGTTTTGGAATTTCTGCATCTATGAACTCCTTCAACCCATTGTCATCTAGCACTGCCTCCATCCTGTCCTTCCATGCAATATAATTCAAGCTGCCCTCAAGGGCATACTCCAGTCACAATCCATTGAAAGACATCTCAACTTCGACACCAAGAAAACACTGCTGCAAATTCGAATTCCACCAGCACAAAACTCAACAGCTTCAATGTTTTGCAATTGCTCCAATGATCAATATCGCTCTAATGCCATGTAGAAAATTTGAATAACTGATATATTATTCACCGAGATTCTCCTGATCACACACTATTTTATCTTCATGCAAAATACAAAATCTCTTCTACCATTGATCATTACATGCGGAAATAAAATCAATTTCATGCACACATTAAAACCATAAACATTCAGACATATGAACACAATATTTCATGGGAAAGCTTAAAGTTGAAAACCCCCAACTATTTGTATATTATATGTCATAGATATCATGTAAAAATCATTGTGTAAAGCTCCTCACAAGCTCTCAGCACAACCTCCAATTGCTACACACTAATCAAGCTAGATCTAGTAAAACACATGCTCCAATCTCTGCCACCTGATAGCCAACCTCTATTGCGTAATCAATGCTGTAGAATGGCTCATAAATAACTTCAAACCACCTGGCTTGTACTGCGCAATCCTCATTGGCTCCTCCAATCACTAGTTGTTGCAAATATGCAACATTATAGTCACAACTGATAGTTAACCTGCTCTTTCACCTATCTCTGCACTGGTCTCCACTGAAACTATCCATGCACTAAAGTTAACTGATGTATTCTTTAGTTGATTAATGAGTTTATAATTATTGAATTAATTAATAATTAATTCACACCACTCTTCACTAGTGTATTAATCATTTAGACTAAATACAACTAGTTCAACTATGTTTAGATTAGTTAAACTGAACACAACTCCATTAACTCCTCAATCAACTCCACCAAACTCTGTCACATGAGTTCTAACTGAAGTATCTATGCAATAGCTCCACTTAACCCTTAGGAATAGCGTAATTCCTTCTGTCAGCTCCTGTGCCACATCTGTGCACTTAACTGAAGTGCTCCAAGAGAATAAGATAATGTTTATAGTCCAAATATTATTAAGAGCTAATAATATTCGACATATCTATTTTTAGACTGGCAATCTAAAAATAGATTCCACCTAGTATGTATAAAAATAGAAGTCCATCTATTTTTCCAACTTGACCAACCATCCACAAATAGCATCCTGCAACTCATAGAACATGATCCATATGTCTAGAAATAGACATAGTCTAAAAATAGACTTTGCGCCAAAAATAGCCCGCGGGCCCACTTAGTGAAGGCGACTTCTTTCCACTAAGCTCATCATCTTGTTGCAATCTCAAAACTAATACCTTTGGAAAAATGTTATCTTTAAGGTTCAAATTCTTTGTTTCATCATTTGTTATGTCTTCTATTTCTATAGTTTCTAACTTATATATTTTTACTCTAGTGAATTTAGTGGGTTTAGTTTTATCTATATCATTTATATATAACTCACTATTTATTGTGTAATCTATTGTACAATCAGTATCTATGTTACAATTTTGGAATTCTCCCTCGGCATTCATAAAATTGTATATTTGAGAATCTTGTGAAAAAATCTGCCAATATTTTAAATTGTCTGGTATAGTTGGCATGTGTCTTACCTCTGCAATGTATTGGTGATTTTGTTGAAAAGGAAATCTACATGTACTGGCAAAGGTAGCCAAATTGTGTGCTTGCATGTTCTTTTTCCTTGGAATAACAGAAAAGTCAGTTTCAAGAAACTCTTTAATCAGATCTAGAATGGTTTCTCCGTATTGGCTCAGTCTAGGATTATTGACAGAATACTCTCCTTTGATTTTAATGATTAATTATGACTCTCCAATGATAGAAACTCTCTTGGCTCCTAGTTTTCTAACAATATGCAGTCCTAAGATTAAACCTTCATACTCTACCATGTTCTTTGTACATTTAAAGTTTAATCTAAAGGTGTGACCTTCAGAATGATTATTTTCCATGTTATGAATCCAAAATCCTACTCCTGATCCTAATCTATTTACTGAGCCATCAAAGTCTAAGTGCCACATAGATTCATGAAATATATTGTCACTGTCAACTTCTTTATGTTTATGTTGTTGTGTTTTTATCTATGCCAATATCTGAATTACATAAGATGAAAGAATCCATATCAGAATGTATAGAATAAATAGGACAATTTTGTTGTTGTTCTGCACTACTGACCATGTATTTCATTAAAGTTTCTCTGTAAAGCTTTTTGGGCTAACCAAATACCAAAATTGTGGCATAGGACATATCTAACTGTAGAGATCCCTGTAGTTTTTCTCCCCATGAGCGAGATAATAGCATTCCATACTTTGGGTGGAAGTCAACAACTACAATATCCATGACAATACTCTTAGTTGGGTATTGGACTAAAGTGACACACAAGTCTTTTATCAAGCCAAGACACTTAAATTTACTAGAATCAAAAGAGAAAATATCTCTTTTATCAAGCCAAGACACTTAAATTTACTAGAATCAAAAGAGAAAATATCTCTTTTATCAAGCCAAGACACTTAAATTTACTAGAATCAAAAGAGAAAATATCTCTTTTATCAAGCCAAGACACTTAACTTTACTAGAATCAAAATAGAAAATATCTTTGTATGGTTTGGTGATATCTAGATTCAATGTTTCCATGATAGCTTTTGGCATTAAGTTGTGGGATTCTCCTGAATCTAACATAGCAATGTGTAGGATGTTGTCATGAATACTCAAGCTAATGTAAAATGGAGGAACACCACCTTCTTGATGTTTACCATTTACCTCGGGACCAAATAGTAATTTTGGTTGGTCATCATTCAGATTAACAAAATATTCTCCTTGATTTATATTCAGTGTTTCAATGATTTGGGTTTTATATAAATCATTCTTCACCGGATCTGTTAAAGGAATTGGTATTTACAATTTGGCTATTTCAGTTTGGATGTTAAATGGTACTTGAGTCTTTCCTAACTGAATTATTTCCTCTCTACCAATTTTAGTTTGAGTGTTCTTATCTTTTTTATCAACAATTGGTATTTCGGTCTATGTTTCCACTATTTTACTTTCAATTTTCTTATCTGGAATAGTTTGAGTTGCAGTTGTAGCTTTGGCAACAACTGATTTTTTATTATCATCAGATGTTTTTGCAGTAGGGATAATTTTAAGAAAATTATCTTGAAGTTAAAAAAAATGGTAAATCTCACTAGTCCCTAATATGAAAACTATAAAAATTCTATTAATGTATTTGTAAAATTATTCAAATTTATAATGATATTATATATATTGTCTATATATTGTAGGTGATTTTTATTGTAAAAAAAAATTATATTGTAAAATCTGGGCGAATCATTTTTATAAAAAAATGAAAATTGGCGAAACTTTTTTTTGAAAAACCATGGAAAATTAGCCCACCTGTGAATATTAGCCCCTAAAATTTTCCATGTTTAGCAGCAGCATATTTTTGAGGATCAGTTGAAATTTTAACAACAACTTGACTATCAGTAGATGTAATATCTACAATTTTTGGACTGGAAATTATCTGAGTTGAACTAGAATTTCGCTCAGTTTCTCTAGGGGGGATTTGTAGCACCTTGGACACAAGAGCTCTATTGTTTTCTTGGTCTGAGTTTGAATTGTTTTCTTTGTAGGAGCTTCTGCATTTTTCTTGCTTCTAAGGTTATACTGCTTGTGAACTTCATTAATTGCAAATTCATAACCTTATTTATAATCAAAAGACTTCCAAAATTCTAATTGTAATTGTTGTAGCATGTATAATTCATGTTCTTCTTGGGTAAGAAAATAGTATTATCATCATTTATTCCCATTAAGTTAATCTCGGTGTCCTGATCATCATCATTTTATTGGGAACTCTCTGCATAGTTTTCTTGGAAAGGTGGTTTAATCAATTGATCAGGTGTTGTTTCTCTTGATTTACCAGTATTAATATTCTTCGTAAATTTGGGATTTTTGATTTGAGGACATTGTTGTTGATTATCCCACTGTGGTTTTATTTCCATATTTTCTAATCTATCCATTATTCTTTCCATACTCTTTGCTAAACTATCTATCTTACTGTCTGATGTAGATGGCTCATCCTTAATGGTAACTCTTCTTTCATTTCTCATTCTGGCTCTTTTAGCTAATAAATTTTTTTCTGCACTAACTGCATTGCTTTGCATTTTTTCTAATGTTTCAGGGTTTCTTTTTCTCAATTGGTATGACATATCAGTATCAAAACCATCAGGAAATTTGAATAAATCTAGATCTGGTGGGGGTTTGATGTTTGCTGGAATAGCATTATAGATGCTATTGAACCTAGTACAATAATCCTGAACTAATTCATTAGGAGCTCTTCTAATGTTTTCATATTCAGACAATATTTGTAAAGGGTTTTTCTTTCTTTCCCATCTATTAGTAAATAATTTATGAAAATTAGTTAAATCAGTTATATGATTGGTAGGTAAAGCTTTAAACCATTTCTTTACATCTCCAGCTAAAGTTTGGGAAAACAATCTCATTTGAACATCAACTTCATCAATTTCATGCAATTCAAAGTAATCAGCCATTTTGTTAACATGTTGTTGTGCAGTGTATTGACCAGTACCACCAAATTGAAAGATTTTACTTTGGTAATCCTGGGGCATGGCATGTAATTGAGCTGGTAAGACCAAAGGGGAATATCTGGTTGCCACGACGAAGATTCTAGCTTGGATAGGAGGTAAATTTGTGGTGCTTGGTGATTAGGTTGAAGTACTTGCAGATGAGCTTGGAACACTAGAATATGTACTTGGAAATGAGGTTGAAGTACTAGATAATGTAGCAGAAATGATAGAAGATGAACTTGAAGTGTTTGGGGATGTAAATAAAAATCTACGTTGAAGAGGAAGCTTGGGGATGAATGATTCATTGGAATGAAGTGTAGTGGAAATAATAGATGATGTGGTACTAAATAAAGATGAATTTACAGACTCTGAAGGAATGGTAGAAGGCTTAGGGGTATAAGAAGATACAGTAGCTAATTCAACAGAATGTTGAAAATAGGATTCATCAATATATTTAATCAAAGTTGTAGTCAAGCATCAAGTTTATCAAAAGGTTGTAGAGCTTGTTGATCTGAATCAAGTGAAATAATATCCTTCTTTGTTTCAATAAATTGAATGAAATTAGGATCTATTACACTATCACATATTGAATTTTCAGATTTAGTTCTAAAAAAAGAGTGTTCAAATGATAAATCAAATTCAATATCTTGTAAGCTTGATATTTCTTTTGGGAGTGAATTTTTTTGGATTAATTGACAAGTACTTCCTAGAATTTCTTCTTTTTTTTGTTTTTCAAAATATTCTGTCAGGATCATCAACAATTATAGCAGGTTGTGGATCAGGATGAGCCCTGGTATAGTATGTTCTTCTGGAAGCCAGAATTTTAATTTTTAATAAAAATTTCATAACAAACCTAAAGCAACCTTAAGGTGAAAATATGAGAAAAAATATTTGCTTTAAGGTTTATTTTAAAACTGAGGACTAATTTCCCCAGTGGAGTCGCCAGTATATTATCACTCCAATAATTCCTAGGTTTTTATGCTTTTTGTTTAAATAAATAGTAGAGGTAACTATCAACCTACTTTTGAGATCAGGATCTAGCCTTCCTATTGCTCAGAGGGGGCTCTCTCTTTATGATTTAACTTTTTTTTTTTTAGTTGATTTTAGGCTAGCTATGTAAGATTGATTGGTTTTGATTTTGGTTTGGTTTAGTGGTGTAATTAATGATTTAGATGGATAGGTGCAGGTCTATTTTCCATTGTGATATGGAGTCAATGTATCAAGCAGCAGGAGAGAATCAAGTTCTAAAGGAAGTGTTCACAGGGCAAGGTAGCTGAGTAACATCAGATCTTTTAGGCTAGATGGTGAAATGGTTTCAATTGAGATCAAGGAGCAGTTAAGGATTCCTAAAACGAGATAATGAAGGAAATGACAAAGGTCAATCGGGAAGGGAGAGTAATTAAGGATCTCAGATCTGAACAACAGAAGAAAACATAAAAGTGAATAATAGTTCAGAACAAAGTGTACTTAAACAATTTCTACAATAATAATCCTATTATAACATTTAAATTGGAAAACATGTAATTTTATGAAAAATTTAAGGAAAAACATGAACAATAGAAAGATACTTCACTGAAGTGGCTCAACACATGAATCCTATAATGCAATGCCTTTATTACTCAATCTTGTCTGCTGACTTGAAAATGCTACAATAAACCCTTAGGTTTTTAGATCAATTACAATTATAGAAATGTTCATAAATCCACACAAATACTTTGAATTATGAAGTATTTATACAAAAACTATTAAAAAATATCCTAAAACTGATTTAGGAATTATTCAAGGAAAAATAAATATCTTCATGCAAGAAGATAGAGACACCTAGGAGACTAAATTCTAGTTGTCTTTGCTTATTTGGATTTGTTGTTTTCTCTTTGTTATTTTGTTGCTTTCTCTTTTTGACTGTTGTTGTACGTTGGCTGTCTTATTCATGTTGAGTGTATTTTACGCTGGCTGCATCTTTACTTTGACTTTTCATATGATTCTCTTTAAACTATGTTTTGATATTTATTTGTTACTGCTCTTTAAACTCTTCCTTTCAATTTTAATTTCACCGTAAATCATTCAATTTCTCCCAAGTCTCTTCATTTGGCAATTTAATTTTTACCATTCTTCTGAAAATTTCATCAGCTTCTGTGTATTTTGAAAATGTAGGCTTGTTGATAAAGAGATGATTTACCTCATGCTGGAGGTAAAAGAGATTCTCAAAATTCTGATAGAGCACTTTTCCTGTAGGAATTATTTTCATGGAGGAATTGTTGGACTATTCTTTGGCCACTTTTGTGATTTTCTTGTCATAGTCTTCATGCTTCATTAATATTTCATTGATAACCAAAGGATTAGGCATACCTTTCTACCTCAAAACATCAAATTTAACCATGAATCTGGTTATTGCAAGCTCCATGTTTTGACACTTATCTTCAAGTTGTGTCATTAAGTTTCTCTTGGAAATTACCTTTCTTGCTTCTAGAATTGTTTCAGTTCTGTCACTCATGCCAATTTCTTCCAATTCCTATTTGCTCTTGGAATTAAGAAAATTAATGATCTCAATGGCCTCTTTTGGCTTTTTCCCAAGTTCCTCTTTGAATTTCTGAATGGCTTCACTTGCTGCCTTGATCAAATCCTTCTCCTCAAAGATAACTTGGATAGATGACCAAATATCATTAACAGAGTTAATGATATTGGCCCAAAGTTGTTTCTTTGCTTGGGAAAGTGGTTCTTTTAGTGTCAGTTCTTTCTCTAACTTTTGTACTCTGTCAGTCAATCTATTTGAATTTTGTGTTTCATTCTTATGCATTATTTGAACTAGCTTCTTTTCATCCTCTATACTTTTTATTTTTTCTTTAAGTCTATTTATTTTAGTAGTATGTATTGACATGTCCTGCATGGCTTTAATTAGTTTTCCTGCTTCATCAATAGTATGAGCTGTTGTTGCTGTTGAATCTATTGCTCATGTAGTTGGAAGTGTTGTAGCTATTGAAAGTGATGTTGCCATTGGAGTTGTTGAAGTAGAAGGAATTTATGTAGTAACTGTAGGAATAGTAGTGACAGGGATTGCTTCCATGCTGGCCTTTTTCTCATGCACTAACTTATCCATCTCATTCTCCATCTCTTTCAGTTGAGTTGTCAACTGAATGATGAGATTCATCATTTCATATTTTTGGCCTTCATTCTCTAGAACTTATTTTGCTTGTGGATGTTCAATAGGAGGCAATTTCAGTTGCTTCTTTAATGCAACAATGTCTGCATTCTTTTTCTTGATGAGCTCTTCTGCAACTCTGATGTTCTTGGGATCATATACTACCTCTATGACCAATTCCTCAAGTGATTTTATTCTATTATCTTTGGCTTGTGAGGAAGTATTCTCTAGTTTTAACTGGGCCTTGATGTTTTCTAGAGAATTTTTCATTTTTTGTACACTCATAGCTTTGTTGGTCATAGTAGAATATAGCATTTCTCCATATTGTTTATGAAATTATATTTGGTCTATAGGATGAACATCTTTAGCTTGAACTTCAAATGTTGTCTTCATGCAGTTTGTTGATGAATTTGGATATTGTACTGTTGGCTGCAAGAATTTCATCTACATCTTCCTAGTCTTGTAATAAAATGTTGAAAGAAACTTGTTCTAGTCACTAGGTGTCTGCTTCCAAAATTGGGCATAAGTAACTTCCTTTAATGCCTCATTCCTAAGTTTGATTTCATTATAATTCTCCATTATGTCCTATTTTTTCTCTGTTGGTTTACTTTATGAACAGACCTCAACACTATGTTGCTTCTGAATAATTTGAGTATTAGAGGTTGAAGGCAGGTGAGTTTCCTCTGAAACTGCTAGAGGTGAATTTTCTTTAACCACTGTGTCTGTATTAGTAATTTCAATAGTCTCAACTTGTTCATTTACAGGATTTAGCTTGGGATTCTTCATGTACATTAATTTGAATTTGGTTTTTGTAGTGGTTTGAGTTGAATATGAACCTTCTTCTCTTACTCTCTTGGATTTTCTATCTTGTGGGGCTAGAGTTTGCAAGATGGAACTAGTATCACCTTGCTTCTCTGCCTCCTTCAAAGTATTCTCCAACCACTCTGGCTGGTTGGAGTACTTTTTAGTATCTGGTTTGGACTCATGGACAAAAGGAGTTAATTTAAATTTGGTTCTTAGTTTGCTGATAACTCCTAAAGGATAATAATCCCATTTGAAACTTTCACTGAACTTGAATTGTTGTAAACACTTTTCTGCTTGTTGACCAGCATTCCTGTTATTGCAAATGAAAGGACCAATCTATTTTTTTATCTTAAAATGTGTTTTCTTATTTTCTGATAGAAAATTAACCTCATATGAATTTAGAATATGCTTGACATATTATAGTGAAAATAACCTCATTTGGAGGTATTTGGGTAGATTTTATGGAGTGATTTGACATCCATACACCCTAATTTCAGTGTGGTCCTAGTATAAGTACCAGTATCCTATTCTATTGTGTTTAGAGAACTGCAATACTTTCCTTATTTCTTCATTGATCTTAGGTTCATTGCTAGTGCTTAGCATGTTAACTATTGGATGAATAAATGAATCAATGAAGTTGCTGTAGGTAAAATATGTGGAATATTTCCCGATTAAGGAAGTCTAGAAGACAAATGAATGGGGATTTCCCTTAGTCTCTAGTTTTTGGAGGTTTACTGCAAACCTTTCAGATTGGAAGTATAGGAATTAATGAAACAACAATGAAGAATACTTAAAGACTCCTTCCTCGGGTAGTTTAACTAGTTTCTCATGAATGGAATCTAATAAGTACTGAGAAAAGTTAAATGTAAAATATGGAGGTTGTCCTGAGCAGAAAATGTATAGAAAACCTAGGATTGAAGCATCTACATACTCATCTATAAGTACCAGTATCCTATTCTATTGTGTTTAGAGAACTGCAATACTTTCCTTATTTCTTCATTGATCTTAGGTTCATTGCTAGTGCTTAGCATGTTAACTATTGGATGAATAAATGAATCAATGAAGTTGCTGTAGGTAAAATATGTGGAATATTTCCCGATTAAGGAAGTCTAGAAGACAAATGAATAGGGATTTCCCTTAGTCTCTAGTTTTTGGAGGTTTACTGCAAACCTTTCAGATTGGAAGTATAGGAATTAATGAAACAACAATGAAGAATAATTAAAGACTCCTTCCTCGGGTAGTTTAACTAGTTTCTCATGAATGGAATCTAATAAGTACTGAGCAAAGTTAAATGTAAAATATGGAGGTTTTCCTGAGCAGAAAATGTATAGAAAACCTAGGATTGAAGCATCTACATACTCATCTATAAAGTATCCTAATATACAAGAAATCATTATGACAATATTTCTTGTTCTTTCTGATAAAATTGAGGCTAAATAAGGAGGGTTACTCTTTGGGGTTTCAACTGATGAACCCAAGAAGGTTTATAAGATTTGAAACCTCATTGGAAAGTATATTTTCAGATACAATTCTTTTAGGATTTCAATTGATAGAGGGGCTTCATCAGGCTTAGGTTGGATTCACAACATCTGGTTTATTGATTCTGCAGTAATGGTGAACAAAATTTCCTTAATGTGGGTTATTAGGGCTCTTTCATTGGGCAGATAATTAGCTTGACAGAGTCTGATGATTTGAGGAAATTGGAATGTCCATGGGAAAATATATTTGGGAAAATTTGATTCCCAGAGGTGGATATCATCAGCTTGGTCCATGAATTTATCATGGCTCCAATAGTGGAGCTCAAGGAGGTTGAAATCAGTGACAGGGTCACTGATTTTGAAGTCTTTGTGTGCAAGGGGGGTATGTTCAACTTCAAGAACAGGAGGTTGCAGGGGATTAACTGTCACAATTACCTGGGAAGCCATTTAATTGGTTCAATTGATTAATTTTTTTACTTTCTGGCTTAATAAATGGTCTCAGGTACTTAGGAATACCTGTGAAAAGATGATTTCGATTTGAAAAATATGTTTTGGATGTAGCAGATGCTTTCCTTGGTCTTATACTACAAATTGGAGTCGACAGCATTTCTGGTAGCAAAAAGCTTGAATTCTGGTTGAAATTTTCTTAAAAAATGAGTCAGGAATGGTCTTTGGTTTCAAAACATGTAGGAAGAGGCTTCTTATGCGCAACTTCAACAAACAAATGGTGAAAAGACTGTAAAGGTCGTGTTTTAATGATTTTAACCAACAATGGTTAATCATATGGGCACGAAGGTTTTAACTTTCAAACGAGGGTGGTATTCGTAACGAGCGGAAAAACATCTTGGAGGTTTTCACATCGAGAAAAGAAGGTAAATGGTTTCGGAAGAAGGAGTGTGATAAACTGTGGGGTTGCCACGTAGTAGGGGATCGGGGTTACGAAACTGATCATTTCGCAACCCCCCAATGGTGTTAAAGGTTGGGTAGTCGGGGGTGCGAAAGTCTTTATTGGTTGCAGTATTTGATGTATAAAGATCCAACAAATGGATGAATAGGGGGGATTGATAGGTGGGGCACGGGATGAGTCATGCGATGGGTTTAAAATAGAAGTGGGACCCAAGATTATTATACGGGGTTATAATACATAAAATTTATGTTAAACTAATATAAAGGGGTTTAATAAGATACAGATGTTAGAAAATTATATATTATAGAGAAATGCAACATGCAAAATATGCGGAAAACACATGCACACAAAACACATAAAACTAGAGAGACACAGATATATGTGGTTCACCCAGTTTGGGCTACGTCTACCCCGAATAGCCAGTCCTTCCTTTCTATTATCCAGCAAAATGAAGAGACACAACTTACAGCAGATCCATTGTAATATCCTTTTTTCTCTCTCACAGTCTCCCTATCTGTTTCTCGCTCTGAGAATACTCATACAAAATACACAGCTGCAATACAATACCCTCATAGAAAGCGAGGGGTTGCCTTTTAGGGAAAAAAACCCAAAACTAAACATAACTTCAACCATCATATCATCTACCTAATGAACGGCCCATATTGACTAGAAATTACTATACTTTTACAAGGAAATTTTACATATGTTTTTAGCTTCGGGGGCGCTGCCCACGAAACCCCCATCAGGGGACCGCTAGCCCCTGGACCCCCCAGCTAGGGGGTTAGGTCCCCCGGACCCCACGGGGGGGAAAAAGTCCCCTCCACTGCAAGGGTGTATAGTTTTCTTGGGGTATACATCCAGCTAAAACAAGGATCTCTGAATCAGGATGAAAATCAAGCTCCACACCCAATAGTCTCCCACTTGGAGACTGATTGTAGCAACTCCAACACTGCTTCATTTGCTGGAAAATGACTCCTCTTTGGACCTGGTCTTTTATCATCTTTATCATCATCCTTGAAGACCAATTGAAACTAAGCACATTCTTAGTTTCTCCCTGGTTACAACTTTTGTTAGCATATCTGTAGGATTCTGGCTAGTGTGTATCTTTTCCAGCTTCAACTTTCCATCTTCCAATACTGACCGTATGAAATGGTACTTGAGTTGTATGCTTTTAGTCCTGGAATGAAATGTTGAGTTCTTTGCAAGATGAATGGTACTTTGGATTTCATTGGATAACATTCCCATATCATGCTTCTTACCCAATTCATCCATAAACCTTTGTAACCAAATCATTTCTTTACTAGCCTCTGTAGCAGCAACATACTCTACTTCTGTTGTTGAAAGTGCAACAACAATTTGGATTTTTTAAACCCAACTAACAGTTGTTCCACCTACAATAAATACATATCTTGTAGTTCTCCTCCTGTTATCTCTATCACCTGCCATATATGCATCAACATATCCCTGTAGAGCAATGTTTGAACCACCAAAGCATAATGCTCGATTTGTGGTACCTCTCAAATATCTGAGAATCCATTTTACTGCCATCCAATGTTATTTTCCTGGATTTTTCATGTACCTACTTACAACTCCCACTGCATGTGCAATATCAGGCCTTGTGCAGACCATTGCATACATTAAGCTTCCAACTGCTAATGCATATGGAACTTTAGACATATATTCCATTTCTTCGTGGGTCTTGGGGCACATCTCCTTACTAATTTTGAAATGGCTAGCAAAAGGTGTACTAACTGGTTTTTCATTCTACATATTAAATCTTTTCAACACCTTTTGTATGTACTCATTCTGAGACAGTGTTAATTTGCGATTTTTCCTGTCTCTAGTTATTCTCATACCAAGGATTTGTTTTGCAGCTCCCAAATCCTTCATTACAAATGAATTTTCCAATTTTCTTTTGAGCACATTTATTTCCTGCATGTTAGACCCTGCAACAAGCATGTCATCTACATACAATAACAATATAATATAGTTTCCATCATTTTTTTTTTCAGATAAACACAATGATCAGAGTGACATCTAGTATAACCTTGTTCAGACATAAACCTATCAAATTTTATATACCACTGCCTTCAAGCCTGTTTTAATCCATACAAGCTCTTCTTTAACCTACACACTAATTTTTCTTTCCCTTTGACCTCATATCCTTCTGGTTGCTCCATATAGATCTCTTCCTCCAAATCTCCATGGAGAAATGATGTCTTTACATCTAACTGTTCAAGATGTAAATCTTTTGCTACTACAAGACTTAAAATAGTTCTGATTGAAGTCATCTTAACAATAGGAGAAAATATTTCATCAAAATCAATACCTTTCTTTTGTGCAAACCCCTTCACCAAAAATCTAGCTTTGTACCTTTGTTTTCCTCCATATTCTTCCTTCAGCCTGTAAACCCATTTATTCTGCAATGTAGTTTTACCTATAGGAAACATGACTAAGTCACAATTCTGGCTATGCATTAAGGATTCCATCTCTTCTTCCATGGCTAGCTCCCACTTCTTCCTGCTTTCAACCTGCATTGCTACTTCATAACATTCGGTTTCACCAGAATCAGTCAATAAGAAATAATATAATGAAGGAGAGTATCGTTCAGGGGGTATACTTATCTTGGTAGATCTTCTGACACCACTTTCAGGTGTTTGAGGTGCCTGTTGCTGTTGTGGTGGTTGTTGTTCCTGTGGATTTTGATTATTATTATTTTCAGGCACCTTTACTTTTTCTGTGATCTCATCAAGAACTGTGTATTCTTTATTTTCCTTTCCCTGTTTCTTTTCCTGCAACTGATTCTTATACAATACCTTTTCATTGAATATTACATCTCTGCTCCTAATGATTTTTTGATTTTCATAATCATATAAGCGATAACCAAAATCATTAACACCATATCCAATAAAGGTACATTTCTTTGATTTTTCTTCAAGCTTTGTTCTATTTTCTTTATTAATATGGAAAAAGGCTTCATAGCCAAAAGGCTTTAAAAAGGATTAGTTTACCTTTTTACCTATCCATGCTTCCTTTGGAATACCACCATCCAAGGAACTTGAAGGCCCTCTGTTTATTAGATAAACAACAGTATCTACAACATCTGCCCAAAATTGTAAAGGAAATCCTGCATGCAATCTCATGCACCTTGCACGCTCCATGATTGTTATGTTCAATCTTTCTGACACACCATTTTCTTGTGGTGTTCTTGGAACTGTCTTCTCTCTGCGAATTCCATGCTCTAAACAATAACTATCAAACTCTTTGTTGCAATATTCACCTCCATTGTCTGATCTAAGACAATTCAACTTCTTTCCTGTCTCAATCTCAACCAAAGATTTCCATTTCTTAAAAGTATCAAATACATCAGATTTATTTTGAATACAATAAATCCAAGTTTTTCTAGTTGCATCATCAATAAAATTAACATAAAGCGAGAGCCACTGAGAGATGATACCTGAGCAGTTCCCCAGACATATGTATGCACAAGCTCTAATTTTTTTCTCTTCTTTTCTTTCCCAACTCTAAGAAATCTGACTCTCTTATGATTTCATAAATATGATTCTCACAGAAATCCAAATCAACATTCTTCAAACCTGGCAACAAATTTCTTGAGTGAAGAATCTTCATCCCCTTCTCACTCATGTGTCCGAGCCTATGATGCCATAATGTTGCATCTGCTCCTTTGGAAGTTAAAGCATTAACAGAGTTAGAAATACCATTTCATAAAGACAATGTACCAACCTTTTTGCCTTTTGCTATTACCAGGGCTCCTTTGGTGACCTTCCAAGTTTTATCTATGAAAGTTATCACACAACCTTCACCGCCTAACTACCCTATTGAAATCAGATTTTTCTTCAGATCTAGAACATGCCTTACCTCCTTTAATAGCCATTGGTTTCCATTCTATTGTTTTACAAGAGCTTTACCCATTCCAACAATTTTACAGGGTTTATCATCACCAAAACGGACTTGTCCAAAATCTCTTTGAACATAGTCATGAAAATATTTCTTATCAGGTGTGGCATGGAATGAGGCCCCTAAATCTACAACCCAAGAATCAGTAACATTTTCGAAATAAATAATCAAAGGATCTTGTAACACATCACCTGTCACATTTGCTTCATGATTATTTTCTTGTTGTGCGTCTCCTTCTTTTCCCTTCTGAGAAGTACAATCTTTTTTTAGGTGTCCTTTCTTTCCGCATTTTTAGCACACTATCCCCAATTTAGACTTGGATCTGCCTTTCCTTGATTTACGGTGATATCCTGAGCTCTTTCCTCTTTCCATTCTTCTTCCCCTAGACTCTACACTCAAAGCATTACTCGATCTCTCACCGAAGCTTTTCCATCGCATTTCCTCGCTAAGGATAGCACCGACAACATCATAAAACTTTAAAGTACTAGATCTAGAGAAAGAGTTACTAATGGCCATAACTAAACCATTCCAACTTTCTGGCAATGAGCACAAAAATAAAAGAGCCCTAACTTCATCATCAAATTTTACCCCTACAGAACTTAACTAACTGGTAACTGTATTAAAATCATTTATATGGTCTGCAACAGATCCACCTTCCAACATCTTCATATTAAATAAACATTTCATGAGAAATACCTTATTTTAGGCCTAGGGTTTTTCATATAGTTTCGCTAATGTCTTAATCAAACCCTCTGTTGTTGTTTCCTTTGAAATATTGAAGGCTACCGATGCCGCAAGGCACAACCGTATTGTTTCGAGTGCCTTTCTAATGAGAATCTCCCATTCTGCGTCTGTCATAGCTGTCAGCTTCTTTATTTTTCTGCTCAATGGCAGGGACATATCTTTCTGATACAGATAATATTCCATCCACATCTTCCACAGCAAGAAGTTTTAGTCGTTAAATTTCTTGACCCTAAACTTACCATCTTTCTCCATTACTCCCACTAGAACTAGGAACCCTTCTTTCCTACGAGTCTATCAGCCAAATAAACCTTTAGCTCTGATACCAGTTGTTAGAAAATTATATATTACAGAGAAATGCAACATGTAAAATATGTGGAAAACACATGCACACAAAACACATAAAACCAGAGAGACATAGATATACGTGGTTCACCCAGTTTGGGCTACGTCCACCCTGAACAACTATTCCTTTCTTTCTATTATCCAGCAAAATGAAGAGACACAACCTACAACAAATCCGTTGTAATATCCTCTATTCTCTCTCACAGTCTCCCTATCTTTTTCTCACTCGGAGAATACTCATACAAAATACATAGCTGTAATAAAATACCCTCATACAAAGCGAGGGGTTGCCTTTTAGGGAAAAAAACCCTAAAATAAACATAACTTCAACCATTAGATCATCCACCTAATGAACGACCTAGATTGACTAGAAATTACTATATTTTTACAAGGCAATTTTACATATGTTTTTAGCTTTAGGGGCGCTGCCCCTGAAATCCCCGCCAGGGTCCGCTGGCCCCCAGACCCCCCAGCGGGGGGCCAGCTCCCCCGGACCCCGCGAGGGGGACACGTCCCCCCTGCTGCAGGGGTGTATAGTCTTCCTGGGGTATACATCCGGCTAAAACAAGGATCTCTAAATTAGGATGAAAATCAAGCTCCACACACAACAATGGATAGGGAAGTAAAATATACGGGAATTAGTATTACATGGGGTAAATGTGTACATATGGAATCAGAGATATTTATATAGTGGGAGTTAATATATAACAGGGGGTTAAATGAATATGATGCGGGATGTAAAAATATACATAGGGATATGCGTTAAAGAGATATTGGGAATGGATTTAAAGTGGGACCCAAAAAACTTTGGATAAGTGGGTTTGGGGGTGTATTTTAATAAAAAGGGGAGTTAGTAAAGGAATTTACTTTTTCAAATGAAAATAGATTTAAATCTAGGGAAAAGGGGTTTTAGTAAGGGAAAATGAGTGAAGTAAGGGAAAAAGTTAAAATGATGGGAAAGCGATATTTTGAGGGATATTAGTGATATGAAATGACCAATTCAATGCTCTCCATGCCTTGTGAAAGTAATCTACCTACCCATCATTCACCCTAACATTTTTTCTTCATTTATTGGGTGCATTTAAGATTGCTGGCCCTTTTATTTATCTTTTATAAGCAAACTATCTAATTTTAACCTTATGAATTCCAATGGCTCAGATTAAACTAATGAGCTCATTATTATTCTCTACCTAACTACTGATCTGCCAAGATTAAATGGTTTGGCCAGATCTTTATTCTCTCACTATCAGCATGAAATTTAAAGAATGAATGAATCAAGATTAAACTGTTTGACCCTCATGGATTGTGGCATTTTTGACAAGCTACACACAATCTTATTTTGCAAAGTAAAGTAAAAAAGTAGTGGCATTTGAATTTTTATCACTTTCAGGATCTATTTTTATCTCTTTTTGGTGGGGTTCATAATTTATATTATTTTTGATCTTTTTCTTTTAGTCCTTTGATTTTTCTTTTAGGACTTACCCTCTTTACATTTTTTAATATGGGAAAAAAATTTGCAGAAAGAAAAGTATGTACAATATTACAAGACTAAAACATATTCAATTCATAATTATGAATCCTCTTATTATAGGACCCTAACAGGGGGACTGAAGCCATCAACGAAAGGACAGAGGAAAATCTGCTGCAGGAAAGCAGTTTTCCCAAGAGACAGCGCAGTTCTGGGCCAAAGATGCAGAGGAAGGGTGATGAAGTCATCAAGGAAGGCTCATGCAGAGTCTGCATCAGCCTACTAGGGTGATTTTTTAGCTACAGAAGGCAATGCAGTGATTGATGGGCTAGCGTAGAGGCTATTGAGCCTCATTTTCTGGTTGCTATGGCTAGAGGTGCAGTACAGATTCTATCTAGAGTTGCTGGTGGGACGCTGATATTATTGGTGTAGAATAGTGTCTAGTGGGGCAAAAGAAAAGTAGAAGGAATCAGTTCCTCAAAATATTTATTGCCAAGAAGTCTAGATCCAGTGATGAGCGGAAAAAAAGAGAGATCAGAGAGGGGTGCTTCAACATTTGTTGGTAGAAGGATTTGCATGAAGGAAATCAAGAGTCAGAGGGAGCTTGTTCCTTGGAGGATTTCTAGTGCTAATGAAATCTAGATCTGAATTTTGCTGGTGTAGCAGTGAAAGAGGGAGAAAGTAACTTGTTCAACATTCAGTTGAGCAGAGATGGTCACGAGTGGACTAAGGGATCAAGACAGGTTGGATGGGGCATTCAACTTTTTCATCTGGAAGGCCAGGATCCTGGAAGTTTTAGATGAACATCACATCAAGGATTATGCCTTGAGGATGGTTGTTGTTCTAGTTGATGTTTATCCTCTTAAGAAGTATGAGGAGGCTCAAGTGAAAGCTAAGTGTATGATCATGGAAGGAGTCAAGGATCATGTGATCCCACCTATTGCTGAGAAGAACACAACAAGGGACATGTGGGTGGCCTTGAGCACATTGTACAAGAGATATTTCATCCAACGGAAGATATTGCTTGAGAGTTAGCTGAGATTGTTTCAAATGAAAAAGGGAGAAGAAATTGATCACTTTCTTATCAAATTGTAAAGGATCTGAGACCAGCTAGCTTCCATAGGGGCTACACCAGAAGTTGGATTTATGGTCAGGACTTCCCTGAATGTAGTCATTGAAGACAATGACTAGGAAAATTTTTTCCAAAGAATTTTGGGCAGGGCTTCTCTTCCTATCTAGGAGGATATTTGGGCATCTCTTCAACAAGAAGAGATCAAACAATGGACCAAGGCGGGAATCAGCAGCAAAGGGATCAAAGTCAAGAAGGAGGAAGAGGAGGATGCAACTCTCACAACAAGGGGACAACAAGGGCAACAAAGATGGAAGAAAAAGTACATCTCGAAATTCATATGCTTCAGATGTGGAGAAATGGGACATTTTTCCATGCAGTGCCCTCTAAAGAAGAAGGGAAAATAAGAGAAGCCTGACTCGAAGGTTTCCTTGGCATAGGCTGATGAGGAGGATGATGATGACTGCGCCATGAGTGCTTATGCACCTCTATAAAAGAGGTGGGGCTATATAAAGTTGTAGTTGGAGCTATAGAGAGAACGAGAGCTACAAAGAGAACGAGGGCAGGGTCCTTGAGGTGGTCAAACTATTGGATCACATACAACTACAGGAGCACTTAATGACCATAACAGAATTATGAGAGTCAGTGGGTGTGGGGGATGATGGAGTGACAGTGGCAAAGCTAGAGCACAAAATTATGAAGCAACGAAGTGGAGTGTTGCAGCAATGTGAGAGGCACAAAGCAAATACAACAACATTGTAGTAGCATCTTAGGGTTAGCGCAAATTAACAATAGAGGAAGCTTCAACATAAAGGTGCATCAAGACTGACTAGTATGTCAATATTTGGGATGATTTTCAGTTTCTTCACTCTCAACAACTGAGTTGGAGTGTAGCAGTTAACAGTGGCAGTGTTATGCCTAGCATGATGAAGCATATTGAGAGGGAGCTACAGTATAGATGCAACAGTGGCAGTGGCAGTGCCATGAGTAGCAGTACAAATTGCACCAGTGCAGTGGATGAGGGGAAGTAGGCTAAGCATCAACAATGTAGAGGACCGATGTCATGGATCAGGGTGATGTTGCTGGTGAGAAGTATTGCTATAGCACACTCCTCGCTAAGAGGGAGTGTTGATTTTTGGGTAGCATCGGATGTGCTCTAGCTCCGAAAGTTTTTGGAGGGGCTAGAACACATGAGATCTCCAAGACCCATAAATCATTTGGAGAAATTCGGCCGAAGTGCATTTTATTCAAATAATTAATTATTTCAATGGAGCTTAAGAGAAAACTTAGGAAATTAAAATAATTAAAGTGAATTAATGTAAATGTGGGTGAGAAGCTTCTAAGTGATGAGGATCAAGTCTATTTTAATCTTAGACATTGATTAAAGATTTGATCACGGTCATTGATCTCTCAATAGGAAAAGTATAAAGGAAGGCTAGAGGTTCAGTTGGAGAACACACACGGAGAGCAACACTTGAGCTAAGTCGAAATTTTGGGGTGCGGTTTTCTGAGAATTTCTGAGTGATTTCTAGTGTAGAGAGGGGAATTTCGGAAATGGTACTTCAATCCAAGGCCGAGAATAGATTACAGAGAGGCAGTGTAGTACCAAGGAGAGACAACGCAACACCTGGGAGAGTGATGTAGAGCCTGAGAGAGGTGATGCAATCACTGAAGAGGAAACACTGGGGTTTCTGTGAGACAGATCGGGCATCAGTTCAGCAGATCGATTTCTTATCCGGGAAGGCTCACGAGGAGGGTTACACAGCTCCTATAGGGGGTGAAACAGTCTCAGCGCTGAGTTGGGAGTAGCTATTGCTACACAGCACTAGGGACAGGGAAATCACCTCTGGGGGTTTGATCATTTTGTTGTTGGATCAACCAAAATATTTGTCTTCGAACAGAGGTACTTCTACTAGGATTATTTTTCTCTATTAGGTGAGCCGGATTTGGCACCCTAGTTGTATTTAGAAAACTTCTTAACAATAAAACCCTCATATCTATTGCAGTGGTTTTCCCACATTAGATTTTTCCAAGGATGTTTAGTCCAAAAATAAGTAGCTTTGTGTTATTGTCTCATCTTATTTTTTAGTACCTGATCCGTATATTGGTGTAGGCTGCAGTGTATTTTCATTAATGTTTACTGAAGAATTCTATAAATAACTTGTTAATTGAAGAACACAAGTGGGAAATGTAAATCAGTTAACTTAGTAGGATTTCTAGTTTATAGATTCATAAATTTTCACAATCTTCTCCTTGGAAAGTCTAGTTCTAGCCTTCCCAACTCAGAACCCCGATATCCCAGCAAATCTCGTATTATCTCATGAAAAACACTATGTTGCCTCTGTGTGGGCCTATGTCACACCCTCTAGAGGCTTTGCTACTTCCATTGTTGGTTTTCTTGCCTCTCTTCTTTGTATTCTTGGTCCTAGAGAAGATCCTCCGACCAATAACTCTCTCTACCCCTCACTGCATTGGAATCACTTAGATCTGATATTCATCTGAGCACTTCTTCGTTAGAAGAATTCGATCACTTGATTCACTTGGTGTGTCTTTCCAAATGACCCTAAAGCCTTCCTTTATAGTCTTCTCCTTGAGATATCAACGACCAAGATTAGATCTCTAATCAACAACTAAGATTATAACTTGAATTATCTTCGATTTCTAGATCATTATCACTATGTTTTATTAATACCTTTTAATTATTTAATTTCCCTAATTTTAGACTTAGGGTCCCCATTAAAATAATCAATTTTACAATAAAACATAATCCGAGTGGATTTTTCACAAACATTTTTCGGGTTCCTTGGAATAATGGTGCCTAAGCCGATCCACAAAATTCGAGACTTAGAGCACTTCCGATGCTACCAAAAATCAACACTCCCTCTTAGTGAAAAAAGTGCTCTAACAACATGCCTGTTGCATATTGCTTTGACCCTGAAGAATCCTCTGAATAGTTGATGTCTGTGTTAGAAGAATATATTTTGTAGCAATGGAACACATAAAATATGTGGAAAATAAAAGCACACAAAACACATAAAAACCAGAGAGACACAGATATACATGGTTCACCCAGTTTGGGCTACGTCCACCCCGAACAGCCAGTCTTTCCTTTCTATTATCCAGCAAAATGAAGAGAGAAAACCTACAGTAGATCCATTGTAATATCCTCTGTTCTCTCTCACAGTCTCCCTATCTGTTTCCCACTCAGAGAATACACATATAATGCACAGCTGCAATACAATACCCTCATACAAAGAGAGGGGTTGCCTTCTAGGTCAAAAAACCCTAAACTAAACATAACTTCTACCGTCAGATCATTCGCCTAATGAACGGCCCAGATTGACTAGAAATTACTATACTTTTACAAGGCAATTTTACATCTATTTTTAGCTTCGGGGGTGCTGCCCTAAAACCCCGGCCTCCCAAACCCCCCAGTCGAGGGGTCAGCCCCCCCAAACCTCGCAGGGGGGGACAAGTCCCCCCCGCACCCCCCCGCCCCCCACTACAAGGGTGTATAGTTTTTTTGGGGTATACATCTAGCTAAAACAAGGATCTCTGAATCAGGATGAAAATCAGGCTCCACACACAACAATCTCCCACTTGGAGAATGATTGTAGCAACTCCACTGCTACTTCATTTGATGGACAATGACTCCTCTTTGGACCTGGCTATTTCTCATCTTCATCATCATCCTTGAAGACCAATTGAAACTGAGCACATTCTCAGTTTCTCCCTGGTTACAACTTTTGTTAGCATATCTGCAGGATTCTGGCTTGTGTGTATCTTTTCCAGCTTCAACTCTCCATCTTCCAATACTGACCGTATGAAATGGTACTTGAGATGTATGTGTTTAGTCCTAGAATGAAATGCTAAGTTCTTTGCAAGATGAATGGCACTTTGGCTATCATTGTATAACGTGCCCATATCATGATTCTTACCCAATTCACCCATAAACCTTTGTAACCAAATCATTTCTTTACTAGCCTCTGTAGCAGCAACATACTCTACTTCTCTTGTTGAAAGTGCAACAACACTTTGGATTTTTGAAACCCAACTGACAACTATTCCACCTACAGTAAATACATATCCTGTAGTTCTCCTCCTGTTATCTCTGTCACTTGCCATATCTGCATCAACATATCCCTGTAGAGAAATGTTTGAACCACAAAAGAATAATGCTTGATTTTTGGTACCTCTCAAATATCTGAGAATCCATTTTACTTCCATCCAATGTTCTTTTCTTGGATTATTCATGTACCTACTTACAACTCCCATTGCATGTGCAATATCAGGCCTTGTGTAGACCATTGCATACATTAAGCTTCCAACTGCTGATGCACATGGAACTTTATACATATAATCCATGTCTTCTTGGGTCTTTGGGCACACCTCCTTACTAAGTTTGAAATGGCTAACAAAAGGTGTACTAACTGGTTTTGCATTGTGCATATTAAATCTTTTCAACACCTTTTGTATGTACTCATTCTAAGACAGTGTTACTTTTCGATTTTTTCTATCTCTGGTTATTCTCATACCAAGGATCCGTTTTGCAACTCCCAAATCCTTCATTGCAAATGAATTCGCCAATTTTTGTTTGAGCACATTTATTTCCTGCATGTAAGACCCTGCAACAATCATGTCATCTACATACAATAACAATATAATATAGTTTCCATCATTTTGCTTTTTTAGATAAACATAATGATCAGAGTGACATCTAGTATAACCTTATTCAAACATAAACTTGTCAAATTTTAGATACCACTTCCTTGGAGCCTATTTTAAGCCATACAAGCTCTTCTTTAACCTGCACACTAATTTTTCTTTCCCTTTGACCTCATATCCTTCTGGTTGTTGCACGTATATCTCTTCCTCCAAATCTCCATGGAGAAATGTTGTATTTACATCTAACTGTTCAAGATGTAAATCTTCCACTGCTACAAGACTTAAGATAGTTATGATTGAAGTCATCTTAACAACAGGAGAAAATATTTCATCAAAATCAATACCTTTCTTTTGTGCAAACCCCTTCACCACAAGTCTAGCTTTATACCTCTGTTTTCCTCCATCTTCTTCCTTCAACCTGTAAACCCATTTATTCTGCAATGTAGTTTTACCTACAGGCAACCTGACTAAGTCCCAAGTCTGGTTATGCATTAAGGATTCCATCTCTTCTTCCATGGATAGCTCCCACTTCTTCCTGCTTTCAACCTGCATTGCTACTTCATAACATTCGGTTTCACCAGAATCAGTCAATAATAAATAATATAATGAAGGAGAGTATCATTCAGGGGATCTACTTATCATGATATATATTTTGACACCACTTTCAAGTGTTTGAGGTTCCTATTGCTGTTGTGGAGGTTTTTGTTCCTGTGGATTTTGATTATTATTATTTTCAGGCACCTTTACTTTTTCTGTGATCTCATCAAGAACTTTGTATTCTTTATTTTCCTTTTCCTGTTTCTTTTCCTGCAACTGATTCTTATACAATACCTTTTCATTGAATATTACATCTCTGCTCCTAATGATTTTTTGATTTTCATAATCATATAAGCGATAACCAAAATCATTAACACCATATCCAATAAAGGTACATTTCTTTGATTTTGCCTCAAGCTTTTTTCTATTTTCTTTATTAATATGGACAAAGGCCTCACAACCAAAAGGATTTAAAAAAGAGTAGTTTACCTTTTTACCTGTCCATGCTTCCTCTGGAATACCACCATCCAAGGAACTCGAAGGCCCTCTGTTTATTAGATAAACAACAGTATCTACAGCATCTGCCCAAAATTGTAAAGGCAATCCTGCATGCAATCTCATGCACCTTGCACGCTCCATGATTGTTCTGTTCATCCTTTCTAACACACCATTTTCTTGTGGTGTTCTTGGAACTGTCTTCTCTCTACGAATTCCATGCTCTGAACAGTACCTATCAAACTCTTTGCTACAATATTCACCTCCATTGTCTGATCTGAGACACTTCAACTTCTTTCCCGTCTCAATCTCAACCAAAGCTTTCCATTTCTTGAAAGTATCAAATACATCAGATTTATTTTGAATACAATAAATCCAAGTTTTTCTAGTTGCATCATCAATAAACATAACATAATAGTGACAACCACCGAGAGATGATACCTGAGCAGGTCCCCATACATATGTATGCACAAGCTCCAATTTTTCGCTCTTCCTTTCTTTCCCAACTTTGAGAAATCTGACTCTCTTTTGTTTTCCATAAATGCAATTTTCACAGAAATCCAAATCAACATTCTTCAAACCTGGCAACAAATTTCTTGAGTGAAGAATATTCATCCCCTTCTCACTCATGTGTCCAGGCCTATGATGCCATAATGCTGCATCTGCTCCTTTGGAAGTTAAGGCATTAACAGATTTAGAAATACCATTGCATAAATACAATGTACCAACCTTTTCTCCTTTTGCTATTACCAGGGCTCCTTTGGTGACCTTCCATGTTTTATCTTTGAAAGTTGTCACACAACCTTCACTGCCTAACTGCCCTGTTGAAATTAGATTTTTCTTTAGATCTGGAACATGCCTTACCTCCTTTAATAGCCATTGGTTTCCATTCTTCTATTTTACAAGAACCTTACCCATTCCAAAAATTTTACAGGGTTTATCATCACCCAAATGAACTTGTCCAAAATATCCTTGAACATAGTCATGAAAATATTTCTTATCAGGTGTGGCATGGAATGAAGCCCCTGAATCTACAACCCAAGAATCAGTAACATTTTCGAAAGAAAGAATCAAAGCATCTTGTAACACATCACCTGTCACATTTTCTTCATGATTATTTTCTTGTTGTGCATCTCCTTCTTTTCCCTTTCGAGATCTATAGTCTTTCTTTAGGTGTCCTTTCTTTCCGCATATCCAACACACTATCCCTGATCTAGACTTGGATCTGCCTTTCCTTGATTTACTGTGATATCTCGAGCTCTTTCCTCTTTCCATTCTCCTTCCCCTAGACTCTGCACTCAAAGCATTACCCGATCTCTCACCGGAGCTTTTTTGTTGCATTTCCTCGCTAAGGATAACACCGACAACATCATCAAAATTTAAAGTACTAGATCCAGAGATAGAGTTACTAATGGCCATTACTAAACCATTCCAACTCTCTGGAAATGAGCACAAGAATAACAGAGCTCTAACTTCATTATCAAAGTTTACCGCTACAGAACTTAACTGACTGGTAACTGTATTAAAATCATTTAAATGGTCTGCAACAGATCCACATTCCGACATCTTCATATTAAATAATCATTTCATAAGAAATACCTTGTTTGAGGCCGAGGTTTTTTCATATAGTTTCGCCAACGACTGCTTGAAACCCTCTGTTGTTGTTCCCTTCGAAAAATTGAAGGCGACTGACGCCGCAAGGCACAACGTACTGTTCTGAGTGCCTTTCTATAGAGAATGTTCCATTCCGCGTCTATCATGGCTGCTGGCTTCTTTGTTTTTCCACTCAATGGTAGGTATAAATATTTCTAATACAGATAATATTCCATCTACATCTTCCACAGCGGGAAGTTTTGGCCGTTAAATTTCTCGACCCTAAACTTACCATCTTCCGCTATTGTTCCCACTCGAACTAGGAACCCTTCTTTCCTGTGAGTTTATCAGCCAAATATACCTTCGGATCTGATACCAGTTGTTAGAAAATTATATATTATAGAGCAATTCAACACATAAAATATGCAGAAAATACAGCACACAAAACACATAAAAACTAGAGAGACACAGATATACCTGGTTCACCCAGTTTAGGCTATGTCCACCCTGAACATCCAGTCCTTCCTTTCTATTATCCAGCAAAATGAAGAGAAAAAACCTACAGCAGATCCATTGTAATATCCTTTGTTCTCTCTCACAGTCTCCCTATCTATTTCCTGCTCAAAGAATACACATATAATGCACAGCCGCAATACAATACCCTCATACAAAGAGAGGGGTTGCCTTCTAGGGAAAAAAAACCCTAAACTAAACATAAATTCTACTGTCAAATCATCTGCCTAATGAATGGCCCATATTGAATAGAAATTACTATACTTTTACAAGGAAATTTTACATATGTTTTTAGCTTCGGGGGTGCTGCCCCCGAAACCCCTGCCGGGGGACTGCTGGCCCCCGGACCTCCCAACTAGGGGGTCAGCCCTCTCAGACCCTGCGGGGGGGGAAAGTCTCCCCCCCATTGCAAGAGTGTATATTTTTCCTGGGGTATACATCTAGCTAAAACAAGGATCTCTGAATCAGGATGAAAATCAGGCTCCACACACAATAGTCTAACAAGTTGTCCACCAGCTACTGCGCTGATGCTGCAACTGTAATGCTTCTCATGAAACTACTGTTAGCCACCTATATTTTTCAATTATATCAGCTGGTGGCTAAATATTCTTTGCAGCCTTCAAGAAACAAATTCAATCCTGAAACTTGTTGGTGCTTGAAGACTATTGGTAAGATCACAAACTGCTGGTTGGTTCTTCATACTTTTCCTTCTCCCCAGCCTCTGATTCCCCAAGAAAATCAAAGTCAATAACTGCTGCATCCCTTTTTCTTTTCCCCTCCCTTTCCTCCGTTCTACCTTCATTCTCCAATTGCCTTTTCTTCATAAAAACCCCCCACTAAATCATCTATTACCCCTTATCCCTCTATAAACCTCATTTCCTAAGGCTAAAAACCCACCTTTTGGCCTATCGGAACCCCTTTCCTCTTTTTCAAAAATCATTGAAAATCATATAAAAAGCGCCTATTCCTTGCGCGCTGGTTTTCATCCCCCTCAGCTAAGCTCCCGCCTTCCCTCCAACCATATGCCCCGACGCCAGAACCGTGTGCTAAGACCGCCAGGCGCTTAACCCTCAGAAATGATTTATTACCCGAAAGACATTGAAAAACCTTCATAAAACACGAAAGTCGGGTTTTATTTTATTTTTCCGCCAAAGAAATTACATTAAAACTTAACCGTTGATTCGTCCTCCAGATCAACGGTGTGGAGTGAGTCTTCACCTGGTGGACCCCCCCCCCTTTTTTTTCCCCCGCGTCCGTTTCTAAAACCATGGTATGTATCCCACACCGCTTTCCGCATTAAATGGTTTTCCCCCCGTCGGCCAGCGATTCCACACGCTGGCCGATGCGTGTCCGCCACTTCATTCCAAAACCGCCGTGCAATGGCCATCGCCCGCGCATTAAACCTCGTCCCTTGACCCTGCAGCGGGATTCACCCCCGCTGTCGGATCTGGGCCCTCCCATCCGACGGTCCCTGATCGCCTTTTCCGCTCACCCTTTAACAAACTCGCCCGCCCGTTAAAATCTCCCTCGACGCGTTTGAAAGCCGATCCCCACCGTCGATCTCCGCAGATCGACGGCTCTCATTTGTTCTCCCGATTCCGTCGCACAGTCCATCTTTTCCTCCGTTGACTGTTCAAAACACCCTCGACTGTTGATCGCCATACGATCAACGGCTCTGATCGCTCCTTTCTCCCGCACGCCTTCCGATGCAGTCTATCCATATAACGCAGGATTTTCTCATTTTTCTCGTATTTTGCAGGGAAAAGTCGTTTGTTCGTGTTTTAAACAGGGATCTCAGACCTGGAGGGTGACGATCCTCTATGTCTCAAATTCTCTGTAGAAATCACCTACAAGGTCATTTTTCACGTTTCATCGGTGTTTCTAACGGCACTGATGCATTTTTCTACCTACACAGCCCTGCTTAGCGAAGAATACCCGCAAAAACAACGCAGAGGAAGAGTATCGAGCTTTGAAGAAAGAATGAACCAGAGCAACAGTTTTGTGAATAGATTGACGGAGATTACGGCCAAGACGGTTATCAAAAGCCTAATCCCCGGCTTAGAACAAAGATTAAAGAAAAAACCTAAAAGCGTTCATCAGACAGATCGCCTCCACCGCCATACTTTGAGGCGAATTGATTCCTCAACCACCACAGTGCCACCTATTGCCTCAGAATGCTCAATCAGAGGATGAATTTATTGAACAAGATCAGATATTATGCCTCGGAACAACCAAAGAAGTTATTACTGCACCAGATTTAATGACAGAATGTTTGCAGAGTAACCCTAACAGTATGTAGAGCCTCAAAGGTCAACAAAAGCTCCCTTCGAGCCTACTTCATCAGTGTAAACGCATAAATGCAGTGGAACACCTGTAGAATTTCTTCATCGAGCCTCACGAGGTCAGGAAGACATTAATTCTGCATTAATTGTATTTGAGATCTTTTTATCAGATCTCACCTCCTCATCCTTCTATAAATACTTCAGAAGAAGATGAGTGAGGGGTTGGATTAGTTGGTTGTCAATGTAATTGCTGAAGCGCTGTAGCCGTTTCTGAGTGGAAAACTCTTGACTGTAAATAGTGGTTTCATGGGCCCTTGGAGCTCTGCTTGTAACAAATAGATTAGGTTGTGAAGAGAGGTGAATTAAAACATTGGATTTGAAGATTGTAACCGGTTTGAAGCAATCAATACAAGCTGATTTATGGGATCCTGGTCTATGCCGATGGTGATGTTATTCTCACTGTAATTTGTCATTTTATTTTTGTTTTCAATTTGTTTCATTTTCCACTGTAAAGAACAGTTTAAACAGTGTTAGAGTTTGCTGTACATCAGTGACCTTCTCTGGCTGAAAAATATTTATCCCAATGTTTTCTTCTAATTGTGTTATTTAGAAATGATTTAATTCAGTCTAAGCACAGAGATGCTGGCATTCCCTCATCTTTTCGTCACTGCTGAATGCTATTTTTAAATGTTACTTTCATATATGTTGTGTAAGGAATGAATTGAGGAAATCAAAGGTTATCCCTGAGTCCCTTTCTTGTTTGATCAACTATTTGTTTGTTTCCCTTAGGATGTGTCAAAAGCTGACTAGTTTCAAAGTACTTATCAGATCTTGGGCCATTCTGTGTTATCTCGGTGATTGTCTTGGAAGTAACTAAGTAAAGAAGAACTAAGATGAGGAGAAAGGTGAGCCCTACCCGCTAGTTTCTGCTCCAAAGGTTGCCTTCAAGTTTCCCTTTGTTTTTAATCTGTGTTCTATTAGAAGTGTATCAAAGGCTGGATAGTTTCAAAGTACTTACCATATCCTAGTTTGCTTCTATGTTTTTCTTAAGTGCCTGGTCAAAGGCTGGCTAGTTTCAAAGTACTTACCAGATCCTGGGCTGCTCTTTGTTCTGCATCTGTTAATTCCCTTTCTTTTTGTATCACCGCATTCCATAAATCAAACTTCAAAGAGATACTTAGGCCTAGATGACTTGCCCCATAGATTACTCTTGAACCTGGATGTTTCAATTAAATTCTCTTATGACTCCATAGCCCAATGGATTGAAAACTTGCCATCATATTTCTTTAGAATCAAAGCTTATCCTGTTCACTTGCAACTTCTCACCTTTGAACCTATTTGCATATAGATCTTTCCGTCTCAGACAGCAACTATGTTCAACCATCTGAGAAAACCAAACAAAACCCTTGGTCTTCATAACTAGCCTAATACCAGCACCCTAAACTTCAAAGACAATATCCATCTTTGTACATTTTGGAGAGATCCCTCCCGGATTCAGGAGGGCTAGATCCTAGAATCCCAAAGTTGGTTGAAATGATGTTAACTCTGTGATCGGACTTTGCCAATCTTGCTTGTTACAGAGACCTAACATTTCTGGCGACTCCACTGGGGAAAACTTAGAGTCTTTTATATTCAAATCTATCTCAAATCTATTCATAAAGAAGCTTGCGTTGGGGTTCATAGAGCACTTGCTTTATTATCCAGCTTGAGCCACCAGAAACTAACATTTCTGGTGACTCCGCTGGGGACTCCTCACCCAGAATCTTCATAACATTTTGAGAGTCAAAAGCAGCCTTTTCAAGCACTACCAAGAAATGGTAATCAAGATGAAGATCAATTGAATCAGTGACAAACTAGGTCAATCCTAGGATTCTTTTAAGTTTTTATCTAACCTTGGAAAATCAGCTAGCTTAGCCATAAGGATAGACGGTCTTTGTTTCATAACCGTAGCTAAGTTTTGGGGAAAAGTTAGGACATTCTTTAAAACCACAAATATAAACAATTCAGAAAATACCAAAAACATTTCAGATTGGTAGTAAAACACTAGTTTTGATATCTTGTATATGTCTTTGATGTGTTTTACCCTATACTCTTAGACAGAGTCTGGAAAGGGCCAGGTAGCCTCTGGATCTCATCCTCTTTTGGGGGTGACATATCTGGTGAATGCCCTCCCAGTCAACCTCTGGTTAGAGTTTGTTGTGTTTTGAGATATCCTTGAGAAGGAATGTTTCACAAACACTGTGGTGGACAGTGTACTCCTTCGAAAACACTCTGAACCTTCCACCTGGCGACTCCACCAACCTGAACAGACCTTAAGGCTCCACTGGGAAGAACCCTTATCATTATAAAATCGTTCAAACTCGGTTAGAGGACTGCAGGATTCGAATTGAGAAAACAGATTAGTTAACCATCTAAAGATTGTCATATCTGGTTGAACTTTTCTTGTTTAGTTGGGTCTAAACATATAAACATTGTGGCTCCTAAAAATATTCACACTAGAGCCCATCCTGACCCAGATCCTCCTGAAATAGTTGATAACCCGGAAAGAATTCTTAGGAAGTCTCCTAGGATACAATCTTCAACTATTTTCAGACCACCCCTAAGAGCTAATTCGGTCCCTGAAAACCTTTCAGCTCTTCATGAATCACAAATTGACTTATTAAACCCATTCAGAACTAGGTCATTTGGTGATTTAGATCAGTTAGATTCGGAGCTTTCACTTTCATCTCCCGAAACAAGTGAACCCCTGAGGAATAGAGAATCAACACCTCCTGATTTACATTTCTTACATAATCTAGGTGTCTCTCATCCGAGATCAGCTCAGAGATCTACTGCTGTTCCATCCACTTCTGTTCATCTTTCATCCACTGTTCGAACCACTCCACTTCAACCCACACCTCCTCTTGTAAACCCACCCCCACCACATATCATGGCAGCATGGTATGCCCCCTTAGTCCTTCCTGTACCATTAGTCAATCTTCCATAGGACTATCAGTCCAAAATTCCATTATATGATGCTAGCAACACTATAACAGCATCTCAACATGTGGACAAGATGAATGACTACTTTGACAGAAATGAAATTGATAATGAATCTGTCAAAATCAGACTGTTTGCTCAAAGTTTGGGGGGAGAAGTGAGAAAATGGTTTAAAGGTTTAACCCCCCATAGTATTAACGATCTCCAAGCCTTCCATCAAACCTTCCTAAACAAATGGGAAGTAAGGAAGAACCCTCTCCAAGTCCTTGCCGACTATAACAATCTCCATAGTAACCCTGGGGAAAGTGTACAAGCTTATTGTACCATATTCAACAGTGTGTATAATGCACTTTCCCCTTAACTGAAACCTCCTCAGGGATCAGCTTTAAACAAATTTCCTGAAGGGTTTGATCCAGACATGACATATTCACTCAGGGAAAGAGTCTTTGCAACCCTTGAAGATATGCAAAGAGGTGCTCTTTCTGTGGAGGTGAACCTCATGGAGAAGAGAGCAAGGATGAAAGCTGAAAAAAGAGTATCTTTTAGAGAGGAATCCACCCCTTCCACCTCAAGCTCAAAGATGGAGAGAATGATGGAAGAAATGATGAAGAAGATGAGCATTATAGAGAGAGCACAAACAAGTATAAATCAAAATGCTCCTCAAAACAGAAACCAAAACCAGAATCAGAATCTTAGAAGAAATCAGCCTCCAAACAGACCCAGGGAAGATGATCAACAGGTCATTCCTCCCTTTCATCAGAACTTTTTAAGTGAGGTTGAACAAACAGATCAAATAACAGAGGAAGATGATATAAAATTATTTGGGGTAGATGATGATGACTTTGAGGTTCATTATGATGAGAAACAAGGTCTTTATACGCCTTGTGATGACAGAAGAGATGATAATCAGAATTACTATCAAAATATGGAAAACATTGTCATAGAGCCTTTAAGGGAATATGAACTCAGAAGTAGATCTAATCAACAAACCCCCAACAATAAAACCTCTGACAAACCTTCTCAAAACAGCACTGTAACCAAGTCTAAAACAACCAAACAAAAGGACAAAACGGTGGCTGTTGATTCTGGTAATGGTAAAGAGAAAGACACTCAAAATATCGAAAAACAGAGTGCAAACATTAGTAGTACTAGCACCTCAGTTAGTACTCCTGGAAAGACAACTGTTTCAACTGTAGATAAACCAAATCAGCAAGCTGTTATTGCTGATAAAGTGGCAGTAAACAAGGCTGAAGTCAATGCTTTGAAGAATCAAAACCTTTTCAGCCTAGAACAGGAAATCTCAAAGATCAAAATCTCCATTCCTTTGACTCAGTTAGCTGCCCAACATGTATATAGGTCCAAAATTTTGAAGGCTTTAAACTTAGAAGATAACGAAGATACTCTCAATCTTAGTGATGACCAACCAGAGCTTATTTTTGGCCCAAAGATTGAAGGAAAGTTCCAAGAAGGTCCTGTCCCTCCCTTTTATGTAAGCCTAAACATTCATGACAAAATTCTGCATAATGCTATGCATGAATCAGGTGCTTCCCATAATTTAATGCCAAAAGCTGTAATGGAAGGCCTGGGTCTTGAAATTACCGGACCTTACAAAGACCTGTACTCCTTTGACTCAAGCAGGGTTAAGTGTCTTGGATTGATTAAAGATCTTTGTGTTAATCTAGCCCAAATTCCAGCCAAATGTTTAGTCATGGATGTTGTTGTGGCTGATGTCCCCCCAAAGTATGGAATGCTTTTATCAAGGTCTTGGGGGGCTAAGTTACAGGGAACCATGCAAATGGATATGACCTATGCAACTATCCTTGTCTTCAATCAAACTAGGAAGCTTTATAGGGAATCCCACATGCAGTACACAGTAACAAGTCAGGATCGGCCTCAAAACTCCCCTCTCTATGCTATAAACACAAGCCTCGATTCTTTTATCATGTTCAATAATGAAACACTCACAGAACAAATTATTTCAATAGAATCCATGGCTGAAATAAAAGAGGAGGAACACAACGCTGAAGTGCCGAAACGGTCTATTCTGTCTGAAGATCCTAGCAAACTAAACTCATATCTTGAACTACAAGTTATCAATCCTTTGAACTGAAAACTTGGTAGTCAGGGAGACAGTCCTCAACCCGATAAAAAACTCAAGGAATCAAATGATACAACGTCCATTCACCAAACTGAAAATCCGCCTCTCTGGACTATGTATTTTGATGGGTCATGCACCAAAACAAATGCTGGTGCAGGTGTCTGGATCACTAACACTGAAAATAATCATACAGAATGTATTTCATGCAAATTAAACTTTCAGTGTTCCAACAACATAGTAGAATATGAATCCCTTCTCTTAGGCTTGCATCTTTTGAAAAAATTAGGTGCCAAGAGAATTGATGTATATGGGGATTCTGAATTAATCATTAGGCAAGTTAATGGGGAGTATAATGCAAATCACCCCAGACTTAGGGCCTACAGGGATGATGTCATTGATATTTTGAAAACATTTGAGGAGTACACCTTATCTTTTGTCCCAAGAAAAAGAAACATTGTGGCCCACAATTTAGCCTTTGCTGCTAGAACCTGCCCAATGCTGTATGATGACACCTCTCAGATAAAATTCAGACCAGCTATCCCAGATAACAAGAAATATTGGCAGATATTTGATGGAGATAAACAAATAGAAGACTTCATGCAATTCAGAAATGAGTTTGAACCCCATAGTTCAGATTCAGACTATGATACAGACTGCAGTGAAGAAAATTTTCTTGGTGAAGAAGAACCATCTCCACGGCTGGTAGATATAAACCTTCAGACTATCACATCCACACACCAAACAGAATTAAGTCCAAAACCTGAAACAGAAGAAATGGAAACTCTGCATTCCAATAATGATAGTCTGCCCAAGGGTTTGGCCCCTCTAGAAGAACTATTTGATTTTGATGATGTGGCCAACAAACCAAAACTGGAACCTGTGGAAACCGAAGTGGAGGAATGTAATATAGGCAGTGAGGAAAAACCGAGATTGATCAAACTGTCTAAAACTTTACCAGCTCACATTAAACTCAAATACTTAGAGCTGTTTAAAGAGTTTTCTGATGTTTTTGCATGGAGTTACGAAGATCTTAAATCCTATGACACTGAAATAATACAACACAAAATCCCTCTTAAAGAAAACCAAAAACCATTCAAACAAAAACTGCGCAGAATCAACCCTGTCCAGTTGCCACTGGTTAAGAAGGAAATTATGAAGATGCACGACGCTAGCATTATTGTCCCTATTAGATATTCTGAGTGGGTATCTAATCTGGTGTCTGTTAGGAAAAAGACTGGAGAAATCAGGCTTTGTATAGACTTCAGGAATTTAAACAAAGCTTCATTGAAAGACAACTACCCGTTACCTAAGATGGATCATATTTTGCAAAGGGTGGTGGGGTCTAAAAGAATTTCTTTGCTGGATGGCTATTCAGGGTACAATCAAGTCCTAGTCCACCCTGATGATCAATTAAAGACAGCTTTTACTACACCATGGGGCACTTTCATGTATGTGAAAATGCCTTTTGGTTTAATGAATGTTGGAGCAACCTTTCAGAGAGCCATGGACATAGCATTCTCGGAAGAATTAGGCTTCTTCATCATTATCTATCTTGATGATGTAACTGTGTTTTCAAAAATAGATGAAGAACACTTAGAACATTTGAGGAAAGTTTTCGAGAAGTGAAGAAGGTTTGGGATATTTTTGAACCCCAAGAAGACTTTATTTGGTCTCCAAGAAGGTAAGCTTCTTGGACATATCATTTCGGAGCAGGGCATAAAGATAGATCCCATGAGGATTGAGGCCATATTGCAAATCTCCCATCCTCGGAATATCAAAGAGTTGCAGTCTTTCATAGGGAAGATTAACTTTTTGAGAAGGTTCATCCCCAACTTGGCGGAGCTCCTTAGAAATATCACAAACATGTTGAAGAAGGAGCAAGGGGTAAAATGGACCTCAGAAGCAAAGACATCCTTTGAACTGGTGAAACAAGCGTTAACCAAAACACCGGTTCTCATAAGTCCTGATTTTTCAAAAGATTTTTATATCTTCTCATTTGCATCAGAACATACTATAGCTGCTGTCCTTTTACAGAAGAATCCACAAGGACAAGAGCAGCCCATTTCATTCTTTAGCAAGGCATTGAGGGATGCCCCTTTGAGGTATAACATTATGGAAAAACATGCTTTTGCGTTGGTAAAAGCTTTAAAAGACTTTAGGGTATACATCCTTCACTCACACATCATTGCCTTTGTCCCAAATTCGTTTGTAAAAGACATTCTAACCCAGGATCCAGATGGTAAGAGAGGTAGGTGGATTGTTGTTATTCTTGAATATGATTTAGAGATTAAACCCACTAAGCTCATCAAAGGTCAGGGTCTAGCTAGGCTAATGGCCGAATCAAATTGTGAAGTTCTTGATATTAATATGATCAATGCTTTGGATGACCAAGAAGAATTCTCAACTCCCATTGTTGAAGATCATTTTGTGAATTCTCCTTGGTATACTGATATTGTTTATGTTTTGCTTAATTTAAACACACCTCCTGGTTTATCCAAAACAAAGTCAAGATTCCTAAAGTTAAAAGATGTAAACTATTGCATTATTGATAAATGTCTTTATTGGAAAAATGCTAGTGGTATATTGCTTAAATGTTTGCCTGAGTTTGATGCAGAAAAGATTAAGCAGGAATTCCATGAAGGAGAGTGTGGAGGCCATCTGTACTGGAAGTCAACAGCCAACAAAATTTTGAGGGCTGTTTTCTATTGGCCTACTCTTTTTCCTGATGTGCACAAACTTACAACCACTTGCCATAAATGCCAATTGTTCGAGGGCAAGAGAAAATTACTACCCCTTCCTTTGCATCCAATTACTGTTGAAGCCCCTTTTCAACAGTGGGGACTTGACTTCATAGGAGAAATCCATCCATCATCTTCTGCTCAACACAGGTGGATCCTTACTTCCACAGACTATTTCACTAAGTGGATAGAAGCCATTCCTTGTAGACAGGCCAATGATTTAGTTATCATTAAATTCATAGAAACCAATATCCTTTCTAGATTTGGCTTTCCTACCAAGATCATTACAGATAATGCAACAGCATTTGGATCAAAGAGAATGGTAGAATTCTGTCATAAATACCAGATAACATTGGGGCACTCCACAGCCTATTACCCTCAAGGTAATGGACTTGCAGAATCTTCCAACAAAAGCTTAGTGAACATAATAAAGAAAATGTTGGAGGACAATAAGAAGTCTTGGCACATAAAGCTGAATCATGCACTTTGGGCTGACAGATTAACATTGAAGAAATCCATTGGTATGTCACCCTTCCAGCTTGTGTATGGTACAGATGCAATTTTTCCTAACAGCCTTGGTGTACCAGTTATGAAGTTAATTCAAGAGTTGCAGACTGAAGAGAATGACATAATCAGAAGAATAAATCAGACCATTCATCTTCAGCAAACCAGAGAGGAAGTGTACAACAAAGCATTACAGAAGCAAGACAATATCAAGAAGATATTTGACAGAAGAACAAAGGCTAGCAATTTCAATATTGGGGACAAAGTTTTAAAGTGGGACTCAAAGAAGGAGGACAAGGGAAAGCATGGTAAATTTGACAATCTGTGGCTTGGCCCTTACTCCATTCATTCAGTTGCTGGGAACAATGCATTCTTCTTACAAGAGCTGAATGGAGCAGAATTGTTTGGGGGTCCTGTCAATGGCAGGATGCTTAAGCATTACCTGTCTTAAATTATTTCATGTTTGAAGCCTTTTGCCTTTTTTCCGCTGTAAATATTTCATCCACCATTGCATTTAAAGTTATGAAAAATCAAAAAATACAAAAACAAAGAAAGAAAGAAAAGAGGGCAGAAATGAAAAACAAGAATGGCAAGGCCCCATGCCAAAAAAGAGAAATGAATCTGAAAGTGTGCAAGCTTAAATGCCACTCCTTGAAACACACTTCTAATTGGTCAAACTGTTTAATCTTGACTAATTAGCTTTCAATTTTCTGTTGATAGGGTAGCAAATTTGATTTGCCAAACTGTTTAATCTTGGCTTATCAGTAGATAGACTAGGGTAGAAATGAAGGTTCAAAAAAACTCAAAATCTGAGCCAAATTTTCCAAAGAAATGACTCAAAACTACTCCAATTTCTGAGTCAAAGAGAAAATACCTGGTTCTAATTCGCTCAAAACTTGAACCAGAGGAAACATAAAGATAGCTCACTGAAAAGAAAAAACAGAGCTGTGAATATAAGAGAAGGCCATAATGAGAAATTTTCAGATCTTAAGCCTTCTGTTTTGATTTAAAATTTCTTGCAAATAATAATCTATGTGCAGCTTGTCTTTATGCCATAGATCATAGCAAGTCAAACAGCTCAATCTTGACTTGGCTATTTTTAAATTTCCGTTGTAGAATTTAGTGAATAAAAGTTTGTTGGACTGTTTAATCCCAACAAACAGTAGAATAGGTAGAGGAATATCTGAGCTCAACTGTTTAATCTGAGTTCAGGGAGAAATAAGGAGTAGAAGTAGATTAGATTTCCTGCTTTCAAAAGAATAAAATGTTGTGTAAAGAGTTTGCCAATCCAAGTGCACTCTGATGAAGAAAAAATGTTAGATCAGTAGGATTGGGGTAGGTAGAAGTTGTATTGATGAAATTCATCTCTCTTTCATGACTGACATTATTTTGTCCAGAAGGAAGCAAGAGCAAGTGATGGGTCAGACACCAGTCAGCATCCCAGAGAAATCAAGTCTGAATTCTTGATGTCTTCAAGAAGACACCATCCCCAAGTGGAGCCACTGTTAGCCACCTATATTTTTCAATTATATCAGCTGGTGGCTAAATATTCTTTGCAGCCTTCAAGAAACAAATTCAATCCTGAAATTTGTTGGTGCTTGAAGACTGTTGGTAAGATCACAAACTGCTGGTTGGTTCTTCATACTTTTCCTTCTCCCCAGCCTCTGATTCCCCAAGAAAATCCAAGTCAAGAACTGCTGCATCCCTTTTTCTTTTCCCCTCCCTTTCCTTCGTTCTACCTTCATTCTCCAATTTCCTTTTCTTCATAAAAACCCCCCACTAAATCATCTATTACCCCTTATCCCTCTATAAACCTCATTTCCTAAGGCTAAAAACCCACCTTTTGGTCTATCGGAACCCCTTTCCTCTTTTTCAAAAATCATTGAAAATCATATAAAAAGCGCCTATTCCTTGCGCGCTGGTTTTCAACCCCCTCAGCTAAGCTCCCGCCTTCCCTCCAACCATATGCCCCGACGCCAGAACCGTGTGCTAAGACCGCCAGGCGCTTAACCCTCAGAAATGATTTATTACCTGAAAGACATTGAAAAACCTTCATAAAACACGAAAGTCGGGTTTTATTTTATTTTTCCGCCAAAGAAATTACGTTAAAACTCAACCGTTGATCCGTCCTACAGATCAACGGTGCGGAGTGAGTCTTCACCTGGTGGACCTCCCCCCCTTTTTTTTCCCCTGCGTCCGTTTCTAAAACCATGGTATGTATCCCACACCGCTTTCCGCGTTAAATGGTTTTCCCCCCGTCGGCCAGCGATTCCACACGCTGGCCGACGCGTGTCCGCCACTTCATTCCAAAACCGCCGTGCAATGGCCATCGCCCACGCGTTAAACCTCGTCCCTTGACCCTGCAGCGGGATTCACCCCCGCCGTCGGATCTGGGCCCTCCCATCCGACGGTCCCTGATCGCCTTTTCCGCTCACCCTTTAACGAACTCGCCCGCCCGTTAAAATCTCCCTCGACGCGTTTGAAAGCCGATCCCCACCGTCGATCTCCGCAGATCGACGGCTCTCATTTGTTCTCCTGATTCCGTCGCACAGTCCATCTTTTCCTCCGTTGACTGTTCAAAACACCCCCGACCGTTGATCGCCATACGATCAACGGCTCTGATCGCTCCTTTCTCCTGCACGCCTTCCGATGCAGTCTATCCATATAACGCAGGATTTTCTCATTTTTCTCGTATTTTGCAGGGAAAAGTCGTTTGTTCGTGTTTTAAACAGGGATCTCAGACCTGGAGGGTGACGATCCTCTATGTCTCAAATTCTCTGTAGAAATCACCTACAAGGTCATTTTTCACGTTTCATCGGTGTTTCTAACGGCACTGATGCATTTTTCTACCTACACAGCCCTGCTTAGCGAAGAATACCCGCAAAAACAACGCAGAGGAAGAGTATCGAGCTTTGAAGAAAGAATGAACCAGAGCAACAGTTTTGTGAATAGATTGACGGAGATTACGGCCAAGACGGTTATCAAAAGCCTAATCCCCGGCTTAGAACAAAGATTAAAGAAAAAACCTAAAAGCGTTCATCAGACAGATCGCCTCCACCGCCATACTTTGAGGCGAATTGATTCCTCAACCACCACAGTGCCACCTATTGCCTCAGAATGCTCAATCAGAGGATGAATTTATTGAACAAGATCAGATATTATGCCTCGGAACAACCAAAGAAGTTATTACTGCACCAAATTTAATGACGGAATGTTTGCAAAGTAACCCTAATAGTACGCAGAGCCTCAAAGGTCAGCAAAAGCTCCCTTCGAGCTTACTTCTTAAGTGTAAACACATTAATGCAGTGGAACACCTGTAGAATTTCTTCATCGAGCCTCATGGGGTCAGGAAGACATTAATTCTGAATTAATTGTATTTGAGATCTTTTTATTAGATCTCACCTCCTCATCCTTCTATAAATACTCCAGAAGAAGATGAGTGAGGGGTTGGATTAGTTGGTTGTCAATGTAATTGCTGAAGCGTTGTAGCTGTTTCTAAGTGGAAAACTCTTGACTGTAAATAGTGGTTTCATGGGCCCTTGGAGCTCTGCTTGTAATAGATAGGTTAGGTTGTGAAGAGAGATGGATTAAAACATTGGATTTGAAGATTGTAACCGGTTTGAAGCAATCAATACATGCTGATTTATGGGATCCTGGTCTATGCTGATGGTGATGTTATTCTCACTATAACTTGTCATTTTATTTTTGTTTTCAATTTGTTTCATTTTCCACTATAAAGAACAGTTTAAACAGTGTTAGAGTTTGCTGTATATCAGTGACCTTCTCTGGATGAAAAATCTTTATCCCAATGTTTTCTTCTAATTGTGTTATTTAGAAATGATTTAATTCAGTCTAAGTACAGAGATGTTGGCATTCCCTCATCTTTTCGTCACTGCTACATGTTATTTTTAAATGTTACTTTCATATATGTTGTGTAAGGAATGAATTGAGGAAATCAAAGGTTAGCCCTGAGTCCCTTTCTTGTTTGCTCAACTATTTGTCTGTTCCCCTTAGGATGTGTCAAAAGCTGACTAGTTTCAAAGTACTTATCAGATCTTGGGCCATCTTGTGTTATCTTGGTGATTGTCTTGGAAGTAACTAAGTAAAGAAGAACTAAGATGAGGAGAAAGGTGAGCCCTGCCCGCTAGTTTTTGCTCCAAAGGTTGCCTTCAAGTTTCCCTTTGTTTTTAATCTATGTTCTATCAGAAGTGTATCAAAGGCTGGATAGTTTCAAAGTACTTACCAGATCCTAGTTTTCTTCTATGTTTTTCTTAAGTGCCTAGTCAAAGGATGGCTAGTTTCAAAGTACTTACCAGATCCTGGGCTGCTCTTTGTTCTGCATCTGTTAATTCCCTTTCTTTTTGTATCACCCCATTCCATAAATCAAACTTCAAAGAGATCCTTAGGCCTAGATGACTTGCCCCATAGATTACTCTTGAACCTGGATGTTTCAATTAAATTCTCTTATGACTCCATAGCCCAATGGATTGAAAACTTGCCATCATCTTTCTTTAGAATCAAAGCTTATCCTGCTCACTTGCAACTTCTCACCTTTGAACCTATTTGCATATAGATCTTTCCGTCTCAGACAGCAACTATGTTCAACCATCTGAGAAAACCAAACAAAACCCTTGGTCTTCATAACTAGCCTAATACCAGTACCCTAAACTTCAAAGACAATATCCATCTTTGTACATTTTGGAGAGATCCCTCTCCGGATTCAGGAGGGCTAGATCCTAGAATCCCAAAGTTGGTTGAAATGATGTTAACTCTGTGATCGGACTTTGCCAATCTTGCTTGTTACAGAGACCTAACAACTACCACTGCCACTACTGCCTCCCTACTAAAAATACCTCTCAAGTGTTGCATCTTATATGATGTTAATAATGCATCTGCACTGAAATTCATTTGTTGAGAGAAGCAACTGAAAACCACCCAAACTGAACAAGTTTTTAGTGGATGCACCTTGGTGTTGAAGATCTGACTGTTGATAACTACTACGTTGTCCCTATAATTCACTGTGTTTTTTTCTGCTTCGCACTACGTTGTTGCTACTCTCTGACTGTGCTGCTACTTCTTTGCACTACGTTGTTGTTGCACTGCTCTAGAAGTAGGCGTTGCTACCCACTGCATATGTCGCTCCATCGCTCTGCATCTCCCACTGAAAACTTCTCCATCCTACTACTGCTGGTCATGGGCACCTATAGCAAGGTTGTGATCCAAGAGGTGGGCTCCTCAAATATCCTGCCCAACTAAAGTTCAAGGTGAACTTACAATTCTATTTCACCCCATTTCTCTCCAGGAGATGCATGGACACTCATGGAAAACTCATCCTGCTCAATCTTCATGGGTGCAACTTTAGGATCATGTTTTTCATCCTTTTCCTTTTTACTCAAAGGAAACTGTGATGCAAAGTGGCCCATATCACCACATCTGAAACACTTCACCTTTGAAACATATCTCTTATGTTTATGTTTCCCTTTTTGCCCCCTCGATGCGAGGGTTTCATTCTCCTCCTCCTCTGGATTCTTCGATCTTCTCTCGCTGCTACTGTGAAGTTTACACTTGTCTAGATATCTTCTCAGCTCCTCCTTCTGAAGTGTTGTCCACATCTTCTCCCAACTACGAAGCATTTCCCTACCCAAGATACTTTGGACAAAAACTTGCCACTCCTCGATGATCGTGTTAAGGGCCATACTCACCATAGTTGTTGTAGTTGAGGTGGATCCCATAGCTGCCAATTGGTCTCAAATCTCCTAAATTCTCGTTAAGAATGGAGCAATGCACTCCCCCTTCTGCATCTGGATCATCCAAAGCTTCTACTCCAAGTACATCTTCCGTTGCACAGAAATTCCTTTGTATAGTAGGGCCAAGGCCTCCGATATATCCTTGGTTGTGTTCTTAAAAGCTATATGTGAGACTATATGATCCTTAAAACCATCAAGGATAAGTCTCTTTGCCTTTACCGTATTAGACTTGTACTTTTTTTTCTGACCTGGATCTGTAGGCACAACAATCACGTTTTCCATGAACGTCTTGAGATCACATTCATACAGAAGGAAATTGATCCTTTCCTTCCAAATTACATAGTTGGAGTATCCCTCCAATCCATTCGGATCTCTAAGACCATGAGATTTCATCTAAGTCGAAATTTGTCGAATTGTTCCTCTTGCTCCCCCACTGTGCAGCACAATTCATACTTACGCACTCCTTGTGGAGCTCGTAGATATACTGCATGGATCTGCTACTCATATCTTGGAAAAATATCAAATTCCTTGGCAAGGAAATCACTGAGGAAGAATTCCCCGCTATGTGTTATTCTTCTTCTCCTGACACTTCTCTGCCCAGCAAGTGCCTGCAAAAAAAATGTGTCCCTCTAGCTCTGAATGAAATCTTTTTGTTGCTCCTTCTACCTCGAAAATATCTCAATTCAGAAATCTTACCGAGTCTGTTGACTCACTCAAAGAGAGACAACCTCAAGTATTTATCCCTCCTAGCTAAAACTGCACAATTCCTCTGGGAATTCGATCAACTGTTGCTGCAAAAATTGGGCCTTCACTTCAGTGTTAGATATACTCTTCCTGTTTCATATCAAACACTTTGATACCATGTGAAAATTCCTAGATCTAACAATCTCAGGAATCCTACTGCAACCAACTGAATTTACTTCTCCTATTTTGTAAATTACATTATAGAATTAACTCATATTTTTTCATGAATTATTGAAGTAAATTACTAAAGTAGCCTGCACATAATACTTTATGATTTTGAAACAAGGAAACTGAGTAAAGAAAAAATCACACATAGAACACGTTTATTTTGGACTCAGTCCCCGAAAAAACCCAATGCAAGAAAACCGGTGCAGCAGATATGAGGGTTTATATTATTAAGCAACAATTTCTTAATACAATATTTGGATTCCTTGCTAGCTATCCAGTACAAAGAAATCACGGCAGAAAAAAAATATTGTGAGTTAACCTCACACTGCAAGTCCCGGCTGATCCGGTAGTTGAACTAGCAAAATCCCAAAATCCTCTATGTTGACCCCTATGCAGTAGCTTCGTAGGCCTATGTGGGGACCTCTGTGGACTGTGTCACCTCCTCTCATGGATCGATCTTATCCTAGGAAATTCTAGTTCCAACCCTCCTGACTAAGAACCTTGATCTCCCAGCAAATCTCAAATTATCTCATGAAAACACTGCACTACTTTTGCGTGGTCCCTACGTGGGCCTGCGTCACCCCTTCTGGGGCCTATGTCACACCCTCTGGAGGTTGCGCTACTTCATTTTCTAGTTATGATGTCTCTCTGATTTTTATTCTTGATCTCGGATAAGATCCTTCGACCAATAATTGTCTCTGCCCCTCACTGCACTGGAATCCCTTAGATTTGATCTTCGTCCGAGCACTACTCCATCAGAAGAAATTGATCACTTGATTCACTCGATGTGTCTTTCCAAATTACCCTCAAGCCTTCCTTTATATTCTTCTCATTGAGATATTAATGGTCGAGATTAGATCTCTAATCAACGACTAATATTATAACTTGAATTGATCTTCGCTTTCTAGATCATTCTCACTCTGTTTTATTAATACCTTTTAATTATTTACTTTCCCTAAGTTTAGACTTAGGGTCCCCATTAAATAATTAATTTTTACAATAAAACATAATCTGAGTGGAATTTTCACATACGGTTTATGGGTTCTTTGGAATACTATTACCTAAGCCTCTCCACAAAATTTGAGAATTTGAGACTTGGAGCACTTCTGATGCTACCAAAAATGAACAAATTTTCACTCCCCTCCACACCTTACAAGCCCTATTTCATCATTTTCCTACTCTAGGTCCACATGACCATTGGGTCCATGGGGCACTAGCACCCCCCCTTCCCTTGTCCACATATTTGGGTCAGGCCTGGAAACATTGCCCAGAATTTTGATGAAGATAAAAGAAAGTTAAAAGCATAACATGGCCACAATCAAGAAAAAATAGAAAAGAATATTATAAAATGCAAAAGCCAAACATGAGCCCTACCCCTTTTCATGGCCATCCCCTTGGTTCTTGGGGCCCCATGAGTGCCCCCACATCAATAAGGAATTGTAATATTCCTAATAGGAAATTAATAGTGAATAAAAAAAAAAAAAGATGTTCATGAACAACACCCAAAAATTACAAACATGCATAAATATCATATACACACATATCGACACCAAAATTGGGTCTTAATATTAAATTATGAGCTAAATGAGTACAATATAAAGAGGAACATGGGCTTGCTACAACAAGCAAAAAAATACAAAGTTCATAAATCACTACCAAAGTGCTTGAATAAAAGCCCAACTAAGCTTTGCACAGACTTAGTAAATTATTTATCTGGTGATATATACCACCCCTATGCCCAGAACCTCCTAAAATTTTAGTTGATACCTCTCCACAATTTTCTCAAGAAAACCCAGAAAGGAATCTTCCTCAAAACTACCACTCGAAAAACCCACAAAATGGTGCAAATTACCAATTGGCTAGTAAAACACATTGATGAAAGGGAGGGGATTTCTAGGCTGATACTACCCAGAAAATTCTACAAATTTAACTGCGACCTCTCCTCCAAGTACCTATAAAAACTCAAAAATGGTTGGGCCTCGTTCCAACCTTACAAAATTACCCCCAAATTGTGTGAGCTCCCTCTTTAGTTGGGTAATCCGTACTACCTAAGAAATAGTTGTCAAAGCACTCCAAAATCACCTGAGAAATCCTCCAAGAATTCTCCTTATGTTCCCCTTATAAATCCTCAACCCCAACTCTGGTTCAAGCTCCCACAACCAAGGTGCTCCTATAATGATTGTGCAGACCCAGTCAATACCTCTTCTGCAATGGCCCGGGAAGAAGAAATTCAGCCTATATGTAGCCTACTCAACCTGCCCCTAAAACCACCACAAAATCATTGATAAGTGCCAAAATAATGTGCCTCTAAATCCCTGGAACTAATGTTGACATGAAACTCACTCACCTGAGATGTGTGTGGTCCTTACTATGCCCAACCTACTCCTCGACAGCTCGAATCTCCTATGAAATCCCTCTAGAACAACTTTGAGTGTTAGGTACCCATAATTTGTTAGATTGGTGAGAAAAAATGAATAGGGATAACATCAGACTAGTATTTGGAGTCCTAGGACCTAGCCTTCCTGGAATCTGAGAGGGCTCTCTCTATTTTGTGCAAAGGATGTGAACTTGTTTGCTTTTAGTGTTTGATTTTAGGCTAGTTGTTAAGTTTAGGGTTTGTTTGTTTGTTTTGGTTGGGTAGATGATAAATTAGAATAGATGGAGTGAGGAAATATTTAATTCATTGGGCTATGGAGTCTATAAAAAGTCATGGAAATTTCAACACTGAATCTGGATGCGTCACAGGGAAAATCTAACATGGTCAAATGGATTTTCAAGGTTTGTGTGAGATGAAATAAACATCAAGTTTATGAACAAACTAGGGCAAAGGGAAATTGAGAATCCTTTTTCAAATAATTTAAAAAGAAGGGCCTTGAACACTATTCATCATAAAGAAGTAATCATAAGACAGGGCACACCAATAACTCTTTGATTAAACTCAAGAAATTAAGCATTTAAGACAAACAATCCAGTGAACTTTAGAAGGCAAGAAATGTATTTAACTTCTAGTGATTTCACCTTCAAGGTTATAAAACATTTAAGATAGACATATAACATAGATCAAAGAAGAGGGAAATCCTAAACATCATTGATCATATCCATAAATATCTCCAAAACAACCTTTCAAGAATGGACAAATGGTATGATCGAAACATAGCCTCTTTGGCAAAACCTAATTAGTGGTACTTCAAAGAAAGATCTCAAGAACAATGTTTTAGTGACATCAAGAAAGCAGGGCTAACCATAAAATAATCTTGTATATCTACTATATTATATCATTAATAAGATAAACAAGATTGGGTGGTGTTGGGTGGATTAATCAATCTTGCGGACAAGACCGATCTCCCTAGTACCAAAAAGGTAATATAGCAACAAACAACCAAATGAACTGATCTTTCTCTAAGCATATACAATTTAAAAAAAGCACTATAGAGGTGTAAAAGACTTACCGTAGGTCCAGCGCTTGTTCGAAGTCGTTGTTGTCCCTCGTGCACTTGAAGGAGTTATCTTCGTAAACCTGTAGTCACAAAAAAGCAAACATTAAATAGCACCTGTATAGTAAACATCATAAATCATGCTTATCAAAGTGATCAAGGAATCTATAAAATAAACAGTTAACTAACAACTTATTGAGAAAAATGAACTCATTTGTATTAATTTCAAAAGAAGGAAAACCTTACAACCTTAGCCTTGATGTTGAACAGGCCTTCCCGGGGTTCGAAGTAGGAATCTCCTCTACTCTGATAAGCTCTACACTCCTCCAACTGAGATAGATAGAGGTATGTGATCTCTCCTCACAAAATCTCAGTTAAATGAGTTCGAATCCCAACAGCACTTAACCTCAAATAATCTAAAGCTTGAACTCCCTTGGAGGCTACCCTATGCCTCTTTTTATAGTGGAAAAGAGGAGGTTTCAGTTCCAACTATGAAGGGATAGAATCCTCCTTCAAAGGGATAAGCTCCTCACATCAAGGGGTTAGCTCCATAAGGTAAGGGATACATGAACCTCAAAAGAGCAGTTCTGCCACCGCAAGATTCTTTCTAGAAGCTTCTAGAATTGACTGAAAGTGAGATTTTCTGAGTTTACTTGTGCCTTTTTAATCTTTACAGGGGTCCGCACCCAAGTGCGTTCAGATACGCAGGAGTCATGAACATTAGGTGCGGGACCGCAGGCAAGATATAGAGAAAGTGCGATACCAAAGTTAAGGAGATTTTTAAGAACTTTTCTCTTATTTTCAAGGCCTGACATGAGGAACTGATATGTTAGACTTACAAAGGAGGAAGTATGAGTGATAATGATCTCATACACATAGCAGAATGTCAGGATGACAATTTTCAGTGCAACATATTTCCCCCTAAATTGCAAAGCCTTGAATAGATGAAGCTGAAGTCTGTCATATATGAAGAGTGTAGTACTTTATCATTTCAAGGATCATCTTGTGGACACCCCAGTCGGAACCTGTAAAAACATTCAATGCAAAATATATATGTATACATATCATCGCTGAGGTAGGCATTCCCATACTCAGATCAAAACTAACTAGAACTAACTTAAATTGTTCTGATACAGGAATGATTTTGAATACATCACAGTATAGACATGTGTAGACACAGTATGGACGCAGCCATCTGTTTATAAATAGTCCACTGTATAAATGATAACAAAATTCCTCGCAGCCTGGATGGTGGAAACTAGATCCAGGGTCTTGATTTCCGCATCTCGAACCAGTACGATTCTATCCATGTGAATGAATGTGTCGAAGTCGAACATGGTAGAAACCACTTGATTACGAGTCAATGATGTGAACTGTTAACAAGTGTGAGAGAAACCACCAGTAATGTCAATGGCTCTCAAAGTACTCAGTACAATCCATGAAATGTGAATGAATGAGCTAAAGTCGAACATGTCACGGAATCATTCGATCGAAGGTCAATGATGCAACCTGTCGTCGAAGGCGAGAAACCTGCCATTGAGGCATGCAGATTTCAAGGTACTGACAATTTCTGGATCAACTTCCTAGATAATGTGTTGATGTCGATAGAAAGTGATCTGTCGTAGGCAAGCCCACAACACGAAATCATAGATAAAGTTTTGAAAATATATTGGCAAGGACTGACTCAGGGATGGTCAATAATGGATGACAGATATTTTGCAGATGAATGGTTTATTTGAACTGTCCTCTTGAACACATAACGACACTGCAGATGGCTTGGTGACAATTGACCCAAAGATAATACCCAGAAACCGGCTGAAAACTTTCAATATGGTTTGATTAACTGTTCGGCAAAGGATTTCCCAACCCAGGTGAAAAAAAAATGTTGTGTTCAAGAGTGGTTAACAAGATTTTCAAAAAATCAAAATACAACAAACAAGTCCATCTTTCTCTCTTTTCCCCCACCATTTCTGGCAAGTACCTCTTTATTTTTGACAAGCTTGAGGAGGATAACATTTGCTTGTTTATAAGCTCATCCTTCGGATGAGTCCAACTTAGTTTAAGATTCGAACCCTAAGAAGGAGTGGTTCGTCCCTGTTGAAAATTAAACAGGTCCTTTATTGTTAAATTTTAACGAGTCCAATATAGGAGAAACTCGGTGTTTTTCATTTTTAGGGAGTCAGAAGAAAAAACTTAAGAAAACTCCATGGGTGTACTTTTTCGTAAATTTTAGTCTCTCAGGCCCGAAAAAGGATAAAATAATGCGGGAGAGAACTCTATTGACCGTAATTAGTCAACGTATACCTTTTTCGTAAATAGTCCATTTCAGTCCGTAAAAGGGGTAAACTTATACTGAAGGGACGATCATTCATTTATTTTAACGAGTTCGAATAATCAAGTGCTCGACAATATTTTCATGTTTAGAGAGTCTAAAAAGGGCTTAAAAGAGGACTCCAATGTTTTTCTTTTTCGTAAAATTTTGAAAGAGTCCGAAAAAGTGATAAAAGTATGCTCTTTGTTGAAAAATGATCAATTCTCCTGAAAAATCCAATTTCTGCATAAAAACTTGAAACATTACACATGTACCTATTTAAGATAACTAAAAATGCTTTCAAAAATAACATTTTTAAAGTGAAAAATAAACAAATTTAAAAATTTATTTATTCGAAAAAACTTATAAAAGGACTTTTCTAACTTCATTTTTACCGTTTGAGTTCAGAGTGAAAAGTAAAAGCTTTTGGGTAAAAAAGTTCATGTGAAGATTCTGGAAAATCTGTCCGAAAAAATCGAGAACCGTCAGCTCCAGGTAATCCATGACCTCCTAATCTTGCATTTCATCCATTCACATTTCATTTTTAGGCTTTAGATTTCATTTTTAAGAGAAAAATATGTTTTAAAAAATCGCCCGCGGGGGTCCGCAGGTGCAACACACGGGCCCTGCGGACCCCGACTTTTTCCTATGTAGAAAAAATTCATAGGTCCGCACTTGTCCCAAAGAACTAATGCGTTCCTACGCACTGTGTATGAAGACAAAGTGCGGTCCCCGCTCATTTGAATTTCAAAATAAAATTTCTCATTTTCCGCCCAAAAATTTTCAAATTAGATTGTTCTAACATATCTTTTTATGCATTGTTGGATAAACAAGATGCTAATTTGGAGAGAATGTGAGCATGAAGACATAGATGACGCCGCAATGCTCCATTTTCCCACAATGCAAGCATTAAGAGCATGTGGTTTATATAAATTCTGGGCCATTCAGGGCATGAGGGCACAGGTAGACCTCCTAACATGGCTGGTGAATAGGTGGAACGTATAGGACTAGTGTTTCTTCATTGGCGACCACCGGCTCGAAATTGCGCTGGAGGATATTTATTTTTTCACTGGTTTGTCCAAGAGGGGCGAACAAATTTCTTGGTTTGGGACTAGGCCAGGTGGCCAGATTGTCGCTAGTCTTCGACAAGAGTTCTGTAATGATCAGGCAGACCCCAGGGACAAACGGATTGACATAAAAACCATCAACCGTCCCGAGCTAAAATTTATTGCATTTACTGTTACCAGACTATGTGGGAGTGCAACGCTGCATGTGGCTACCGATTCCCAAATGCGCATTGCTGTAGACTGTTTTTGAGGCACCATTTTCAACTAGTGCGAAGCTGTGTTGGCCAATGTAAAAGGCCAAATAACCAGAGCAAATAATGGAAAAATAAATAACTTTGGATATGGATCCATTGTAGTCACCTTTTCTCTAGAGAGGATCCCCATGTTAGCTCCGCAGAACATTCCTGTTGATGCTGGTCGACCTCGAGAACCTAGGATGGTTCGTTGGGTTGCATTGATGGCCCGTCATGCTATTGAGGGCATCGAGATTGTTTGATTTCCTCCTTCATATTTTCGTTGGCTGGAATGCCAAATTTTTGTTATAAAGGACTTTCCATATGCCGGGATAGATTTTTGTGGCGACCGAGAGATGAATCTCCCAGTAGGGGAACAGTGGGATGAATCAGGTAAAATCGTTTTCAACAATTTCTAAGTTCTAATTCTTTTGTATTTTGATCGTCTTGAAACTAATAACCAAAAGTTTTGAATGCAGATGTGGGTCCACAGGGACCAGCCCATATCCAACCTTATGAAAGAAGACAACCAGCTACAGCTGCACCAACCCCAGCAGGCCAATCAGCAGAGATCCTGTCTGATTTAGAGCATCACCTAGAGCACCTGACTCCAGACATTCCAGAGACAGACATAGATTATATTCCACTAAGATTACAGAGATACGTGATTGGTGTCCCAGGACCTTTTAGGAGGTTCCTATGTAGGGTGGCCCGGGCAGTGGTCTCTTATCGTGATCACCATTAGTGATAGGATTATCATGTCATAGACTCATATTTTTGACCTTTTGTATTACCATTTTTTCCAATCATAAGGTGTTTCCAACCTATGATTGAAGACGATGTATATTTTTTGAAACATTTCTATACTATGATATATCACTATTTACCGGCTATCTGTGTACATGTTACGAATGTTGTTTGATTTACTGTTTTGATTATTGCAAATTTCGATTTATCATACTAGAAGCAACTGCATCTGCTAATGTATTTAAATGTCTTGGAATATGCTGATATTCAATGTAATCAAATTCACGTTCCAAGAGATGAACTCTTAAAAATAACCATAATAACAGTGGATTTCTAATGGCATAAACCCTGTTAAGCTTTAATACAACAAGTTCAGAATCCAACCTAAAAATCAAACTCCAAATTCAAAATGATATGGATTCAGATAATAACTCAATCACTGCACTATACTCTGCAATGTTATTCGTTGTTTGACCAAGGCTTACCCCATGCATGGATACTAACTCGTCAGAGGGTGAATAGATAACCCAAGTTGTGGAAGAAATGTTCCGTGTACTATGACAAGCACCATCAGCAAAACCAACGTAGGTTTGAAGAGACATCGACATCTGCAATATCAAGAGTAAAACCCAGATAAGCAGGAATAGTGACAAAACACACTTCTAAACTAGGCACGCTTTTCTAATCCAAGACACACCAGCAGTAAAGAAATCTAATCTAAAAAATATCTCCACACCAAGTTTAAGAATAATATCACTTCAGATAAAGCCCATTTCTGGGTTTATCTAAAGGGACATCGTCAAAATCTATCAGCTCATAGGCCCCTTTTGCTAGTTTTCGCTTAACAATGAAAGGACCATGCCACATAGGCATGAATTTTCCAGCTCCTAGCTTATCGTTGGCTTGATCATAAACTAAGACTAGGTCTCCTTCTGAAAAATTTCGAGGGGTAACACTTCTATCATACTGAGCTTTTATTCGTTTGACATGAGCCTCGTTTGCTATTGCAGCATTTCGTCGATGCTCATCTAGCTGAGCCAAGTACAAAAAATGTTTCTCCTCTTCAGACATAGCTGGGAGTAATTCTGTGGCTAATTTCAATGATGGAATTTTGCATTCAATCGGCAACACAGCTTCCAAACCGTAAACCAGTTGAAAGGGATTGAAACCAGTTGATGTTTTCACTGAGGTTTGATATGCCCAAAGTGATAAAAATAACATGGAATTCCAATTCGTCTTATGAATACCAATAATTTGTCTGATAATAGTGACTAAAACTTTATTTATAGCTTGAACCAGACCATTGGCCTGTTGATAATACAAAGTGGAACTATCGTGGCGCAGGCCAAGTTGATCTGTCAGTTCAGTCATCATGATATTCCGAAAATGACTTCCATGATTTGTAATAATGGCTTGAGGAACACCAAACCTAGCAATTATGTGATTAAATACGAAAGTTGCAGCAGTCTTGTCGTCAGCCGAAAATTTAGGCATTGCCTCGGCCCACTTAGTAAAATAATCTACCGCTAAGATAATATACGCATGCCCCCCGGCCGAGTGAGGGTTACATGTAATAAAGTCAATACCCCATTTCGCGAAAGGACCGACAACAATTATAGGGTGAAGAGGAGCGGGTGGCGCACACATCTTACGATCAAAAAGTTGACAATTGTGGCATTTCTGGACTGCATAGATACAATATTTGAATAACGACGACCAGAAATAACCAGCGCGCAATATCTTTTGGGTTGTGGCATACCCAGACATATGACCGCCACATGCTCCAGAATGGCAGTCATTTAAAACCTTCTCAGCTTCTTCATGAATAAGACAGTGTCGGAAAATAGAATCTGCTCCATTATGATAGAGTGTATCACCAATAATATTGTATTTTTGGGATTGTAAACGTATTTTCCATCGCTGAGATCATGAGATTTCAGGCCGAAAAGATTGGGTTTGGAGATAAATGATAATATCCCCATACCATGGATCAACAGTACTGATAAGAAACAAAGATTTGTCTGCAATGGGCTCCTCTGCCACAGTTTTAGTATCAGTAGAGGGGAAATCACACATCAGTTCCGCAAAAACCAAAGATTTATTTGCCTTGGATTTTTCAAATTCCAAGTCAAATTCCTACAGGATAACTATCCATTTGGAATACTTGCCCCCTAACAATTGTTTGGTTAAAATGTACATCATAGGGTTACAGTTAGAAATTACTGTGGTTTTGCATAATAATATGTAGTGTCTAAATCTTTGGACAACTTGAACAGCTGCCAAGGCAAATTTCTCCACATGTGTGTATTTGATCTCAGTCGGATGCAGATTTCAACTAAGATAGTAAATCACATGTTCAGTGTTAGATTTGTCTTCCTGAACTAAAACCATCCCAATGGTGGAATGAGAGGTGGCGAGGTACAAAACGTAGTCCTGGTTGTAGCTGGGAGGGTGCAATAATGGTGCATGGGTCAACGCATGTTTAAGAGCATCAAAAGATCGATCGGCAATCTCATCCCAAAAGAATGGAATGTTCTGTTTCAACAACCGGGTAAAACCCTTTGTTAGCTCGGCGTAGTTAGGAATGAACCGACGTAAAAAGTTTTCTTTCCCTTGCAAACTTTGGAGTTGGCATAAAGTCTAAGGAGGAGGTAAATTAACAATAGCTTCAACCTTCGACGGATCAATATGAATGCCTGCTTTCGAAACAACAAATCCCAGTAAGAGACTCGATTCTACACAGAAAAAAAATTTGTGTGGATTCAACATAATTCAATAATATCTACATCTCATAAAGATAGCTCGTAAGTGAGTGAGATGGTCGACACTACACGATGAATGAGCAGGTAAATCATCGAGATAAGGCTGCACAATGTGCTTAATGTCATGAAATGCATAACACATAGACCTTTGAAAAGTTGCTCCAGCATTCTTTAATCCAAAGGGTAGTTTGAAATAAGAAAATGTCCCCCACGGACAAATGAAAGCTATTTTTGGCTGATCAGTAGGGAGTATGTTTATTTGATTGTAACCGGAAAAATCATCCATAAAGGAAAACATTTCACTGCCGACACAATCATCAATTATTTGATCGATATAGGGGGTTGGATAATTGTCTTGAGGAAAATCCTGATTAATATCCCTATAGTCGATACATACTCGTATCATTCCTTGTTTTTTAGTAACAGGAATAATATTCAATACCCAATCCGTTAAAGGAATTGGATAAATGAAACCTGCACGAAGTAATTTCTCAACTTCGGCTTTGATAGCAGTAGCTTTTCTAGGATGTATTTGACGTAGACGTTGACGGATAGGTTTGGCATTCGGGTAATTCTTGATTTCATGTATGACAATTGACGGATCGATTCTTGGCATTTCTTCATAGGACCAGGCAAACACATCACGGAATTCTTGAAATAGGGCTTTATAAGTTTGAATTTCATCTTCCATACAACAAGCACCTATATGAATGTTTTCAATTATTCCTGGCTTTACTAAAATGTCAATTGGAATCATTCGAGAGATATTTTCCAAATTTAACTCAGAATCAGGATTTTGCAATGGATTCTACGGTTCTTTGACATATTCAGCAGTAAAAATTGAAGTGAAATCATCTTCAAAATGATCCAGCTCAGGTAAAAACGAAGATCGGTGATGTAGATCTTCCCATGGTAAATCATCAACAGACAAAATTTCACGAATCTACTCATCAGTGTGAACAAGATCAGGAAATGTCATTGTGGTTGAACTAGATATAGAAAGTGATTCCTCATAGATCCCATTCATTGGATCATTTTCGGTTGAAGAAGGGTCGGAAAGTGACTGTACAGCCTGATATGCAATTTCAAATGGACTCAAAGGCATCATGCCATCAAGTGAATCTAACTCGGATTCGGAAGGTACAATCCAAGGATCATCAAACATAACAGTATCTGACGAAATCATATGAATAGTTGCGATAGAAGGCGATACGTTAGGAGGAGGAAAGGAAAAAGTTCCTAATAAACCAGAATCTTTAATCAAACCTATTCCAACATCCTTGTAAGGGATAGCTGCTTTACCAACGTGCTGGATTGTTTCTGTAGAGGCTGGATTGGAAGAAAAATAAGTTAACTGATCTATTGTAACGATCCTTCCTTGATGTGGAAATTTTATGAGTCAAAAGACCGAAGAAACAACAACAGTCATAGCATAATACCAACTGCGACCCAGGAGAAGGTTGTAATCTAAAGGAGCATCAACCACTTCTACATCTAGCTTAACGGTTTTACCTTTGACCCCTATGGGTAAATCCTGCAAAATACCGAAAGGGTGGAAACCTCAGCCATCAAAAGCCTTTAGAATCGTCAGATACTGATTGAGTGTAGGAGAACCAAGCGATTTCCAACACTGGATCAAAATAATACACGTTGAAGCTCCCTCATCAATCACAGTCTGAAAAATCGGTCTGTTTTTTACTAACACTGGAATTTGGAAAGCCATTTGATGAGGTAGGTGAGGTGTACTATTTTCTAAATCGAAGATTATAAGGTTCAAATCCTGAATATCGACAGCTCCTATGGCAGAAAAAAGTAATTTATGTTGTGTTGGGCATGATTGCAGCACTTCCAAAGCCGACATTGCTGAAGGGGAAATAGCTAAATCTTCAACAATGTTGTAATTCTGAGCAGCTCTCGCATGTGGATTGAAATTTGATTTACAAAGAACACCTTTAGCAAGTGGTTTGATTATTAAGTCTGGATTTGGTTTCTCGATCTGTAGTGAACCAGAAACAGGAGGAGGTGTAGTTGATGTGTTTGCACTAGAAGATTCTGCTTCTTTACCATCAACAGGATTCTCAGTACCATAATCTTGCGATCGCGTCGCAATCCTGACATGAGAAATCATCAAAATAGGTTCTTCTGAGAAATTCGAGGTAGAACCAATCATCTTACTATCTTGAGTGGGAAAAGGATCCTTCAAGACAGTAGGTTGTTGTGAACCTTTAACGAATTTCACAACCTCTACACGATGTGGACATTCTTTAGTAAAATGATCCTCATCACAAATGTAACAAGGATAGCGAGGCTTGCGTTTTTCTTCATTGGATTTGTTTTTATCAGTTTTCTCTTTCGAATTCTTTTTTTTTTTATTCTTCCCTTTCTTTTTACCGACAGATTTAGATTTGGTCGTAGATGTCTCTACGACATTAATGTCAGCAGAAATTTCGGGGGAAGACTCTCCTTTCGGGGAATCAGGTAAAGTTATAATAGGAGAAGAATTCTTTGAAGATTTCTTCTTGCTTTTAGTATTGACTGTACCAATCATACCATCAACAGCATGAGACCCTGAAGGAGCTGCAGCTATTTGACCTTGTTTTGGAAGATCGAGGATTTTTTCATGTAAATTACCTGACTGCGTATAAACGAGGTCCAGGTACTGAGCTTGAGCAATCACTTGCTCTTCAGTAACAACTCCGACCTTAGCTACATCTTCAGTGATTTTGGGTAACAATGATTTAACAAACCATTCCGCCAAAATTTGATCCGGAATGTAAACTTTCACCAAACGCCTTCTACGTCGCCATTCATGAATATGATCAGAAATATATGTGGAAGTGGATTGCTTTAGTGAAGTTAATAGTTTTGTGCCATTTTCGTATCTGATAGGCAACTGAAAATGAGTCAAGAAGGCAGTCGCTAACTGACTAAAATTATTAAAAGAGCCTCGTGGTAACTCAATGTACCATTTGGCGACAAGACCAATAAGAGTTCTTTGGAAAAGACGTAAGCGAATTGAATCATAAATTATTGAATTAGATGCACACCAAAGGTGATAATTCATAACGTGATTTGATGGATCCTCTCCTGACTTACCTTCAAATTTTGGTATATCACTGGGCAACTTATGCGGCGTCGGTGGCTAGTACGGATAATAAAAAATTGGATCATTCTTAAGGCGTGTCAAATCAAGTAAATCCAAAGTTGCAATAAATGGTAACTGACGGTTAGGGTCGCGAAAACCTTGAGTAGCCAAAGCAGTTCTGGGAGGAGGATACCCAGGATAACTGGGAATCGGATTTTCATTAGGAATTGTGTAACCTCCCGGGTAACCAGGATTAACCGGACCAAACTGGGGTTGTTGAGGCTATTGATAAGTATAGCCAGGGTACAATTGATACTGATAATTTGGATTTTGTGAAACGGGACCAAATTGAGGTTGTCCCTGGTATGGTTGATACATGAATTGCGGTTGACTTGTGACCACCGTGCTTGTACCATATTTTCCCGCAGGAATCTGAACCGAAGTCTGAACTGAAGGTCCTGACTGGTGTACAGAGACTTGAGGGATTTGCATGGATGCAGGGATAGAAGAACTTGGAGCTACAGATACTCCAGAAATAGGTGTTATAGGTTGAACAGACGTTGCAGTAGTTGCAACAGTTTGAGGTGGAGTCTGAGGTGTACTAGGTCCAGACTCCTGAATAGAACTAGGTGCAGGAGTTTGAATAGTAGGCTGGACAGGTTGCTGGGTTGGACCAGAAACCAAAGGCTATCCAGGTTGAAAAGGAAACTGCACGTTAGGCTGTATAGGTTGTTGATATTGGGATGGATCCCACACCATATTCATTCCAGGGTATTGTCCCGTAGAAGGTTGAACGTAAGTACCATAGCCTGGTTGAACGTAGGGTTGATAAGTAAGTGGTAAATTCCTAGCTCCTTGTGCAGATGATTGACCAGACGACTGTTGGAAACCTTGAATTGGGTACTGACCTTGAGGTTGATAACCCTAAGGCGTGTACTAAAGCTGGGGTTGATAAGGACCCTGAGGAGCATATTGAGTTTGGGGTTGACCTTGGGGTATGTACTGTCCTGAAGGTTGATAACTTTGAGGTATGTACTATCCTTGAGGTTGTCCTCCAAAATAATATGATTCCACAGTTTGTCCTGGGAAAAAGCCATCTTGAGGTTGCCCCCCAGGTGGTAACTGACTGCCTGAAGGTTTCCCCCCAGGCGGTAATTGACTACCCTGAGGTTGCTCCCCATGTGTTAATAGATTTCCCTGAAATTGTCCTCCAGGCGGTAACTGACTGCCTTAAGGTTGAGGATTCAGAATATTACCAAACATCATAAAGATTTGCTCTGCATTCAACATTTCAGTTTTAACTCCATTAAGACCAAATGATAATACGTGTTCAATTGGTTGAGGAGCTGCTCTAGAGAAATTACCAGACAGAGCCTGATATCCCGAAGGAACAGAAGGACCACTGTGTAAAAATGCTTCCGGTGTTTGGGAAAACATGGATGACTCTCCTGCCACAATGGATGACAGATAGTAACCTCTGGGTGTAGGATGAAATGGAATTCGAGGTGGAGAAAAAGCAAGACCCGAATTCTCTAAAAATTTTGTCAAAGATATATACCAAGTGTCAGATTGAATAGGGCTGTAGAAAATAGATTCATGCTCCCTAAGATTTAAAGACTGAGGGGATTCGAGAAGAGATAACTCTTCGTCTGGACTAGTAAGTTCTTCAATAGAAATAAGGCCAGATGTAAGATCTTTAGTTACAATATTTCTTACCCTAGGTGAACCAAGATCACTAGAAGTTGGTGTAATAAATACTGAGGATGTTTCCAAAACAAAAGGTTTGGTTTCAGGTTCAAAGATTTCAAGTTCGTCAGCTAGTTCACTGGAAGGAGAAATACTACCAGTAATTTCAGAAACTGAAAACGGTTCTTGAATGTGTTCTGTTGTGGGTATTTGATGATCAGGATGAAAAACTATAGATGAAGTTCCAATTTCTGTTGATCTAATTCTACCGCTACTAGATGATATTAGAGCACGCAACCCTTCAAGTTGACCTGGTATATATTCAAGGGGTTTCCCTTGAAGTCTTTGGGATTGTCTCAGCAATTCCACCACGATTAAATATTAACTAATCACACGCAAACAAAGAAAATTTCAATAAAAACATCTAAAGTCTCTAAAGAAACAAACAGTTGAATCACACGCTTAAAAATCTAAGAGTTCAAACCACACATAAACAGTAACTTTCCGTACTAAAAACACTAGTTGGTGATGAAATCCAATTTAGTAGAAATTTAATACAGAAAGGGCAGTTGGAACAGTTACCCTCACAACCTGCTTAATGAAACAGACTGGCACAAGTTTCTTCACAAAAACATCTCATGTGAAGAGAACCCCCCAGAGAGTCCAAGTGAGTCTATTCAATGTCTGCTCTAGGTACAGTGAGATCTTTCCTTCACCGTCACCTTAGGAAATGATCTTAAGCTTATGGACACTAAGGTTACCAACAGTAACAAATACAACTGGGGGAACAGTCTACGATCCGATCCCATGCGCAAGGGTAGAGTAACAAAACTCAATCCCCTTGAAGGTTCCTCGACATGGTCAATCTAAGGTTTACCGACAAGTGACCCCAGGCTCCTCGACAATGGTTAATCCGAGGTTTACCGTTTGTAATGCGTGCAAAAGCTTCTATCTTCCCCAATGAAACAGAATTGATCATCTCAAAGGTTCAGACATGATCTCGTGATTGACTTCTTTAAGAGAAGCTTCCCGGATTGTACCAATTACAATTGGATTTATTTCCTACTGCAAGATTTATCTACTTGTTTGTTTTTACTATCTTGGAGAGTTAATTACTCCCTACTCCAAGATACTAGCCTAAGCTATGTTGGTGATAAGAGCCCTAGAAATAAAAATATTACTAGATGAATTTTAATTAAGCGTTAATTTTATGGGTTGTTTCTTAAGTCAATAGGTGTGGAAATGAAACTTTGATGGTGTGAAGACTCGAATTCCAAAAACACTAAAAATTCACCTAAAAATTATAATCAAATCGTTTTCTTTCAATGAAATTCTAGCTAAAGAAAGAGTTGGAGAATGCAATTCTTTCAAGAAACAATTCTTTCTTTGAACATAAAGAATAATTGGAAGAAAATCGTTTTGTCTTTTCAACAATAACTCAAAATGAGACAAATTATCAAAGCTCACAACAAAATCCCTTCACTTTCAAAAACTTGAAACTACAAAAACAATTTTCCTTCAAAAGAAATCTACAAATTTTAAAAGCACTAAAAACTACAAAACTAATTTTGAGATCTACAAAATTTAAAAATATAATTGAATAAAAGCTTTAATATTTTTGAAGAATGTTTTACTTAGTTGTTCAGTAAACTAAGGATCTATTTTTCTAGAATAACAAACAAATCAAAAACACTCAGATATGTTTTTTTATAAAAAATGAAATTCAAAACCTATAACAAAGTTTTTTCGAAGTTTTGAAAGAAACAAGTAGATCTATTTCTGAATAAAGGATGGATTTCACAATCAGGTCAGACTCAGAAAAAAGGAAAAAAATACCAATGTAATCTGAGGTATTTCAAACTGCCAATGCTTCGAATCACTACAAAGACCAAGTGAAAAACAATCCAAAACGCAAAAATTTTAGAAAATCATCAAAACACAAATACTGCTGGAATTCATTCACAAAAATGTTTTGACAGAAACAACTTCAATCTGGGTAGATACTAAAAACTCTAAATAAAAAATAAGGATAAACTGAAGAAAGAAATCTAGAGTTTTCCAAAATTTTAACAGGGTCCGTAGGCTTCCAGAAGTAACAGGTGCAGTCCCATACTATTTACTTAAGGAAAGTACGAAACTTCCCGCACTGTGCAAAAAGACAAAGTGCGATCCCCGGAAAAACTAAAGAAAAACATAAAATATTTCAAAATTTTCAAAAACGGAGAAAACCTAAGCTACCCAGGCAGATATCTATCAATCAAAAACTAGGAAAAACTTTTCCACAAATCAAAATAAAAGAGAACCAAAAACAACAAGTTCTTCCCCAGTGGAGTCGCCAATTTGTTGGGCGGATTAATCAATCTTGTGGACAAGACCGATCTCCCTAGTACCAAAAAGGTAATCTAGCAAAAAATAGCCAAATGAACTAATCTTTCTCTAAGCATATACGATTTACAAAAATCACTATAGAGGTGTAAAAGACTTACCGTAGGTCCAGCGCTTGTTTGAAGTCGTTGTTGTCCCTTGTGCACTTAAAGGAGTTATCTTCGTAAACCTACAGTCACAAACAAGAAAAAATTAAATAGCACCTGTATAGTAAACATCATAAATCATGCTTATCATAGTGATCAAGGAATCTATGAAATAAACAGTTAACTAACAACTTATTGAGAAAAATGAATTCATTTGTATTAATTTGAAAAGAAGGAAAACCTTACAATCTTAGCCTTGATGTTGAACAGGCCTTCCTGGGGTCCGAAGCAGGAATCTCCTCTACTCTGATAAGCTCCGCACTCCTCCAACCAAGACAAATAGAGGTATGTGATCTCTCCTCACAAAAATCTCAATTAAATGAGTCTGAATCCCAACAGCACTTAACCTCAAATAATCTAAAGCTTGAACTCCCTTTGAGGCTACCCAATGCCTCTTTTTATAATGGAAAAGAGGAGGTTTTAGTTCCAACTATGAATGGATAGAATCCTCCTTCAAAGGGATAAGCTCCTCACATCAAGGGGTTAGCTCCATAAGGTAAGGGATACATAAACCTCAAAAGAGCGGTTCTGCCACCGCAAGATTCTTTCTAGAGGCTTCTAGAATTTACTAAAACTGAGATTTTTTGAGTTTACTCTCTCCTTTTTAATCTTTACAGGGGTCCGCACCCATAACACAGAGAAAGTGCGTTTAGATACGTAGGAGACACATTAGGTTCGGGATCACAGGCAAGATAGAGATAAAGTGCGACACCAAAGTTAAGGAGATTTTTAGGAACTTTTCTCTAATTTTCAAGGCTTAACATGAGGAACTGATATGTTAGACTTGCAAAGGAGGAAGTATGAGTAATAATGAGCTCATACACATAGCATAATGTCAGGATGACAATTTTCAGTGCAACAGGTGGGTCTAGAGAGCAACTAAGAATTATCTAAACTGACCTAGCATAGGAAAACATAGAGGCAGTGAAGAACAAACAGAGCTAAGGTGCCTTTCAAAAAAATTTCTTAGTCTAAAACCTTTGTTCTACTGCAATATAGAAGGATGTGAAAAAATGATACATAAGAAAACATGAACTGAATAGAAGCACATCACCATTAACCATGCTCAGGGATCCTGCAAGCAAGCCTTCTCCATCATCAATCAAAACAAGCCATCCACAAATTCCACAACACGAATTTCTCTTCAATCCCCAAAAAACTATGTATTTCTCCCAGGAGTCATCAAATTCCAACATTTTACAATAAGGCCTTCATGCTTTATTTATCTAGAAAAGGAGGTAAAAAACCCTAACTAGGGTTTGAAAATCTCAAAAACACCCATAAAGGTCATTTATGTCTAAGAGACCATGCAAGGCCCAAGACACAAAATATCTCATGAAATAAATGCAAAAATAACTCTTAGCACCAAAATTTGGAGTGATTTGCCTTAAAAAACACTAAAATATCATTTTTCCATAAATGAGTGTCTTTTTTTGACTTTTTCACATTAAAGGCGCAGTAGTGAGGTCTGAAGGTGTAACACATGCACATGAAAACTGCGTCCACTTGCAGCAAAGTTTTGATGCCCTTCTCGATGTCGGAATTTTCTCCGTGATGGCTCGTTGGAAAGCTTGTCGAGTCTACTTTCCAAAATTCCCTTGGTTCTGATTGGGCTCCATTTACCTATCCAAAAAATGAATTTCCCAAGGCTGCTCTAGGTGCAGCGCCAGTCCTGAAAATGAGGCGGAAAGGTGAAAAATGAGGTCCTTTTTAGCCTTTTGAGGGACCAAAAATGCTCCAAATGCTCTGAAATTTGGTGAGAATTATTTACTTGAGTTGAGGATTCCATAAATGCAAATTTTTCCTCCTGAGGATTCCTGAGATGAAATCGTAGCACCAAGGGTGTTGCGCCTTCAGGCCTTAAAATTAGCAAAAAACCAAAAAATTTCAAAAAGTTACCAAAATTTGTAGATATCTCCCTTATGGGGTTTGGGAGGCCTGTAGAAAAGCTTGAGCAATAATTCCAAGTTTTTCTTTATTTTTAGCCTCATTGGTTCCATTATATCCTTCATAAGCCTTATTTCCCTCACTACACTTTCTTCACTTGTTTGATTCTTCAACTTTGTCCTTTGACTCACTGATGTTAGCTTTATGACCTCAGCCTCTCTTTCACTATATTGATTTTTGTTTGCCTTATTGTTTTCGGACTCATTTCCTTTACTTATTCATTGCTTTTTGCACTGCTCTTATCACCACTGTTAGGTGCTTCATCATGGCTCTTTGTTTTACTGCCATCATTATTTATGTTCCCTGCTTTATTGTTCTCAGAACTCTTGGACCTACGACCATGTTCTTTACTGCCTTATCCTACCCTCATTATTTGTTTCTTCATTGTTTCTTCCCTTATTGGCACTAGCCTTTCTGTTGAGATTGCAACAAGATGATGAGCTTAGTGGAAAGGAGTCGCCTTCACTAAGTGGGCCCGTAGGCTATTTTTGGCTCAAAGTCTATTTTTAGACTATGTCTATTTTTAGACATATGGATCATGTTCTATGAGTTGCATGATGTTATTTGTGGATGGTTGGTCAAGTTGGAAAAAATAGATGGACTTCTATTTTTAGACATATTGGGCAGAATCTATTTTGAGATTGCCAGTCTAAAAATAGATATGTCGAATATTATTAGCTCTTAATAATATTTGGACTCTAAACATTATCTTATTCTCTTGGAGCACTTCAGTTAAGTGCACAGATGTGGCACAGGAGCTGACAGAAGGAATTACGCTATTCCTGAGGGTTATGTGGAGCTATTGCATGGATACTTCAGTTAGAACTCATGTGACAGAGTTTGGTGGAGTTGATTGAGGAAGTTAGTGGAGTTGTATTCAGTTTAACTAATCTAAACATGGTTGAGCTATTTGTATTCAGTTTAACTAATTGATACAATTAGTGAGAGTGGTGTGAATTAATTATTAATTAATTCACTAATTATAAACTCATTAATCAACTAAAGAATGCATCAATTAACTTCAGTGCATGGACAGTTTCAGTGGAGACCAGTGCAGAAATAGGTGAAAGAGCAGGTTAACTATCAGTTGTGACTATACAGTTGCTATTTGCAACACACAGATAGGTGGAGAAGCCCATGAGGATTGCGCAGTACAAGCTAGGTGGTTTATCTATTTAATTAAGCCATCCCATAGCATTGATTACACAATAGAGGTTGGCTATCAAGTGGCAAAATATTGGAGCATGTGTTTTGCTAGATCTAGCTTGATAGTGTGTAGCAATTGAGGGTGTGCATGAGAGCTTGTGAGGAGCTTTTGTACTATGATTGTTACATGATCTCCATGACATATAATATATAGATATTTGGGGTTTTCAACTTTAAGCTTTCCCATTAAATACTGTGTTCATATGTGTGATTGTTTGTGGTTTTAATGTATGCATGCAATTGATTTTATTTCCGCATGTGATGATCAATGGTAGAAGAGATTCTGTATTATGCATGAAGCTAAAATAGTGTGTGATTAGGAGAATCTCGGTGAATAATATATCATTTATTCAAATTTATACATGGTATCAGAGCAATATTGATCATTGGAGCAATTGCAAAACATTGAAGCGGTTGAGTTTTGTGCTGGTGGAATTCGAATTTGCAGCAGTGTTTTCTTGGTGTCGAAGTTGAGATGTCTTTCAATGGATTGTGATTGGAGTAGGCCCTTGAGGGCAGCTCAAATTATATTTCATGGAAGGACATGATGGAGGCGGTGTTCGATGACAATGGGTTGAAGGAGTTCATAGATACAGAAATTCCAAAACCTACTTCTAGTGATGCTGTCGTACTTGACGCATGGAAAAAGAAGACAACAAAGTGTTGAAGAATTCTGTTGGAAGGTGTGAAGGATCACATAGTGTCCAGCCTTCATGGTAAGGCTTCTCCATTCTTGATGTGGAAATCTTTGATAGAATTATTCCAAAGCAAGAGCGACCAGAGGAAGTTGGCGCTCAAGGATAAACTCAGAAACATAAAACTGGAGAAAGGCGACAGTATGCCCAAGTACCTCACGAAGTTCGTCCAATGCAGGGATGAGCTGGGAAGTGTGGGGGTGACTGTTGATGACAAGGAATTGGTGAGATTGGCTCTCCCTGGGCTTCTGAAGACTTGGCATTCATATCAGGACTCTGTCAATGGTCGGGAGAAATTGCCAGGATGTGAGCAACTTTGGTCAGATCTTGTGTAAGAGGAGATAAGGCGGAGTACCAGGGACGGATCTTCATCAAATAATTTTGATGAAGAGAATTGCGCTTTGGCTGCCAAAGCAAAGAAGGGGAAGAGAAAGAAAGCTTCTCAATCCGGTGCGAAAGGCAAGAAGCAGGACATGTCCAAGGTGAAGTTCTTTCACTGTCACCAACACAGACATTACGCCACTAATTGTCCACAGAAGAAGAAAAATAAGTAGGCTGCTGGGATTGCAGCTGGAGAGGCCTTAGCCTCGCATTTTGAGCTGGATTTTTCACTGATCGCATGCTTGGTCTCAAGTATGATGGGATCAATGTGGTTTCTTGACAGTGGTGTGTCTTTTCACATGACAGGAGATCGAGATTTGTTTACTGGTCTGGATGAGAAAGATCTTGGAGTGCACATCGAGATGGACGACGATGGTAGATACAGTGTGACCGGTATCGGTACCATTTCCTTTGAGAGGGAGTCTGGTAAACCCTTTGTATTGAAGGAAGTGATGCATGTTCCAGGATTGAAGAAGAATCTTATCTCTGTGGTGATGTTAGAAGACAAGGGATATGATGTTGTCTTTAGCGAGGGAAAGGCTTTCCTGCGCAGTAAGGCAATTGGTGAGACTTGGAGGATAGGGGTTTGAGTTAATAACCTTTATCAATTGTAGGTAGATGGTTGCGAAGCAATGGAAATCAAGGCAGAAGGAGTGGTGAGCCGGTATGATGGTGAGTTGTGGCACCAGAGATTGGGCCACCTTCACCATGGAGCTTTGAAGATACTGCAGCAAATTTTTACTGGGCTTCCTAAGGGTACTCTTGCGTAGTCAGATCATTGCAAGGGATGTACCTTGGGAAATTTTTTGAAAGCCACCTTTCATGAGAAGGATAGTTGCGCCACGATGATCCTTGAGAGAATTCACACAGACGTGTGTGGACCTTTCTCAGTAGCTTCGACAGCAAAACACAAGTATTATGTGATATTTGTTGATGATTTTTCTCGTAAGTGCTGGATCTTCTTCATGCAGAAGAAGAGCGAGACATACTCAAAGTTCTATGAGTTCAAGGCACTGGTTGAGAAAGAATTGGGGAATCAAGTGAAGGCTCTAAGGAGCAACAATGGTGGTGAATTCATCTCTGGCGAATTCAAGGACTTTTGCAGCACAGAAGGAATTTGAAGAGAGCTCATAGCACCTCATAACCCATAGCAGAACGGGGTTACTGAGCATAAGAATAGAACGATCGTGGGTGTTGCACAGGCGATGTTGCATGATCAAGGCCTTCCCATACACTTGTGGGCTGAGGCATGCAATACTGTAGTATATGTGCAGAACTGTTGTCCTCACAGGATACTTGGCATGAGTACACCCGAGGAGGCGATTTCTGGCAAGAGGCCTGATATTTCCCATTTGAGGATTTTTGGTTCACTTGTTTACATTCATGTGACGAAGGATGCCAGGAAGAAGCTAGAGCTGATTGCGGAGGTTGGGATATTTGTGGGGTACACTGATACACCCCACAACTATCGTGTGTATTTTCCAGACAGTCGCAAGACTGTTGTGCGACAGGATATCAAATTTCATGAGGAGAAAGCCATGAAGTGTTCGCTTGAGAGGGAGCCACAATTGCATGCAGATGAGGAGCTGTTAGTTTCTAAGGATGAGTATCAAGATGTGGATCAGCCACAAGATGAGGTTCATTGAGTGGAAGAGACCACTCAGGCAGTGCCAACCATCAGAGGGCGGAAGCGCACTACAGAAGCTGAGCGACTGGCTCAAGATGCAGAGAAGGTTGTAGGAGCACCTACATCACAGTGCAGACAGAGACAGTCACCTGACCGGTATACTGGATACATGGCTCTTATGAGCAAGTGTATCGTGACAGAGCCATCCTTTTTCGAGGAAGATGTGGAGGACCCCACATGGGTAGATGCCATGGTGGAAGAGTATGATTCAATTGTCAGAAATAGTGCATGGGAGATTATCCCAAGACCAGAGGGGAAATCAATGGTGGGTTTGAGATGGATCTACAAAGTGAAGCAAGCAACTGACGGGAGTGTGGAGAAGTAGAAGGCAAGATTTGCTTCCTGAGGCTTTTCACAGATTGAGGTGATCGATTATGAGGAGACCTTTGCACCTGTCGCAAGGTATTATTCCATATGGACGATTCTTTATCTCTTAGTGCAGATGGGGTGGCACATTCATCAGATGGATGTAAATACTGCGTTCCTCAATGGATTCATTAAGGAGGAGGTGTACATAGAGCAACCCGAAGGTTTCGATATCTTCAGTAGCAAGTCGCATGTGTGTAGGCTCAAGAGAGCTTTGTATGGGCTGAAACAAGCACCTCGTGCTTGGTGCACACGGATAGACAGTTATTTCACCGGACTTGGATTCTCCAAGAGTGAGGTGGATCCTAACCTATACCAGATTGTGGTGGAGGGTAAGTTGCTGATCATTGTACTTTATGTAGATGATTTGATTTTGACAAGTGATGAACGGTTGATACACTCATGCAAGCCTGATCTTGCAAAGGAGTTTGAGATGAAGGACTTGGGCCTCCTTCATTATTTCCTGGGATTGGAAATTTGGCAACGCAATGGTGGACTATTTGTTTCTCAGGGTAAGTATGCCCGGGAGATACTGGAGAAGTTCAACATGCATGGCTGCAAGCCTGTTGATACTCCTCTTCCTGGTGGTTGGAGGAAGGAGGATGATACTTTAGCGGAGGTAGTGGATGCCACTGTTTATTGACAGTTGGTGGGGTCGCTTATGTATTTGGTCAATACATGACTCGACATATGCTATGCTGTTAACCAGCTTTCACAAGCTATGGTTAAGCCAACCAAGCTCTTTTGGAAGGCGGGTAAGCATGTATTGAGATATCTTAGAGGCACATCGAGATATGGAATATGGTATAGACAGTCGGATGAGGTGAAGCTGTGTGGCTTCATGGATGAAGATTGGGTAGGGATCCCAATGGATAGAAAGAGAACATCTGGAGGGATTTTCAGTATCAGTTCGACAACAGTTTCTTGGTACAGGAGGAAGCAGAGATCCGTGGCACTCAGTTCAGCAGAGGCCGAGTATATGGCAGTGAGTTTGGCTGCATGCAAGGCTATATGGATGAGGAAGATCCTGGTCGGGTTGTTCGATTCATACTTAGAGCCTACTGTGATTTATTGTGATAATCAAAGTTGCATCAAACTATCGGTTAATCTATTATTTCATGATAGATCTAAAAAAATTGACATCCGGTATCATCATATCAGAGATTGTGTGCAGCGGAAGGTCATGTTACTTTCATACATTCCCACAGAGGATCAGGATGCTGATATCTTGACGAAGGCGCTCACCAAGAGAAAATTTGAATACCACAGGGGCAAGATAGGGGTTGCAGATAATCCTTATCTTGTTGAGAGGGAGTGTTGAGATTGCAACAAGATGATGAGCTTAGTGGAAAGGAGTCGCCTTCACTAAGTGGGCCCGCAGGCTATTTTTGGCGCAAAGTCTATTTTAGACTATGTCTATTTTTAGACATATGGATCATGTTCTATGAGTTGCAGGATGCTATTTGTGGATGGTTGGTCAAGTCGGAAAAATATATGGACTTCTATTTTTAGACATACTGGGCGGAATCTATTTTTAGATTGCCAGTCTAAAAATAGATATGTCGAATATTATTAGCTCTTAATAATATTTGGACTCTAAACATTATCTTATTCTCTTGGAGCACTTCAGTTAAGTGCACAGATGTGGCACAGGAGCTGACAGAAGGAATTACGCTATTTCTGAGGGTTAAGTGGAGCTATTGCATGGATACTTCAGTTAGAACTCATGTGACAGAGTTTGGTGGAGTTGATTGAGGAAGTTAGTGGAGTTGTATTCAGTTTAACTAATCTAAACATAGTTGAGTTATTTGTATTCAGTTTAACTAATTGATAGAATTAGTGAGAGTGGTGTGAATTAATTATTAATTAATTCACTAATTATAAACTCATTAATCAACTAAAGAATGCATCAGTTAACTTCAGTGCATGGACAGTTTCAGTGGAGACCAGTGTAGAAATAGGTGAAAGAGCAAGTTAACTATCAGTTGTGACTATACTGTTGCTATTTGCAACACACAGATAGGTGGAGTAGCCCATGAGGATTGCGCAGTTCAAGCCAGGTGGTTTATCTATTTAATGAAGCCATCCCATAGCATTAATTACGCAATAGAGGCTGGCTATCAAGTGGCAAAATATTGGAGCATGTGTTTTGCTAGATCTAGCTTGATAGTGTGTAGAAATTGAGGGTGTGCATGAGAGCTTGTGAGGAGCTTTTGTACTATGATTGTTACATGATCTCCATGAAATATAATATACAGATAGTTGGGGTTTTTAGCTTTAAGATTTCCCATTAAATACTGTGTTCATATGTGTGATTGTTTGTGGTTTTAATGTATGCATGCAATTGATTTTATTTCCGCATGTGATGATCAATGGTAGAAGAGATTTTGTATTATGCATGAAGCTAAAATAGTGTGTGATCAGTAGAATCTCAGTGAATAATATATTAGTTATTAAAATTTCTACACTTTATTCACTACTACCATTTCTTCCATCTCCTAAAATTTTGATTACTGTTGTTTTGAAACAAACCCTAGCTCTTCTTGTGAAACTTGATATGAGAAGTGAATTGGAATGATGGTGAAAGGCAACCTTTGCAAGTGAGTGAGAGGAAGATATAGGTGTATGATTGAGCCTTTTAAGCTTTGATGAATGTTCAACATCAAATCACTGCACCCACACTACTTCATACCCTACTTTGACTGATGTATTCTTGTTTGTAGGTTTAAACAAGGTTTTAGCATGAATATTTAGGGTTTTTCACTCCTTATGGTTTGGTCAATTTCCTTTGACATTAAGCCATCAAAATTCACTGGAGAATAAAGAAATACATCCACCTACCAACTTTGTAATGCCCTTGAAAGTCTTTTGATGTCATCTTGAAGGAGCTTTTGATGTTTTTTGGCACTTGTAGGTGAAGGAGGAACTTCAGGCAAAAGCGTAGCGCCTGCACGCAGAGTTGGGTCCTCCCTAACCAACGCGTAGCACCTGCATGCAGATTCAGGTCCTCCCTACCCAATGTGTAGCACCTGCACACGTTTCTGGGTCTACCTGCCCAATGCGTAGCGCCTGCATGTAGAGTCAGGTGTCAGGCTCTCATTAGTTCAGCGCCTGAACTTGTTTAGGTCTTATCGGGCTTCCTGGTAGAATGTGCAGCGCCTTCCCATGGGTCAAGAAAAGGTACAACACCAGCCCTCAAGTCAGGAAAAATTTCATTTCCTTCCCACGAGTCAGGAAAAGGCATAGCACCTACCCATGGGTCAAGCGAATCTTGAACGCGCAACGCCAATTGCGGAATGCGCAATGCCAATTTGCAAAGGGAATTTAGAGGCCTTCCCTATGTCAAAATTGGGCGCATGATAGCTGTTAGGGTCCTGTGATTTGGCCGATTGGCGAGCCAAATGACGATGTAACATCAAACCAAGCTTTGGAGCCCGAGGACCTAGCCTTCCTGGACTCAGAGAGGGCTCTCTCTATTATATGCAAAATATATCGGTGTGTTTGCTTATGGTGTTCTGATATTAGGCTAGTTATGAAGTATGTTTTTAGTTTTTTGGTTTTTTAAGTTTGTGAGGGATGAAACTGATCAAATACATAAACTGGATAACAAGATGTAGATAAATTGGGCTATGGGGTCAAACAGGTCAAGGAAGCTATGAGGTGATGATGAGAGGCTGCTGTAGGGCTGATTTGATTCACAGTAGAAGGGATCTTGGGGCAAAATGGGTTAAATGGACAAAAATTTGGTGAAAGACAAGGGATTTCAAGTGTAACTAGTTTATAGCAGACATAAACATGTTATAGCAAGCCATTAATCATGCTAAATGCAACTATGAGCTAATTAAAACATAGAAATCAAACATTCCAGCCATACATAGAGGTATAAGACCCTCTAACTTCGGGAAATGGCTATCAGACTTTGGGGAAAACATATAAGACAAACTAACAACTCATAAACTATGCCGGAACGCCTAAACATAGTCTCTAAGTCATTGGGCATTTGGACAAATAAGTTTTCATAGTTTTAGGCAAAGGGCTAGATCGGGACTAGGCCTCCTTGGTTCAACAAAATGATCAACAAATCAGTCAAAGAGAAAGTTTTATGGACAGAACTATGGGCAGCTGATAGGTAGGTAGGGCAAACCGTACATCCTACTCAACATACATGGAACTGATGAATAAAACTTAGTAACAATACCTTAGGTTACTAAAGAGCAGCTAAGAATTCTTTAGCATAACTAAGGGAGAAGAAAACATCAAGCTATGAAGATTCAGGGATTTTGAGGTGCCTCCATGGGCATATCTCAAAATCAATCTCTACTGATCTATAGAAGCAAGAAATATGTAATATGAATGAGAACTAGAAGACAAAACATATAAAGAGACACTATACCATTCTACCATGTCAAGGAATCCATCAACAATCCTTCATCATTCCTCAAAAGCATCCAAGAGGCAGTCCAAAAATCATAACTCAAGTGTATTCTTCAAAGCTCATATGACCAATGTATTAATTCTTCTCTCAAGTTTAGCCTCTGATTTACAATGAGAATCATGGGATAAATAGGCTTGAGGAAGGAAAACCTCATGGAGCAACTAGCTATCCCATTGGCCAAGTCAAAATATCTAAACTTGTCCTCGAGGCTTTGCAAAGCCCAAGGCACAAAATATCCCATAAAATATCTAAAAAACTGCTAAAAACAGAAATTATATTGACTTTACATGATTTCCCAATGATAAAAATAGCTTAACGCACATTTGGGAAAAGCAGATTTTTGGAGTTCAAAAATTACAAAAATACTTCATATTTATGCCTGAAAAAGGTCCCCTGACTTGCTGGATGCAAATGGCAGCCTTCCTGATGTCGAAATGGGGATCATGAGGGCTTGCTGGAAATCTCTCTGTGTCTACTTTCCGGCGCAACTAGAACCAACTCAATATGAGGTCCGGAAGTCATCCCAAACTATACCTGTGTGCAAAAACCCAGAAAATAGCAGACTGCTGATATGGCGGGCAGAATGTGCAAAATGAGGGTGTTTTTCGCCAATTTGAGGGGGCGAATGATCTCCAAATGCCCTGAAAATCGCTGGAGACCTGCTCATGGAATTATGGCATCCATTGGTATCATTCTCCTCCCTTGACCACTCACCAAACTGAAATGGCGAATTTATGAGTTTTCGACCAAAAACCCAAAAAATGCCAAAAAACAAAAAGTTGCCGAAAAAGGCCCAAAATTGGCATGCATGACCCTCAAGGGTCCAAAGCAACATGCTCCGAAGCTGATGCCAAAATATCAAGGGCTGATATGCTTTTCCCTTCCTTCCGTGCTAGGCGCTTCCCCTTCAACTTCTTCAATTTCTCTTGTGCTACCTTTAATTTTCGCCTGGCAAACTGATTTAGCTTCTGAAAGTGAAGAGTCCTCTTTCTTTGTAGCTCAAGATCCCTGTTCGCCTTCTCAAGCTTTGTTTCCAAATGCTGGTTAGCCCTTTCAAGCCATGCTTCTTTGTTTTCCTCAATTTCCTGCTCAAGGAGGGCAGTGAGAGGAAAGGCTTCGAAATGAGCTTGTTCTTCTGCTCTCTGTTTTTCCAAGGCTCTTCTAAGCCCGATGGTCCTAGGCCTCTTCCGCCTAGGCTGGTCTTCCTCCTCTTCATCATCAAACTCGCCACTGAGCTCTTCAATTCTTACTTGCGCCTTTTCTGCCTCTTTCTTATACTTGATTGCCCTTGCCTCATGAATAGCTGCATGAAACTTCATTTGTTTGTTTTCAACCTCTAAGAAGTGGTTGAAATTTCTCGCCCTTTGAAGGTCTTCTTGTAATACCTCAATTTGCCCCTCTTTGTGAATGAGGAGGTTTTCAAGGAGGCGGGCCTCATTGTCACTATCATCGCTTTGGATAGGGATAATAGCTAATTCACCTCCATGCTTTGTACTTTCTCCAATTTTATTTTTGCCTTTGAAAGCCAATCTGGCGCTTTTCCTCCTTGGCAAGCTAGAAGGTGTCTTTTTGGGCAATTTCCTCTTGCTAGGAACAGTCTTGGTCACTGTTAAGGTGGCAGCTTCAGCTTGCTATTCTTTATCTTGCACTTGCTGCTCTTCCTCCTCATCTAACTGCTGTTCATCTTGGACCTGCTGTCCTTCACTTTCTATATGTTGCAGTCCTTCAATCTCTAGCTACTTCTGTCCTTCAATATCTGCCTGCTGCTGTCCTTCATTACATATCTGCTGCTGGTGTTCACTGCCCTCTATCTCTTCCTGTTGACTTGGCTGTCCCCCAACATCCAACAGTTGTTGTTCATCAACCTCTAGATGCTGCTGTTCACTGCCTTCTCCTTCTCCCTGTGGTTCACTGCCCTCTCCTTCTCCCTGTTGACTTGACTGCCCAGTGGTCATTTTGAGTTTTTTAGGTGTAGGCCTACTAGACAGAGGCACTGGGCGATGGACAGGCTGAGTAGGAGACACATGAACAGGAGGGATAGTGGCAAAATCTGAATGGCTAATGAATGAATCCCATGAAACCCCCTTCTTCTCTAGCTGGTGTAAGAAGATAATCTTGATCAAGGAATGATGAAAGAGAGAAGGGATTTGCTGAGGTGGAGCCTTCTTTTGGACAGTAGCTGCCATTTTCTCTATGCTTTTGGACAAAAAGTACGGAAGGTTTAGTTGCCTGCTTCTGGTAAAATGCATCAACATGCGGACATGGTAGGCATAAATTTGATTAAACCTCCCTTCACAAGTGAAATATCTCATTATGGCTTTCATCAGCGGAGCATAACTGTCAAGAAGATAGGAAAAAGGGAAAATAGCAGTGATGGTTTCCCTATGTTCAGGCTTGATGAAAGGTTTATAATCCTCTAAATCAAGATGAGCTTGTTTAAACCACTTTTCACCATGATACGGGATCTTGGTAGCTTTGGACACATACCTTGGGGAGATTTTGAAATCAAGACCCGCCAATGGGAAGTGTTTGTCCTTGAATCTCAAAGCGCACAAATGTGTAAGTGGCGAAAAACTCTTGACTTCTTCTATCCTCTGGCAGAAATCAAGACAGCCTACTTCATGGAAATTAAAAAGCATAGATGGGTGAGCATTGATTTCTTCTATGGAGATAGGCTCATATCTCTTATGTGGACCGCTCCTGTGATCTTGCTTCGGAGGCATTCTGATTTGAACAAGCTTTGAAAGAGGCAAACTGCCTTCACTGTATGAAAAATGTTCTGCTGGATTGAAACTAGTCACTAGACTGTTTGGACAGAGAAAAATGTGAGGTGTAGGGTTTGCAACAAGTGTTTCTTTGAATAAACAAACTTTGCTCTTCTTTTAATCAGCCCTTCACCTTTGGAGATACCTCAGCCAGGTAAAATTCTCAATAGGACACCATCAGTAAAGATGAGAGAAACTCCTGTGTCAATTTCCTGTATATAGTGTTAAGCAATCATAGCTACATCTCTGTCTTCAATGTAAAACTGCAATCATCAACCACCTGTCTTTTAGAAGTGGCCCTATTCACCTTCAGAATATCTCTGTCAACAATTCTTCAAAATGATATAATATAGTGAAAAGAAAAGGCAGACCCAGGTTAGGTGTAAAATCAATGCACAGTGCTTTAGGAAACACACCCTTTATTTGTGAATTCAAAAGATAAACCACCACATCTGAACCTCTGTCTCAAAGTTAAATTCAATCATCAACAACCTCTGCCCTTCTTTTGTCCTGTAGAAAGTGGCCCTGCACCTTTGGAAAATCTCTGTTCAACAAACTTACAGTAGTGAAAAATACAGTGAAATAGGGGCAGATTGCTAGAAGGGGCTTGTTGTGATAAGTGCTTTGATTACCCTGTCCTTCAGAAATGGTCTTCCTCTTGAAAAATATCACAATCAACAGCTCTTCAAAATGACACCATATAGTGAAAAGAAAGGCAGAACTAGATTAGGTGACATATCAGTGCACAATGCTTTTTAGGAAACACACCCTTTGCTTGTGAGTTTAAGAGATCTACCGATACATCTATACCTCTGTCTCCAATGTTAGAGTTCAACCATCAAAAACCTCTGCCCCTCAGTGTTCTGTTCACCTTTGAAAATCTCTGTCAACAACTCTTCACAGTAGTGACAAAATACAGTGAAAAAGGGGCAGTCTGCTAGAAGAGTGTGCTGTGAGAAAATGCCAATAATCACTCTGTTCTTGAAGTCTTAGATGTCAACCAATATACAAAACTCTTTGCTCAAGGAGGTTTTCAATCATTAAAACCTTACCCTGTATAAGTGTGCCACCCTTCAACAATTTGCATCTCTAGCAAACCATCATACATATGTCTAGACAGTAAAAACACAGGACTGGAGTAAAATGACAGAGCTTTAGAAGACTTATCAAGCTTTTAGACAGAGGTTATATGAGTTTTCTCTTTCAAACAACAAGAATGTCAAAACCCTCTTAATGAGTGCACTTCACTGTTTTAATAGGGTGGAAATGTTTGGATGACAGTGTGAAAGGTTCCTCTTCAGAATTAGGCCTGTCTTTCTTCAACAAAAACCTCCTTTTAATCAAAACAAAGCTCTTTACAGGAAAACCTCTGTTCTTCGATTGATTTGAAGATGAAACAAAATGGCTCTTAACCTCAAAACCCAGTATCTCTATATGTGCTCTTTGAATGACAAATTCAGCCTTTTATCATATTGCAATACTCAGCTCACTGTGTAGAAAAGACTGTTTTTTCTTTTAACTGTAATGACAAGGTCCGGGGTTTTAAACCTTCTTGTCATTTATCAAAACCTTGAAATCGACGGGGAATATATAAAAATACCTCGAATTTTGACAAACACCTGTTTTGAAAGGTTGCAGAAACGCTGGAAACTTTTGACACTTGCGCGACACCCTTTGAAGAAAACACGTCGCGCAGAAAGCACTTGTCGGGTCGGCCTGTCGGGTGGTCGGGCGGCCTGTACAGGCGCGTCGCGCCAATGTACAGGCGCGTCGCTCCGACGAAGGTGGCCCGTGTAAAACTCACGCCAGGCGCGTCGTGCGCTAACACGGGCGCGTCGCTCGGCTTTTCTCAGTGTAAACTTCTGAACTTTCGACCAGATTTTCTTGCTTTGGTGCTAGGGAGACCGGATTCGTCTTCATTTTTTTGAAAATGAAATCTTTACTCTCACACTCACTCTTTGATGTCATGTCACAACAAAACTCCAATGGTCGTTTAAACTTTGAAAGTAACATTGATTTTTTAACTTTGTTTTGTGTTTAAACTTTGGGCTTGTCATTTTAAATATGTGAACCCGAACATTGACTCTGACCCCGAGCTTTAAACTTTGACAAAAACTCAACAAACTCCACGCCACTTCTGCTACTGTGTTTTAATAATACAGGTAGTTTGTCAATTTGCTCTAACAGCTCTTGGTCTTCGGCAGATTCTTCATCTTTTACCTATAGTAGGTGTTCAAATCCCTGCCTGTAGGTGTAGTATACAATACCCCTGTTCCTTTAAATAATAAAGGTTGTGCTTCTTCTTTTTAAACTATCCAATAATGATCACATGCTGAATGACCTTTGGAACATAGTGAACAATAACTTAAAAAGGGATATCTTCTTGGTGACAGAATTTTAAAAGCCTTGTCTGCAGGTTCTTTTTCCATGTAGTTCTGTGCTACATCTGCCCTTTGGAATGATGACAACTGTGTTTGTTTTAAGACATATAAACAGTGACATTTTATCAAAACAAACTTCTTCTGCCTATTCATAATATTGTATACTCATTTGCCTTGTTCATCTGAACAGATAAGCTTGTAAAACAGGAAAACATGGCTTTTGATACACAGTCATTATTTTGCTTTGACCAGTGTGTTGACCCCTTTTTTGTCAATAGAACCATTTCATAACTTAGACTATGTTAACTGTTTTCCCCTCTTGGCGATTTTTATCAAGGAAAGACAATTCATAATGCGCCAGCAAAATTTGAAAACTTTGAACACCATTTCTTGAAAAGCGCTCCTTTGGACTTTTGGCATGTGATATTGTTTTGTTGTTTTGATCCTTTCCCTCAAGGAAACTGCCCCCTTTTTAGTATCAATGGCATACCTTATTCATAACATTTCCTGTCCCCCAAGATGTATATTTTGAAAGATATTTTCATATGAATAGGAAGAGTAATACTTTTGAATTAGAAGCATTATCTTTAACCTGTGTAATGACTTCCACTTTCCTTCTTTGTACCTCTCTACCGCACCTTTCTGACTAATTCAGTCTTCAACAATATCCAAGGCTCTGGCCAGCTGCTCATACATGGAGGAGGCTCTTCATCAGGTAAGGTATCTAAAGGTGTTTTGACAACTCTGTTTGACACAGCTTTTCTCAGGATGTGATGGTAAGTAAACCACTTGAAAAACATCAATCTTAGTATCTTTACTTGCAAGCATCATTGTATTTCAGCAGAAACCCTAGCCAAAGTGACACTGTTTCTCTGCACTGCTTTAAGGGTGACTAAAATATCATCATGTGTTTTGGTCATCTCATGACAGATTACTTGACAAATAATCTTTGTGACTATGAAGGTCAGTGCTTTTTGAAAAACCAAGAACTTTCTTCCTGCCTGTGTAATGGCATTGGTTAACAGCATCTATTCCATTTGATCCTGGACAAAACAGGCTTCTTATGATTGGGATGTTTACTGATGACAGGCCTTTCTAAAGTTCAACAATTTACATGATTTGAAAGCTTCAGATGACCTTCTTTATCAAACCAGACTCTCCTTTCCTTTGAGCTAGCATATTTCAACTATATTCTTGTTATGATCATCAGTCACATTCATAAAACCTGGAGTCCCTGTTTCATTTGTTTCAGTTCAAGTCAAACCTGGACTTTTGCAATCTTCTAAGTCAATACTGGCCCGCACCCTCTGATTATGGATGAAGGAGGCGCCCTAACCCTCTGCTTGTAAATGAAGGAGGTTCTGGGCCTTGAAAATTTACCAGTTTGCTGAGACAGTGGTGACCCTTTCTTACTGTGATTTTCATGCTGGAAAGAGCTGTAAGGTCCTGATGAGTGACTTTTGTTTTGAAGCTTCATCTCAGGCTCATAATACATTTAGAAGCAGTTGTTCCTCTAACTGTAGATCAAGCATTTAATCCTGAGATGAAGTTATATTTCCTGCTTTTGTAGAAACCATGGAACACTGTGAAAAACCTAATAGTCAGCTTGAGATTGGGGTTTATGCAGTGCTGAGATCTAGGGGATATGAGTGGCACAACTTTAGGGCTGTTTGTCAATTTCATTTGCAAAGTAAGAGGTCAGTCATGGTAGGTCTGTTGCAGATGGAGGCTTTTTGGCTTTTTGATGATTGCCAAGGGTGAAATGTCTTAAAGCGCCACTTCCTAACATAGGGGAGACTTTTGAAATAGATGTGGATTTGCCTTTTAAAGCTGATGGGCAGACCAATAAGGCTGAAGCTAGATAGGATTGTGATAATGAGGTTTTGATTTCGACATGGGCGAACTGAAAAGGTAGAGGGGCGAAAAAAGTTTTAGGAGGGTTTTCTGGATGACATATTGACATAAGGAAATCAGTTTCTAGAAAACTCAGTTGTAGATATAGTCATCACTAACATGTAAAAAGAAAAAAAATGCGTGTTAAAAATAGCTCTTGCCAAAATTTGTATGTACTTGTATTTTTAAATATAATTTTCTCTTATTGAGATTGATTTTATCGAACATTGATTCTCCAATATGGGTAAAAAAGTGATGAATGATGAATGCTGAGAGAAATGCTGATGTTGGTATGAGCAACTAAGAGCCTTCCTTAACTCAGAGTGTGACTCATGATAAATTCACCCTTTGAAATATATTAATTGTCTACCGAGAATATATATTTTTCCACTCATTGGGAGTTGTTGACCTATCAAAAGTTGATTATCCCAAGACTAGTCAAGAAGTGTTGAATGATGATGCAGAAATGCAGAGTGCTGGTGCAGACAACTTGTGGAGACATTCCTCAACTCCCAATTGAGACCATGATAGCTCATTGGAAATCTCTTCCAGTATATTTTTCATTTCACTCATCAATAAAGTCATTTGGACACTCCAGCTATGAGAAAACTGGATATTCCCAAGGTCATTCTAGAAGTGAAACAATCCACCCTTGACACATGTATTTTTGACATTGCTCTAAAACCATGACATATGTGTAAAATATGAAGGATTTTTATCTTCTTGGACCTATGATGGAAAAAAAATTCTCTCACTTTTGTCAAATTCATCTCTGTTTGGTCAAAAACATAGTTTGAAGCAAAACTGGTCCTATGTGTGACAAATGGCTTGGCTCTTGGAAAGAATTCCTGGAAAAATATGGAGGCATGATGTTTATGAGTTGGTATGGCTTCATGATTGCTGATATGGCCTACCATATGGATATTCTGATCCTATTCCTCTTTTCCATAGCAAACCCTAGCCTAGTGGAAGAGAGAATTAGGGTTTAGTGCTTCCTCCATGTTATTTTCTGCAATTTGATCATTGTTTAGCACTTTGTTGGACTGCAAAGTGTAAAACCATAACTTTCCTGTCTTCATTGCTGCAAGATTTCATATTTTAGGCACAAACCACTTACCTCATCAATTTCTCCTACTAATTGACCTCTTAACACTTTTTCAAAAATGTTAAGCTTGTTCATTACCTCATGTGCAGACTTTGAAAATGAGTGGTAGTATTTTTTGGAAATGATAACCTTAGAAAACATGAAACCCTAATTGACCTAGTTGGGGTCCTTTGACCTCTCTTTGACTGAAAATTTGCTTTGGAGGCTTCAAGTCTAAAAACAGAGTATGACAAAGTGATGTAATGAAGATCCAAAACCCAATGTACTTGATTTATCTAAAGAGCCCACATAGATAGTTTTGAGACCATCAATGCTTGAGGGACTTGGTGAACATGGGAAGGAACATTTTGTTTAGTAACCCTAGATGGAAAGTGGAGGGGTGAAGCAAAGGCAAAACATAGTGTTGAGGTTATAGGTGGGAAAATAGAATGTAGATGAGTGGCATCAACCCATGAGGGGTCTTCTAGGAGTGGTAGGTTAACCATGGAATGGAAAAATAGTGAAAAAATTGTTATAAGGATAATGAAGGCAGTGAGATTTCTAAAACTCACAATATTTAGGAATCTTCTTTTAGAAATCTAGGACAAACATTTAGTCATCTACAAATAGCAAAAATTATTGATGACTAACAGTGGCTCCACTTGGGGAGGGCAGCTCCTTTTCAGCAGGTGTCCAGAACTTCAGATATCAAATATCTGAGTTTTGAAGGTCAGTGCCTTATCCATTGGGTAGTTTTCTCTTCTTTCATTTATTAGTTTCTCTTGAAGCTAGTGATCTTAAGAATTTGAAAGACATGATTTCTTCAACCTCATCTCTACCTACCCATCCTACCTTGTCTATCATTTTTTCTTCTAGGTGCACTTAGACTGGAAAACCCTTGGCATTTTTCTTTTGAAAGAAATGAAAAACTATCTACTTGTACCCTTATCACTTCCAAGAGTTTAGATTAGGCTGGTGAACTCTCTTATTCTCTACCTAGTCTAATCATCTGTCAATATTAAGTTTTTTGACAGACTCTATTATATAACCTATTGAAATGAATTGAAAGCATGACAAAACCAGGGTTAAGAAATCTGATTTGTCATGGGCTATGGCATTTTGGACAAGTTGCACAAAGACATTATTTGCAAAAAGTAAAAGTGAAAACTTGAGGGTTGTGATTTGGAATTTGTTATGCATCCCTCTCTCTCTTATTTGGTTCAGATTTGAGCATTTGAAACCAAAAATATTTTCCTAATCTAACCTACTGACAAGTCAAGCTTAAGTGGTTTAACAAGTCTTCTTTCACTAACCTATCAACAGAAATTTAAAACATGTTCAGTCATGATTAGGCTAGATGACTGAACAAGACTCTTTTATTAACTAGTAGTGGCATTTAGACTTGCTCACTTTCAACAAAACTCTTTTTTGGGTATGGGGTTGTACCTCTTCTTTAAATCTACTTTTTTGGGTATGGGGTTGTACCTCTTCTTTAAATTTGCCCTCTTTTTCTTCTTTTCTCTATTTTTTTTTTCATTTTGGATCAGCATTCTAAGACTAAAAACTAAAAATATGCTCATAGCAATGAGCTTATTTTCATTCCTATCTATCCTAATCTAACTTATACATGATATACATTCATTTGTTGAACTCACTTTTCCATTATAACCAATCAAGAAAATGATTCCATGAGTGATCTTGGTTCAACTCTTTGAGTATGCATAAGAAATCAAAAAGGCCACTCCCACCTTGTTTTTGAATAGTAGTGCCTAAAATTTTATTTAAACCTTGGATCAAAATGCTCCTAACATATCTTACTCCCTCTTCAAATGTTTCTAAGCAAGTAGAAAAATGATCTTGGAATAATACCTTATTTGGAGGATTTGAGAAACAGACTTTATTCAGGACCAGTCCTTCCTTCAATTGGCTATGCTTGGGATTCTTTTGGACAAGAAAAATTTCCTCTTCCTTATGATCATCTAAACTGGTAGCTTCATCATAAATAGAAATGTTGTCTTCTAGAAAAGCTGATGTGTTCTGATTGAGTGGAATGAAATCTGTGTGAAGGACACCATGTTGGTGAGTAGGAGTACTCTTTGGCAGTAAATCCTCTTGAGAAGGTAGCAAAACAACTCTCTTGTGTTTATCAATTTCCAAGCCTTCATTTGCAATTTTAAATTCAATATGACTTGGTGGCTATAAATATGAAGCTAAGGAAGATTATATGTCACCAATGATTTCCTCAACCATCTCAGAAAAAGTGATGAAAAGCGAAACCGCTATTAGCAAGTTCGCCTCAAAACCATATCAAATGAAGATTCATAAATCCGATGGTTCGATTTGATCCTCGATCTTGGGACCTATGGGGAGTAGGCCCACTCTGCTTCCGCTTCGCCACTTCGGTGGTTGCATACAAACATATATATTGAAAGCAATTAAAACTATAAAACATCATTTTTTTAATAGTTTAAACCAAAAATTGTTGGGGACTTTTATGCGCTTTAAAACCCAATGTATAAATTCCTTCAAAGTATCATAATGCGCTCCAAGACAATTCTTGAAACCTCGGCCAATAGACCTCCTTAACTCCCTCGCAGCTTCCAAAGACATATATTGTTAGATCTCCATAGATATAAATCGATCGGATGTCGCATAGAATCGACCCCTAAGCTTTAGCGTCCGAGAACTTTGCGACACTGGTGGTTTCAATCCCATGATGTGTCAAGATCTAATTGGATCGGTTTGACTTGAATGAAAACCATCCGTGAACCAACGGTGGTGCGATGACAAAGCTTGGTTTCTTCAAAACTGCTTCACCTAACTCTGGTTAAATCGCATTGGAGTACAGAAATTTTCCATTTGATTTCTAACTCATCCTTGTTCTCCATGGAACCTTGCTTTCTCTGCCTTTAACTCAACAAAATAGTCGGGTTATTACTCTGAACTATAAACAAAAAAACCACAGAATTCTTCATTCCCTTTTGAATCGATTACACAGGCATGAATACATTTAAGTTCGCCACATTCTATTACAAATTTACGTGCTATGACATGATAATTTTCTTGGATCGCCATCGATCCTCACAGTGATCGATGGTCAATCAATAACTCATAATACAAGATTAAAATCATCAAATTAAACCAATCATAACCCATATTCAAACGCACCCAAATACACATAGAAGCAATTTTATTTTTATACAAACTCGAAATACATTTTAAGGCATTTCAACCTTATACAACATCTCCTATACTACTACATCGCATTCACTCTCTCTGTCTTTACACATTACAGGTTCACTGCTTTATAGAGGTTACAGAGGTTAGTGAATCGGTTGAGCTTCACAACTCTCTCCCGAACTTCCTCAACACACACACGACAGACGCACATGTCAGATCAGTTACATAAGTTTCAGCATCGGTTTTCAACAAAAAATTTCCCCAATTTACATGACTGTTCGCATACTCAGTCTCTTCAGCTGCAGATTTGAACTTGAATTCAAACCTGTTCGGATGCCCCTACATCAGACTCCCGAGGCACAAAAATTTATGACCTCCTGGTCATATGTCTTCTCCAGCTGCCAGCAAGTCTAAACACGTCATCTATGGAACTGCTCTTCATGATCTTCTTGTAGCAACATCTCCTGAAAAATTCTCACCCGCATCCTCTGCAGAATTTTCCTCTGTGATTTGCAACAAAAACTCTGCAATAGAAAGTCTCCTTGCTACCAAATACCTCGCCAAGCTTCTCTCCTGAGCTCTAGCTCTCGGCATCTCTTTGGTTCGCTCCTGTGGAACTAGTTGAGCACTCCTGCTCTAGGCTACTGCAATCTTATCACCTTCCTCTGTTGCTACCTTCACAATACAAAAGAAAATTACCAGCTTACAATTTTTCACAAACTGTACCTCTTCTTCCTCTGTACACGAACTTCTTCTCCGCAGGAAATCATTTCCTTGCTCTGATACCACTTGATGAAAATTGAAAACTGCTATTAGCAGGTTCACCTCAAAACCATATCAAATGAAGATTCATAAATCCGATGGTTCGATTTGATCCTCAATCTTGGTACCTATGGGGAATAGGCCCACTCTGCTTCTGCTTCGCCACTTCGGTGGTTGTATACAAACATATATATCGAAAGCAATTAAAACTATAAAACATCAATTTTTTAATAGTTTAAACCAACAATTGTCGAGGACTTTTACGCACTTTAAAACCCAATGTATAAAGGCCTTAAAAGTATCATAATGTGCTCCAATATAATTCTCGAAACCTCAGCCAATAGAACTCCTTAACTCCCTTGCAGCTTCCAAAGACATATATTGTTAGATCTCCATAGATATAAATCGAACAGATGTCGCATAGAATCGACCCCTGAGCTTTAGCATCTGAGAAATTTGTGACACTGGTGGTTTCAATCCCGTGATGTGTCGAGATCTAATTGGATTGGGTTGACTTGAATGAAAACCATCCGTGAACCAAAGGTGGTGCGATGACAAAGCTTGGTTTCTTCAAAACCGCTTCACCCAACTCTAGTTAAATCGCATTGGAGTACAGAAATTTTCCATTTGATTTCTAACTCATCCTTGTTCTCCACGGAACCTTGCTTTCTCTGCCTTTAACTCAACAAAATAGTTGGGTTATTACTCTGAACTATAAACAAAAAAACCACAGAATTATTCATTCCCTTTTGAATCGATTAGACAAGCATGAATACATTTAAGTTTTCCACATTCTGTTACAAATTTACGTGCTATGACATGATAATTTTCTTGGATCGCCATCGATCCTCACAGTGATCGATGGTCGATAAATAACTCATAATACAAGATTAAAATCATCAAATTAAACCAATCATAACCCATATTCAAACACACCCAAATACACATAGAAGCAATTCTATTTTTATACAAACTTAGAATACATTTTAAGGCATTTTAGCCTTATACAACATCTCATATACTACTACATCGCATTCCCTCTCTTTGTCTTCACACATTATAGGTTCACTTCTTTATATAGGTTACAGAGGTTAGTGAATTGGTTGAGCTTCACAACTCTCTCTCAAACTTCCTCAACACACACACGGCAAGCGCACATGTCAAATCGGTTACATAAGTTTCAGCATCGGTTTTCAACAAAAAATTGCCCCAATTTACATGATTGTTCGCATACTCAGTCTCTTCAGCTGTAGATTTGAACTTGAATTCAAACCTGTTTGGATGCCCTTGCATCAAAAAGGCTCCTCATCAGCAACTTGCTAAAAAATTTCATTACCTTCCCTAACCTCAACATCAAAACTAAAAGATTGTTGATTTCCAATCACATGAAAATTATTCTTGATGGAATGAAATGAATTAAAACAAAGAGGCAGAGATGCTTCACTTACTTCCAAATTTTCTAGACTCTCCTCATCAGTGTCATAGCTAAATTTTATTGGTTGATTACTGTTTCAAAGTGGATGAAAATGAACTTCCTCCCACAAACCAATTGTTGATTTCTCTGCAAGATTAGCTTTTGTTCAGATTACATCACTATCATCATACTGATCAAACTTTGGAAAATCATCAAAACAAGTAATATCACCAATAAAACATACTGGATTATCAGATTTTTTTTCTTTGGATTGATCTACACATCTGTTTTGTGATATGTGGTAGCTGGGATTAGTAGGAGAGTGAATAGAAATGTTCTGCTCATACAAAGGTTTAGAGGTTGGCTACATTTTTAGAATCTGATTTATTTCCTCTTTAGTTAAAAGAGGAGGTATTTTTCTCTTTCTTTGGATAGAATCATGATGTTTCTCTTCCTCTTGTGAAGGCTGATTCTGAGGCTGAATGCCTTCTTGAACCTCATCTAGAAGAGATGGTGAGTTGTCACTTGTGTCTTCAGAGAGATCGTGTGGATATTTATTTATTTCCTGGTTGATTACATCCTCAACCAACTCCTCTTGGCTATCATGATAGGTTTCTTGAGTATGAAATGCATGGAGTTCTTCGAATAAATATTTAGGATGCCAGTTCCCTAAATATTCATCAATGTTTACAAGGTATTGAATGAGGTCTTCAGATTGATCACAACAATTCTCAGCTAATGATATAGATGGACAATATTCTTTATAATGTTCATACAATACCTTGTGGAAATCCTTCAAAGAAAACAAGGTGCCAGGGTCCAAGCCTTTATACCATTCCCTTGCCTTACCCTCTAATGTTGCCATAAAAATTTTCATGAGGGAGTCCTCATGCCATTCAAATTTAAACCTCCATACATGTATATGAAATTTGATGAGATGTAACAAGGGGTCATCAAATTTTTCATCTTGAAATATAGGTAGGTTTTTTATCCAATTTATTTGAGGCATTTTGTGTGGGAATCCATGGATATGATCTCTACTCATTGGAGCATATCCCCTTTGTATCCTTGGATCCATGTTTGTAAATCAGAAAGGGTCACTGTATCTTTTCAACCAGTCTAGAGATCTCTACCAGTGGAATCTTTAGGTCTATTGACAGTTGTGGAGTCACCAGGTGGAAGATTTCAACTTTTTTGTCTACCATCAGCAATACTAGGATTGATTAATGCATTCCTAGGGGAGTCTTTGAAGACTAGTGGAGGTCAACAGGGCTACTAGAGACTAGCAGAGTCACTAGGTGGATGATGATTACAGTTTTAAGGATATACTTGTTGTCCACCATCAACAATTAAATACCAATCTAGGGATTTTTGTGGGTTTTCTGAGGTCCTAAGGAATACTTAGATTGTCACTAACAACAATTTCCCACTATGATCGCCATTATGTCAAGTCCCCGTAATTTGTTAGATTGGTGAGAACAAATCATACCAATATTTGGAGTCCTGGCACCTAGCCTTCCTACACTTAGAGAGGGCTCTCTCTATTTTGTGCAAAGGATGTGAACTTGTTTACTTTTAGGCTAGTTTTTAAGTTTAGGGTTTATTTGTTTGTTTTGGTTGGGTAGATGATCAAGTAGAATAGATGGAGTGAGGAAATATTCAAGTCATTGGGCTATGGAGTCTATAAAAATTCATGGAAAGTTCAACAATGAATCCGGGTGCATCATAAGGAAAATCTAAAATGGTCAAATGGATTTTCAAGGTTTGTGTGAGATGAAATGAACATCAAGTTTGTGAACAAAGTAGGGAAAAGGGCAGTTAAGAATCCTTTGTCAAATACTTTAATAAGAAGGGCCTTGAACACTATTCTGCATAATTAAGTAATCATAAGACAGGGCACACCAATAAATCTTTGATTAAACTCAAGCAAATAAGCATTTAAGACAAACAATCAAGTGAACTATAGAAGGAAAGAAACTTATTTAACTTCTAGTGATTCCACCTTCAAGGTTATAAAAAATTTAAGATAGACATATAACATAGATCAAAGAAGAGGGAAATCCTAAACACCATTGATCATAGCCATAAAGATCTAAGAAAAAACCATTCAAGAATGGACAAAGGGTATGATCAAAACATAGCCTCTTTGGAAAAACCTAATGGTGTCTCGAGGGGTCCTGACCCAGGTTCGGAGCTCAAGGTTTGCCAACAAACCCCTATACTACTGGCCCTTTCAACAATGACCTACTTGCATAGGTCAAAGTCTCACCTGAAGTAGTATGGGTGGGTGCTGGAACCAAGTTTCTGCACCCTGAGAAAGGATAGGTAAGGCAAGCGGAGCTGCGTTTGGCCCTGTGATACCCAAATCACCTTGTTTTGCGTAGGGCTAAGTAGGTCTCTATTCGCATCCACGTGCACTAGATCTATAATTATATGCTTTTATGACAGTAGCACAACATTGCATAAATAGAACAGAACAGATCCAGATACAGAAAACACACTTACACAGATCTTCGCAGCTTAAATACAGAGAACGCACAATGCAATAATTTACCAATGATTCACACAAAGAGTACTCACAGATTCAGTTCTCTATCAACCTTTCTTATTCATCAATTCATCAATTCCTTCTTACAATTCCCTTCCCAACCTACGCACACAGCAGTAGGGTCCGTACACAGCTGGACTTGGATATCCGCGCACACAGCCAGCAAGAGTCCTTTCCCCAAAAACCCAAACAGATAACTTAAACTACAATTCACATCAATAGCTCTTCATCTTCTACGTTACAATACAAAATGTTCCTCTATTTATAATAATCTAGCCTAGACTTTCCTATGGTTTGCAAAACGTGGTTTTCGAACCCCTGGTTTACCCTTTTACCCATTACAATGCTTTCGGTGCTTTGACCCACCCCAAAACCCCTGCGCTAGACTAAATATAATCAAAAGTATTCAAAATGGACCAATTTCGCAACTCATAGGAGACTATATTCCAACAGTCCCCCAACACAATCTTGTGACTCGTTAAGAGTCACTGTGATGGTGTGGCCTCGATTTGCGCACGCAAGTTATCGAGATATCGGAAGAGCGGAGGGAGCACTTCCTGACTTTGGGCAGCAGCTTGCTGTGCAATGTTGACAAGCATCAGGGAGGCAAGGTCATCCGGAGCTATGGTAACCTGTTCTAACATCTGGTGGAGGCGCGCGATGGCGATATGAGCATCCTAGGAGATCTGGAGGGTGGTATCGCCCCATGGTTTCAACTGTTTCCCGACGACATGCTTGGCGCGGAAGAGATTCAAAATCGTGTGCATGATGGCTAGACGCTGGAGGGCAAGGGAGCTCTGACCTGGTCGAAAGTAGCTTCTGCCTACCATAAGTCTTCCTGGATATGTTGAAGCATAGGATTGCACTAGACCATTTTCCAGATCTGCGCAGCTATTTTGACCAACTACGTGCCCTGAGTAAGCTACTCCTGAATAATATTTGTTGCTTCTATGACCAATGCAACCTGCTGTGCCCAAACTTCCAGAGGTATTTCACACTGTTGTCATGCAGTCCGGTCATGGTGGTAGACCTCTTGCAACACAGCGATGTATAATCCTTGTAACACCTATGGGGATAGCTGCGCCAAATCTATTTGTAGGTCCGTAGCTGTTGGAGTGTGATTGTTAACTAGGGCAGTGCAAGGGAGTGAATAAATATGGCTTTCACTGGTCGGTAATCTGGGACTACGGAGAAGTCGCAACATATCCCTATATCTCTTCGTTCCTTCCTTGCACATGACTAGGCGTGACCTGACTACGACAATTTTGGTGGGGGGCCATGGAAATAGCGTACCCTTCTCTGTTGTATCATCCGAGGCCATCCGGCTGGGTCCCGCGATCGTCCCCGAGTTGTGAAGATCAGGAACTCCTGTCGCATAGGTATGGTGCCTCTCCACATGGGGTTCACATTCAATTCCCTCTGAAGGGGGCCAGCGACCAATGCTTTGATCAATCTTGGCATCCCCATACCCTCTCAATATGATGTTTGCAGGTGCTGAATGGATAGGGACCGAAGCATTCGGCTGGTTAGGGACCATCATAGTAACAAAAGGATAGGTGTCCCAGAAAACATCAACGATCCCAATAATCCAGTAGGAGGATAACAGAGGCATGGTGTAGAGACAATATGTAGCACATTGTGAAGTTATCTTGTTAACTGTACACTGTTTAGAGCTATATAATGGCAGAGTAACCCGTACTTGAAACTTACCATCGATCGTCCATAACAAACTTACCATAAATTGCCACATTGATGTCCTGCTACCCATTTTGCGTAATTGTAAGGTTCCTTTCCTATCAAAATGGGGTGGTCTAACGGTTTTTATTCATACATGAGGGCTCTCCCACGAATCTTCAGACCTTGGATGACGCCTATGTGTTGTTCGCGTACCCCGAATTAAGGCTTACGTTAGGTGTTTTGTAACACGGTTCAGGTACTAGTCCAGCAACTTGGCCACCATACTTCTCGACAGGTGCGCTTTTAATTTGGTCAGGATGTCCCTGTGCAGCAAGGCTGCATCATGCATCCTCGTGCCATCTATCACCTGAAATGTTCACAAATTCTCCCAATTGCGCATGGGTTGGTGCAGCTCCATAGTTGAACGCAAGCCTAGGTCATAGGTAACCAGGTGAGCTTGTTCGGGCGGGGTCTTATCGTACCATTGAGTTTCGCATGTAAGCAAGTATCTTTGTGGGTCCTCTGACCTTAGGATTCTTCTGTCAGCTGGGGTTCCTACGCACAGGATCATCCCACTTCGACACACCTCCCAAGTGCAGAATATCGTCCCATGCGTATCCCACCAACGCACAGGTGTTTCATGCAGGGCTAGAGGAAGTGCCCCTAACCTACGTTCCTTGGGAACGTCAGCATCGAATGCACGTAAAAACTCCTTAATTTCAACCCCATCCTTAAGGTAGGGCAGGTCTCTTACCTCGAAGGAGATGCAGTGGAAGTTCCTGGTGACTCGAGGACATCGTAGCACTGAAACCTCGTGTAGCCAGCCTTGCCAATTCTCTAGTTCCTCATCAGAGTTGGAAAAGCATTCACTGTCCTTTTCCCACTAGAGTAATCCTTCCACCGTAGGGTTAATCCAGTATTCATCCTGCGTAGTCAATTTTTAAATGTGATCTATTTCTTCCTCATCATGTGCTGGCTCTGTATACCGCGCACCTTCTGCAGGATCTAGCGAAACTATTACGCACGTACCATTATTTTCAAACACCATGCTGCACTTTTTTAGATTGATGACACCCCCCATATCTATAGCCCAGTCCAGTCCTAGGAGTGCAGGGTAAGGATCCGCATCCTCCACAATTTCTATGACTTCAAAGTCAGCTAGGAATTTTACTCCTGCGATATCTACCATGAATTTTGGCAACCTTCCCATAGGGATGATCTTCTGTTGATTCGCCATGCGCAGTTAGATGGTGGAACATTCTAATTTAGGCTCTCCCATTCATTGCCATGTTTTCTTTGGTAATACGTTTGCATCTGACCCAAGATCGAGATTAACTTGATCCATCTCGTAGTCGCCAATCTGTGCAGTCAACCGCATTTTTCTTCTGGTGCATTTTTAATAGCTGTATATTTTGTGTACATCCTTGGTCCCCGAAATTGTATTGGGCCGGGCTGCGTAGCTATGTAGTAATAATTGAAGGTTTTCTAAGGCCTTTGGGTTACGTAGCAACTTCAGACATGCCTTCAGAAAGGGCTCAACCCCTTCCTCTATCTTGAGGTGCGTCGGCAGCTGCGCAGGAGCTGCTAGTGTTTCTTGCCCTTCAATGTTCAATCCATTCGGAGAGGTTGTAGGATCCCTGGAAAGCACTTCCTTGGCTCCTTAGGTGACCATCCCGTTACATGTCATGACTTTCACATTCGGCTCTACATTCCTTAGCTCGGTTTTAACTCTTTGCAAATTCTGCGTAGGGGTGGGTTGTTTTTCCTGCATTTTTGCTATTAGGATCGGGCAGTCTTCAATCTCATGGTCCAGCTGCTGGAAATATTTGCAGGATTTCCTGGTGGGATTTGGGCAGTCCCTTGCAAAGTGCCCTACCTCTACATAGTTATATCAGATCAGCTACCCCTGCCCCTGTCCTGCGCTTCCTCGTCGACCTCCCCTACCCCTTGCTTGGGAGCCACCAAAGTTCGCGGGGGATCTCAGCGACGAAGGGTCTGATTGTACCCAGTAGAGGTTTCCTTGATATACAATCAAGTCATACGTGTGACAGTTATTCTCATCATTTCCTACCGACCGAAAGAACCTGCACCACTATTGCTCCAGTTCAGCCATACTTAGTCGAAGGTATTGGACCGTCTCATGTAGTCCCGCTACCCGAAAATCATCACACCATAGTGTAGATCTGTTGGAGCGAGGGCGTAGCGGACTAGGTCCTCCTACCTGCATGTAATCCGTCAATAGAGGACACTGGTCCTTTGTATGGCCAAACACTCGACATCGTATGCACCAGAGGTCTATGCTAGCTCCTTTTCCCCGTTCTGTCCGTAAGCTATGAATTTCCATGTGCATGGCTCTGAGCTACTCTTGAATTTGTTGTACTCCCCCCAACGTGTCGTCCTTGGGTGCAACTTCAAGTTTCATGGCAGCTTCCAAGGCTTTTTCCTGTGACTCGAAGGTCTGGTGGCCCATTGGTATACGTAAGTGAGGTAGCAACCTAGCGATGACCCATTCCGTCAATTGTCTGTTGTTGTACTTGAACCATCCTTCCCTGATTGCTTTCTTTAATCACCGATCAGCCTCCCACACTGACCCAAATGCACCTTTCCTAAAGTCTTTTACTTCTGCTACCAACTGAGAGTAAGATTTTGGCTTTTGGAACTGTTGTTTTAGGGCGTCCTTAATATCTTGAAGAGATGCGCTCCCGTTTTGAGATATGTATCGCATATACCAGTCCAGAGCTCTTTCTTCGAAGGCCAGGGACAACTGTGCTCTCTTCACAGTATCACTTACCACCCCCTATGCAGTCCATACTGAGTCGGCCACAAACCAAAAAAGATCCATGTCCTCATCGGCTGCGCCTTTAAAGGTAGGTAATTTCAAGTCTACTGCCATGTCTCCTTCTAGTGAGTTTTCGGTTGAGGGCTTGTTCTCCCGTGAGTCTGATGTTAGGGTAACTAGCAGACCTTGCGTAGTTGCTCTTCTTAGCGGGAAACGGGCATAGTGATCCTTTTCTTGATTGGTTTGATAGTACTTACCGCTCCGTGTTGTACTTTCATCCAGAGTAGTGCTTATTCACTTTCATGTTAGATATTCAGTATTCTCTTTTCAGTACCTGATCACTTCCTCAAAATGCTCCAAGTCTCGGCAATGAAACCATTTGGTGGCTTGAGGGGTCCTGACCCAGGTTCGGAGCTCAAAATTTTCCAACAAACCCCTATACTACTGGCCCTTTCAGCAATGACCTACTTGCACAGGTCAAAGTCTCACCCGAAGTAGTATGGGTGGGTGCTGGAACCAAGTTTCCGCACCCTCAGAAAGGATAGGTAAGGCAAGCGGAGCCGCATTTGGCCCTGTGATACCCAGATCACCTTGTTCTACGTAGGGCTAAGTAGGTCTCTATTTGCATCCACGTGCACTAGATATATAATTATATGCTTTTATGATAGTAGCACAACATTGCATAAACAGAACAGAACAGATCCATATACAAAAAAAACACTTAGATAGATCTTCGTAGCTTAAGTATAGAGAATGCACAATGCAATAATTTACCAATGATTCACACAAAGAGTACTCGCAGATTCAGTTCTCTATCAACCTTTCTTATTCATCAATTCATCAATTCCTTCTTACAATTCCCTTCCCAACCTGTGCACACATAAGCAAGGTCCGCAAACAACTGGACTTGGATATCCACGCACACAGCCAGCAGGAGTCCTTTCCCCAAAAACCCAAACAGATAACTTAAACCACAATTCACATCAATAGCTCTTCATCTTCTACCTTACAATACAAAATGTTCCTCTATTTATAATAATCTAGCCTAGACTTTCCTATGGTCCGTAAACCATGGTTTAGGACCCCTGGTTTACCCTTTTACCCATTAAAATGCTTTTGGGGCTTTGATCCACCCCAAAACCCCTGCGCTAGACTAAATCTAATCAAAATTATTCAAAATGGACCAGATTCACAGCTCGTAGGAGACCATGTTCCAACACCTAATTAGTGGTACTTCAAAGAAAGATCTCAATAACAATGTTTTAGTGACATCAAACAAGTAGGGCTAACCATAAAAACATCTTTGATATCTACTATATTGAATCATTCATAAGATAAAAAAGCTTGGGTGGGTCTAGAGAGCAATTAAGAATTCTCTAAATAGACCTAGCAGAGGAAAACATAAAGGCAGTGAAGAACAAACAAAGCTAAGGTTCCTTTGAAAAACATTTCTTAGTCTAAAACCTTTGTGCTATTGCAATATAGAATGATGTAACAAAATGATACATAAGAAAACATGAACTAAATATAAGCACATCACCATTAACCATGCTTAGAGATCCTGCAAGCAAGCCTTTTCCATCATCAATCAAAACAAGCCATCCACAAATTCCACAATACCAATTTCCCTTCAATCTCCAAAAAACTATGTATTGCTCCCAAGAGTCATCAAATGCCAACATTTTACAATAAGGGCCTCATGATCTATTTATCCAGAAAAGCAGGGAAAAAACCCTAACTAGGGTTTGAAAATGTCAAAAACACCCATAAATGTCATTTATGTCTAAGAGACCATGCAAGCCCCAAGACACAAAATATCTCATGAAATAAATGAAAAAATAACTCTTAGCACTTAAATTTGGAGTGATTTTCCAAAAAAAACACTAAAATATCATTTTTCCATAAATTATTATCTTTTGTTGACTTTTGCACATTAAAGGCACAACAGTGAGGTTTGAAGGCATAGCACATGCACAAAAACTGGGTCCACTTGCAACCAAGTTTGGATGCCATTCCCGATGTCGGAATTTGCTCCGTGATGGCTCGTCGGAAATCCTTTCAATTCTACTTTCCAAAAATTTCCCTGGTTTTTTTATTGGGCTCCATTTACCTATCCAAAAATTGAATTTCCCAAGGCTGCTCTAGGCGTAGTGCCAGTCTTGAAAATGAGGCATAAAGGTGAAAAATGAGGTGTTTTTTAGCCTTTTGAGGGACCAAAAATGCTCCAAATGCTCTAAAATTTGGTGAGAACATTGTAATTGAGCTGGGGATTCCATAAATACAATTTTTTTCTCTTGAGGATGCCTGAGATGAAAGCATAGCGCCAAGGGTGTTGCGCCTTCAGGCCTTAAAATTAGCAAAAAACCAAAAATTTTCAAAAAGTTCCCAAAATTTGTAGATATCTCCCTTATGGGGTTTGGGAGGCCTGTAGAGAATCTTGAGAAATAATTTCAAGGTTTTCTTTATTTTTAGCCTCATTGGTTCCATTATATCCTTCATAAGCCTTATTTCCCTCACTGCACTTTCTACACTTATTTGATTCTTCAACTTTGCCCTTTGTCTCACTGATGTTAGCTTTATGACCTCAACCTCTCTTTCATTATCTTGAATGTTGTTTGCCTTAATATTTTCAAACTCATTTCCTTTAATTCTGTTAACCACGTATGAAATTTCTTATACCGAAATGTGGCTAAATCATTTTTGAGCCTTCAAGGAACAAATTTTATTGCAAAAAGTGTTGGCTCTTGAAGACTCTTGAAGGTCTCATGCCTCTGTCCAAATATTCACTGCTGTGCTCATTTCACACTCAGAAATCCTGCTAATTTCCAAGGAAAAATACTGCTGCAAACTCCTTTTCCTTTTCCTTTCCTCTTTCTAAACTAACCTCATTTTAACCCCTTCATCCCCCATGAAATCTTTCATTTTCATCTTTTCCCCCTTTTCCTTCATCGAAACCCCTTTGATAAGTTTTAAGACCCTTTATTAGCCTTATCGAAACCCCCAACATCCATTAAAAACATCTAAATTGCATAAAAATCACATTTTTTATATATTATAGACTTAAGCCCCCTTGGGCTAAGTCTTTAACCCTTTCCCTCCATAAGCCCTGGTGCCGGAACTAGGTGCTGGCCATCCAAGCGCTTATCGCATCACCCGATGCCGATTAGCCCTACATCCATTAACCCCCAGGTCAAATGGATTTCCATATAGACCATGGCCCCGCAGGCGAGCGCCAAGCCGGGTTGAAAATTAATATTTCACTCCCGAAGTATAAACCTTCATTTATATAAATTTTTCGGTTTTTATTATATCCTAAAATTTTTCCGCCGGTGCAAATTTCTAGTCACTCTCCACTGTCGATCTGATCTGCAGATCGACAACACGCAATCTATCACCCCGGTGGTCCCCGCCAGCCACCCACTATTGCAAAACCAAGCGGAATTCATCGCACCGCTTTTGAGAGGGAGGCATTTTTTTCTGTTTTACAGCAATTCCATTCAACGGCTGACATGTGGCTTTGAGCCTTTTTGAAATACCGTCCTCATTATGCATTAAAGGTCGGACATGGGCCCGCCGCGATATCGATGTCCACCGTCCGATCTGAGGCCACTCATCAGATGGTGATCGCGCTCTGAAGATGCCCGTGAAATAACCAGGGTACGACATAGTGTTAGAAGCATCTCTGCCATTGATCTGATTTGCAGATCAACGGCCCACACTCCATCGCCTCGGTCCCCTCATCCACAACGGCAGTTAATGGTCCCACAAGAGCCGGTGGCCCCCCAGCGCCACATCAGCATTCACGCGGTGAATTTTAATTGGGGCAGATCTTCATTGTTTCCCCGAACAGTCGGCAAATCCAGACCCAGGGGTTTTATTCATCCTGATTTTATTAGGAGTCTGAAGTCCGGGCTCGTTTTATAAGGTTTTTATTTTTGTGATCTTCGTCATTGATCGCTTGGGCCGCTCTCATCTGATGGCCCATGATCGTCCCAATTCCCAATCTTGATTTTTGGCCATTTTTGGTCGAAACAAAGGTTTTAACCCATTTCTCCATTTTCCCAAAAAATAACTCGTTTGCTTTGACTTTCCGCCTCCGATCCCAACCGTCGATCTTTACGTGATCGATGGCTCTGATTTAATTCCTCCCCCATTTCCTTTTGACTCCCACTGATCAATCTCAATCGCTAGATGATGCCATACAATAGTAATGCTCTCCCCACATGTCCTTCCTAAGAAGTAAACCTATATATGTATGATTTCATAATGTTTTTTGTATTTTGCAGGGTTTAAATGGTTTTTCCACTATGTCTGAAGAAAATTTAGAGGTAGAGGGTGATGATCCTCCCACCTTCATTTCATCAAAGGGAATCATTCGCAGCTTTGAAATCCACATTTCATCAATGATTCATGAGGCATTGATGCCACACGACCCCTACGCAGCCCTGCACACCAAAAAACACAGTGAAATAGGCACAAATCGAAGAGTATCAGTGTCGAAGACAGGAACACACTAGAACAGAAGATTGAAGATAGATATTTGGGGATTATTTCTAAGATGGTTTATCAAAAGCCTAATCCCCACTTAAAACACAGTTTAAAGGTAAATCATAAAGGTTCATTAGACAGAAAGCCTCCACCACCACATTTGAGGAAAATTGATTCCTCCCAGCTACCACAGTGCCACCTGTGCATTAAAGCATTCAAACCGAGGCCGAAGTTATTGATCAACATCAGGTATTTGTCTCAAGCACTACCAGAGAGTAAATTCTGCCAAAGAACTTCTAAAGTAAAAAGGTATCAAAGCAGTAGTTACTTACCCTAGCATCACACAGCCTCAAAGGTAAAAAAAGAGCTCCCACCAAGCTTAAATCTTTATGTAAATAATTTAATACAAAGGAAACCTATGTAAGCTTCTTCATTGAGCCCCCCAAAGGCCGAGAAGCTATTAAGTCTGTATTGATTATCTTTAGAGATCTTTTATGAGATCTCACCTCCTCATTCTTCTATAAATACTACTGTATAAATGAGGAAATGCATTGGTTGATCACTATTTGTAATATTGAAACTCTCTGAAATAATACATAGTCTATCGAAGTTGAAGAAAAACTGAAGTCTTGGAAGCCTTGATGATGTTGTTTCATGCTTGTTCCTAAGAAGGATCTATCACTAGATCCATGAGCTTGGCTATTGGTGAATTATTCTAAACTGTTTAATGTTTTCCCCTTTTTTCATTTTGTTCCATGATTTCTTACTACATTAGGTTGAAAGTTTTAGGCTAAGAAATGACTCCTGGAAGCACCTTAGACCTGTTCATCCTCCATTGTTTCATGTTTTCTTCTGCTTAGGTATTTTAGAGTCTTTAATCTCTCTCTTTAGTCCTAATGCTTATTTATTTCTGTGATAGTTCGAATAATATGGTTTCAGCATGCTTTATGGTTCTCCCTGCTTGTCTGCTGCCACTTAAAGGCTGTTATTGAAGTCTCCCTTTGAAGTATTTCTGTTTATAGAAAGCCAAGGAGGATTGTTTTGATCTTGCCCTTTGTCCTTGCTTAAACAGTTGTCTTAAAGGTCTTTGTAGTTGTAATCATAGATGTGTTAGGTGTTCCCTCTTCTATGACTGCAATTATCAGTGAATCTTTTATGTTTTATAAGTCATTTAAAATAAAATCTTTGAGGAAATAGGGTGTTCCCTAATCTTAGATTTCATTTTAAAAGTTGTTTTGAAATCATTATTTGCTTAAAGGTATGATTTGTAGAATTCATGTATATCCCCGTCTATCAAATAGCTCTTTATTGTCTGTTTTCAGGCTTTCAAATTCCCTTTCATGGAGAATTAAACTTTCTTTCCAAATCATTGATGTCCATCTCATTCCAAAACCAAAGGATCCCTTGTGGCCAAGTTAGATTTTCCCTTCCGATATCCCATATCCATTGATAATTTTGTCATGACCTCTTTTTCAACTCCATTACCCAATGAAGCCAATACTTCTTCTTTTCTACCTATATTTCTAGAGCTTTCATATTCTGCTGTAGCAATCCAACCAACCAAACAAACAAACAAACATTTTCACTTAATAACTAGTCTAGAACCAATACTCTATGCATACAAGATAAACCTTTGCAAAAAAACATTTGAGAGATCCCTCTCTGAGAACAGGAGGACTAGATCCTGTAAATCTAAAGATTGGTTCTGATGTTGCCTTGTCTTTTGATTTGCCAAACTATCAAAACACGGGACACCAACAACTTCTTCAAAGCTTTTTGCACTGCTCTCATCAGCACTGCTAGGTGATTCATCATGGCTCTTTGTTTTATTGCCATTATTATTTTTATTCTCTACTTTATTGATCTCAGACCTCTTGGACCTACGGCCATGTTCTTTAATGCCTTATCCTGCCCTTATTATTTGTTTCTTCATTGTTTCTTACCTTATTGGCATTGGCCTTTCTTCACCACTATCGTTTCCTCCTTCTCTGACATTTTGATTACTACTATTTTGAAACAAACCCTAGCTCTACTTGTGAAACTTGATATGATAAGTGAATTGGAATGATGGTGAAAGGAAGCCTTTGCAAGTGAGTGAGAGGAAGGTGTAGGTGTATGACTGAGCCTTTTAATCTTTGATGAATGGTCAACTTCAAATCACTGCACCCACACTACTTCATACCCTATTTTGACTGATATATTCTTGTTTATAGGTTTAAGCAAGGTTTTAGCATGAATATTTAGGGTTTTTCACTCCTTAGGGTTTGTTCAATTTCCTTTGACATTAAACCATCAAAATTCACTGGAGAAGAAAGCAAGACATTTGTTTGTGCTCAACCTAGTCTCCTAAATTGAGTTCATTTAATTTTCAACCAGGGTTGGTAAACTGCTGAAGTGAAGTGCACTATATGTGCCTAGGTATCTATTTCCCACTACGTTGTGTTTAGTGTCTTTTGATGTTTTTGGTTTTTTATGGTTTTATGTTGAGAAGGGAAAGAACTAAACACTGGTGCAAAGAAGCTATTGACTATGTCAAAACAGAGTAAAGCCTAAATTATGATGGTAAACAAATGCAAATGCTGAAACAAAATAGAGTCTAACTATGACTAGCAACCAACAAATACAAAGCTTGATAATGGCTCTATTGTAAACTCACAACATGAAATTGAAATGAACCTGAGAAATGAACAAGCTAAGTGTAAATGAAGTTTTCTCCTAAATCACTAATCAAACAGATAACTTACAATGTACAACATATTATCCATGAATAAAGATTTGTTGGAAAATATGTGGAAAAGAATATTTGTAACAAGGTGAAGTTTCTACTCTAAACTAGTTTCTACTTCTGTTTTTCAACTCAATTTAACACCATTAAACCTATCTCAAAAGTTATAGATTTCCTTTCTAAAATGGTCTTTGAGAGAAGGCTTGTTTGTGAAATGATAAAGAGGCTGCAAAATACTCCAGACCTTATAATGATACTATCTTCTGTCTAGATAATTGTGTATGAGTATGAATTTTGAACAAAATAAGTTTTGTAAATAATTAAGCCCGTGAGATTGAATTTATCAACTAAGACAAAGTAAACTACAATGGAAAATAGCTAAACTTGAAGTGTTAAAGCAATGAGTTAAAACTAAACTAAGATGCTATTAATCTACAATGAATAGTATTAAACTAAAGAGCCATTATCATACTTGAAAAGAAAAGAAAAAGCTAAACCACATGCATTATACCTCCAGATTATTCTATTGAAATTGACATGCCATTACTCTATGAAATTACACAGTCCATCTTGTTCATCATGAATAATATGTTGGAAAATTTTATTAAGTAAGTATAGCTGTAATGATTAATGAAATTAACTATGAACATAAACTTCAAAAACTTGTCTAAGCTAGAAACGAAAACGAGGCTAAAATACTTATCTAATGTATAAACAAGGCTGCTCAGGAGGCAGGGGCCCTCTACCACCAGAGTAGCACGAAATCTAATTCAAGATTGACTCAACGCGTTCAAGGAAATGTTGCTTCTTTCATTAAAGAGGAATCACTTCAAAACAGAGTATTCTCGGACTTCAAAAATCTAGCAGTCAACCATAAAATCTAACCAAGATCTAACCTTGTCTCTCGGTTTCCCGAGCTACATTTATAGAAAATTTACATAACAGAACTTGAGATAATGCAGATTATCGTTCTTCCCATTCCTATTCGAATTAAAAACTCTTATTGAAGGTTGCGTACTGGCCGCGTTACGCCTGTAGAGTTTGTGTCCCGTAGCCCTCTCTTACCTCTTGGTTTTGGTTTCCCACATGCATAACCACCTGTAGAATTGTGCTCAGAGTTTGTAGGGAGCAAGGAATGATTTGGATGAAGTTTGGAATTCGCCCATATGTGATTTTCTTTGAGACGACACCTGTAACCTATTTAAACAATAAAATATCTGTGGAACGTGTGATCAGCTACGGAACGCCTGTATTCTGTAGCTATTTTGCAGAAAATTATTGAAACAACAAAAAGCATGAAAATACAATATTTTAATCAATTGTATGTAACCTTTAAGCAATCATAATCATTCTTCATTTATTTTAGGCTTATGAAGTGATAAAAGAATGATGAAATGAAGTGAAGGTTTGTAAAAGAGAAGGCAATTCTAGGGCTCAACATACCCCCACTGCAAGACTATTGCATGTCCTCATGCAATTTCATCCAAAGTTATTCCATGTGCTCTGAAACCTCTGTTAAAACATCCAACCTTATCTTTCTGCTTCTTTTGGCCCTAATGTATTTTCTAATCTCTGTTAACTTTTTCATAAATTGGTTCTTTATCTTCCTCCTGTAGTGGAGTGTCAAGTTTATTTTCAATAACCATGTCAGTTTTTCTTCTTCTGCTCCATAAAAAGATTTGGCAAAAGATTTTGTAATCTCCTTATGGAAGCCATAGAATTTCTCTATAAAATTTAACCTCCCTACTTGTTGTAGTAGCTCCTTGACTTGTGGATATCCTTCCAAATAATTGACTCCAACTGGTTCTGTCCTGACAATTAACCACATTCCTCGTTTGTGTAGATTATCTTCCTTTCAGAATTACTTTTCTATTCTTGACGCTAGATTGAATACAGAGTCTAATGCTTTATTTTGAAATCGTATCTCTATGTCTGAAGATGGAGTAGTTGAAGAATGATGCTTCACCCTCAAAATTACCTTTCTGCACTTAGAGACAAATTGGTTGCAAAGTGTAATGGAGGTGAATGGATGGAGGTAATTAAGCTATAAGGGAAAATGAAATGGCTATGGATCTGATGGAGAATTTATGATGAAATTGTGGTGAAATAAGTGAATGATACAATCTTAAGGAGATGTGGAATAGTAGGTTGGAATTTTGGATAAGGGATATGGCCAAGATATGTTAATCAATTCGAATGATAGGTTGTTTTAGGAAACATATGATTATACACATTGCATCTATTTCATGTTTTAAATTTTTCTATTAAAATAATTTTCACAATTTACCTCATAATTTTTTACCTTGTTAATTGCTGTGCTTGATGTTGTTCCTTTGGTCCTCGTTTAGCATATTGGTCTTCAAAATAGAATCCTTCAATTTCCTGTAATCATCATCTCTTTGTAGGTTGTACAATTGTGTCAGAACTGCGGAATAAGATGTGGCTGCAACATGCAATTTGTAAAAAGAAATGAAGTATGACTATGGAATATGGATGTGAAATTTAATGGAGTGAAAGTGGAATAGGACTTGTGAAATGAAATGAAAATGGTGTGAGATGGAGTGAAAGTGGAGTGAGATGGAGTGGAATTGTAGAATGAAATGAATTTTGAAACTTCTCTCAAATGATACATCAGACTTCCCTGAAATTTTCTGCCAATATTATTATGCATCTTCTGACGAAACATCTCTGCCATTGGTTGCACGGATCTCCCGAAAAATGAGAAATGGATGTAGGTGAAAGTGGCCAGTTTCTTGAAGAATACACATTGAAACTTTCTGAAATTTTATCTTTATATTCACCCTACCTCAATGCATTTACCATAAAAATTTTAGGACCAATGGATGCACGGTTTGAAAGTTATGATAAAATCAATTTCTGCCCTGTTTCACCCTTCATTCTGCCCAATGTTGCAACAAAAAAATATGCCACGAACTCATTTCAAGTCTGAATTGAGTGATTCAAAAGGGAAACTGTGTATTTTTACCTTCTCTACTGCCACATGCTTCTAGAATTTCATTTTGATGAAGAAAAGGCGTTGCTGTACAAAAATACTGAAATCTATCTTAATCTGTCCATAATGTTGAAAATTGAAAATCTGCCTGAAAAACCCTTCTGAAATGCCCTTAAAAATTGCTTTTTTTTCAAATTCTATCCACTTGTTACTCAATTTATCATATTATGAGAAAACCCAGAAGCTCAGAATTTTTTATTTCTGCTCCAATCTCTTGAAATATTTGCGCCAAAACTGCCTCTGGAAAAAGTTGCAAAAAAAACAAAAATAGGCTGCTTCAGCAATAGCTGCAGAAACTGCCACTTTCCGCAGCTATGGTTGAATTGACAAGAAGATGAACATGCTGCTACAAGAAACTAATAAAATGTACTGCTACAAGTTATTGTTGATTCCATAAAACCATTAGTCTTCATCAGAGCCAACATTCATGGTGCAATTCTTACCATGCGAATAAATGTGTCGAAGTCGAGCATGGGAAGAAATCATTGGATTACCGATCAATAATGAAAATCGTAAACCAATGTGAGACAACTCACCGATAATGCAATGAGTGTCAAGGTACTTCAAAGGTACTCCGACAGTGACGAATGAATGTGTCGGTCGAGTCGCCTGCAAGATTCACAATCAAGAGACATTGTTGTATTCCCATTGTTATCAACGAGAGGCTTCACAACATGAATGCAAGCTCCAAAGCACTTCAAATAATTCTAATCTTGATCCCGCATAAAGTTTTGAGGTCGATGGGACAAGATCTGTTGGAAGGTCGACCTTAAGGAATTCCACATCATCCAACTCGAGCATAGAACCAAAAATGATTTGAAGAACCATGAAAGATTGAAACCATCATGAAATTGTAGAAATTATTGTGAACTTTGCTCGCCAATTGCCTGGTTTTCAAGCAAATATCATGTCCAATTGCGCCAGCAAGCTGGTTTTCACAATAAGACTTATTTTTTCTTTACTCTTTTTTTTTTCTTTTCTTTTTTTTATGTCCTACTCTACTTGAAAAAGAAAATATTGTTCAAGTATATGTATACTTCCAGTGGAACCATGTCTGTAACAAGATGATAGATAAACTCATATGCAGGTTTGAAAGTCACTCTTTGATATGTACCTGTATATGAGATGCCAACTGTCTTGATTTAGATGATCTCAGAAGATATTGAATAATTGAGCATTGGAATCCGATGACTGAATTGAACCAAGATTCAATCTAATCTTGTCTTCCTTGTCTTTCCTCTATCATGAAATGCAAGTGTTCGGAGATGTGATCTTCATTCATAGAATCTAGTGATAGGCATGCATGAGACTTTTCAGTCTCTGGTTCCAATATCTCCTCTTTATCAATAGACATCCATGATTCTTGGACCTTATCTAAGTCTTCTTCAGTGTTTTTTGTTCTTATTGGCTTCACCGCAATCATTTTTCACTACCTCAAAGTTGTAAGTTGATTGAGGTGTTTTATTGTTGGAGATATGAAATGGTTGTGGAGGTAGTGGAGTGGGAATGAATTTTTGGGGTGCTTGTGTGGATGATAATGGGAAAGGTTGAATTGAGGTCAAATGAGAGTGATTTTGATGTTGTGGTGGAGGCGAATGGTATGAATAACATTGATGATGGTATTGAGGATAGAGAGGGAAAGATTCAGGATATGGTGAATTTCCTTTGTAGGGCCTTTGCCAACTTTGTTGCCAAGATTGGTTTTGAGGTTGGGATTGAGATGGCCAAGGTTTCCAAGGTTGGTTTTGAGGTTAGGATTGAGATGCCCAAGGTTGCCAAGGCAAGGGTGTTTTCCAATTACCTTGAGATTGTTGTGAATAACCTTGATACTGTGCATAAGGATATTGCATCATATTGGGTTGATGAGGCTGCCATAGTCCTCTTGGAGCTACATAACAAAGTTTCTCTTGTGCTTGATTTGCTCCATTATCCTTTTGGTAAATTTCCTTCAACCCTGGTAATGATGGGCAATCTTCAGTAGTATGTGATCTTGCACAAATTTTACACATTTTAATGTTATCAAGTGGACATTCATGCAAAACATGTTTCTTTCTACATTTAGGGAAAAATATAAATGAAGAAACTTTTTGCTTGTTTTGCATTCTTAGCATGTCAGTTTGTTCATTTAAATTACCAAGAATGTTTAGCAAATTGTTAGGTTCAATTTGACTTACCAATCTTGATACTGACTTACTTACTTTTGCCATAAATGGATCTTGAGGGGACCTTACACACTTTGCTTTTCCTCTTGATATGTTCTTGCATAGTTCACAAATTTCTTGAAATGACAATTGATAGACATCTCCTTTTCCCACAAGATTAAGAATACCAATCCATTCATCCTTTATAGCATTTAGTAGGAGAGTTTTTAATGCATCTGATCCTAAATTATGCAATTTAGATCTTTTGATATTATAAGTAAATCTCTCCACTAAATCTTCTAGGCTTTTCTTCTTTTTGGTTCATCTTAAAGACTTCATTTCTAAGGTCATGGTGCATGCAATAATTTTTATATTTTTCCAAAAATACTCTTTTCATATCATCGCATGTCCTTATAGAATTTGTTCCTAAAGTCATGAACCATCTAAGAGATTTATCCTTTAATATTGCTGGAAACAAATTCAATTTTTGAATGTGTAATGAGTAGCCATAAGATCTAAAAATTATTTCAAATTCAAAAGAAAGGTTTCCGGGTCTTCTGATCTCACTTGGCCAGGGCTACACAGACATTCTTCATTTAAAATGATACTGCTCGAATGGGAAATCCAAAAGGATTTTCCTCATTGTCATCATCTCCATCCATTTCTTCAACCTCCTTTGTCACCTCTTCTTCTACCTGCAAAAAAATGAATTCATGATATGGATGTGTGGCTCTTACTGCACCACATGATATAATTGGTTTGGTAGGTGATTGAAGTTTTTGTTTTTGTGTGTGTGTGTGTTTTTTTTTTTTAAATGTAAGAGATAAGGCTACCTAGTTACACTTCTAAACGACGTCAAAATGCTCAGGCTTCAACCTAGTCTCCTAAATTGAGTTCATTTAATTGTCAACTGTAATGTAAATCAAGTGAAGTGCACCATATGTGCCTAAGTAACCTCTTCCTACTTCGTTGTGTTTAGTGTTTTCTGATGTTTTTGGTTTTATGGTTTTATGGTTTTATTTTAAAAAGGAAAAGAACTAAGAGCTAACTGAAGGGAAACTATTAGTCAAAACAGAGTGAAGCCTAAACTATGGATGACAAATGACAAATGCAAATGCTGAAACAAAACAGAGTCTAACTATGACTAGCAACCAACAAATACAAAGCTTGATAATGACTCTATTGAAAACTCATAACATGAAATTGAAATGAACCTAGGAAATGAACAAGCTAATTGGAAATGAAGTTTTCTCCTAAATCACTAATCAAACAGATAAATTACAATGTACAACATCTCATCCATGAATAAAGATTTGTTGGAAAATATGTGGAAAAGAATATTTGTAACAAGGTAAAGTTTCTACTCTAAACTAGTTTCTACTTCTGTTTTGCAACTCAATTTAACACCACTAAACCTATCTCAAAAGTTATAGATTTCCTTTCAAAAATAGTCTTTGAGAAAGAGGCTTGTTTTTGAAATGATAAAGAGGCTGCAAAATACTCCAGACCTTATAATGATACTATCTTCTGTCCAGATAATTGTGTATGAGTATGAATTTTGAACAAAAGAAGTTTTGTAAATAATTAAGCCTGTGAGATTGAATTTATCAACTAAGACAAAGTAAACTACAATGGACAACAACTAAACTTGAAGTGTTAAAGCAATGAGTTAAAACTAAACTAAGATGCTATTAATCTACAATGAACAGTATTAAACTAAAGAGCCATTATCATACTTGAAAATAAAGGACAAAGCTGAACCACATGCATTCTACCTCCGGAGTATTCTATTGAAATTGACATGCCATTAATCTATGAAATTACACAGTCCATCTTGTTCATCATGAATGATATGTTGGAAAAGTTTATTAGAACAAGTGTAGCTGTAATGATTAACGAAATTAACTATGAACATAAACTTCAAAAACTTAAAAACGAAACTGAAATACTTATCTAAATTATAAAACAGAGTTGCACAGGAGGCAGGGGCCCTCCACCACCTGGTAGCACGCAATCTAACTCAAAATTGACTCAACACGTTCACAGAAATGATGTTTCTTTCATTAAAGGAGAAAATGACTGAAAAACAGAGTATTCACGGTTCTGAAACTTAACAGCAAAAGCCAAAATCTAACCAAGATCTAACCAGCGTTGCTTGGTCTCCCAAGTCATATTTATAATGAAATTACATAACAGAACTTGAGATAATGCAGGGATTACTGTCTTTCCCATTCCTATTCGAATTAAAACTCTTATTGAAGGTTGCGTACTTTGCTGCAGACAGCTGTAGAGTTTGTGTCCCGGTAGAACTCTACCTCTTGGTTTTGGTTTCCCACGTGCATAACCACATGTAGAATTGTGCTCAGACTTTGTAGGGATCAAGGAATGATGTGGATGAAGTCTGGAATTTGCCCATATGCGCCTTTCTTTGAGACGACACCTGTAACCCACTTAAAATCTAAAATAGCTGTGGAATGCGGGATCAGCTACGGAACGCGTGATCAGCTACGGAATGCCTGTATTCTGTAGCTATTTTGCAGAAAATTGTTAAAATAGCAAAAATCATGAAAAGACAATATGTTAATCGATTTCATGTAACCTTTAAGCAATCCTAATCATTCTTCATTGATTTTAGGCTTATGAAGTAATAAAATAATGATGAAATGAAGTGAAGGTTTGTAAAAGAGAAGGCAATTCTAGGGCTCAACAACATCCACCTACCAACTTTTTAATTCCCTTGAAAGTCTTTTGATGTCATCTTGAAGGAGCTTTTGATGTTTTTTGGGTGCTTGTAGGTGAAGGAGGAACTCCAGGCGAAATCGTAGTGCCTGCACACAGAGTTGGGTCCTCCCTGACCAATGCGTAGCACCTGCACATAGATTTGGGTCCTCCCTACCTAATGCGTAGTGCCTGCATGCGTTTCTGGGCTTTCCTACCCAACGCGTAGCGCTTGCACACAGATTCGGGTGTTGGGCTCTCCTAGGCGCAGCACCTAAACGTGTTTAGGGCTTGTCGGGCTTCATGGGCAAACGCGCAATGCCTACCCATGGGTCAAGAAAAGGTGCAGTGCCTGCCCACGGGTCAGGAAAAAGTGCAGTGCATGTCCACGGTTCAGGCAAAGGCACAACACCTGCCCATGGGTTAGGCAAATCTTGAACGCACAATGCCAACTTCTGAATGTGCAACGCCAATTGGAAGAGGGAATTTGGAGGCCTTCTCAGTGTCCAAATTGGTCCCATAATATCTCGTTGGAAATATTATCCTGTATACTTTCCCAATCTACATTTTTTCTCTGATTGGAGTTTATTTAACCTATCAAAAGTTGATTCTTCCAAGACTCGTCAAAAAGTGTTGAATGATGGTGCAGAAATGCAGAGTGTTGGTGCAGACAACGTTTGGAGGCCTTCCTCAACTCCCAATTAAGCCCATGATATCTCATTGGAAATATCTTCCAATCTAGTTGTCATTTGAATCATCAAGAAAGTCATTTGGACACTCCAACTATGAGAAAACCTTATTTTCCCAAGGTCACTCCAGAAGTGCAACAATCCTCCCATGACACTTGTATTTTTAACATTTCTCTAAAACCATGACACCTGTGTAAAATATGAAGGATTTTTTTCTTCTTGGACCTATGATGGAAAAAAACCTCTCTCACTTTTGTCAAATTCATCTTTGTTTGGTCAGAAACATAGTTTGAAGCAAAACTGGCCTTAGGTGTGACAAATGGCTTGGCTATTGGAAAGAATTCCTGGAAAAAGATGGAGGCATGATGTTTCTGAGTTGGTATTTATTCATGATTTTTTATATGGCCTACCATATGGATATCCTACTCCTATGCTTCTTTTCCATAGCAAACCCTAGCCTAGTGGAAGAGGGAATTAGGGTTTAGTGCTTCCTCCATATTATTTTCTGCAATTTGATCACTGTTTGGCACTTTGTTGGACTGCCAAGTGTAAAACCATAACTTTCCTGTCTTCATTGCTGCAAGATTTCATATTTTAGGCACAAAACACTTACCTCATCAATTTCTCCTATTGATTTACCTCTTAACACTTTCACAAAAAATTTAAGCTTGTTCATTACCTCATGTGCAGACTTTGAAAATGAGTGGTAGTCTTCTTTGGAAATGATAACCTTAGAAAACATGAAACACTAATTGACCTAGTTGAAGATCCAAAACCCAATGTACTTGATTTATCTAAAGAGCCTACAGAGATAGTTTTGAGACCATCAATGCTTGAGGGACTTGGTGAACATGGGAAGGAACAGTTTTTTTGGTAACCCTAGATGGAAAGTGGAGGGGTGAAGCAAAGGCAAAACATAGTGTTGAGGTTATAGGTGGGAAAATAGGATGTAGATGAGTGGCATAAGCCCATGAGGGGTCTTCTAGGAGTGGTAGGTTAACCATAGAATGGAAAATTAGTGAAAATTTTGGTATAAGGATAATGAAGGCAGTGAGATTTCTAAAACTCACAATATTCGAGAATCTTTCTTTTATAAATCTAGGACAAACATTTAGTCATCTAAAAATAGAAAAAATTGCTAATGACTAACACTGAGAATGCAACAAAGGCTCCCCTAGGGTGCCACTCAAATTCCACTAAAGTAGGATTTGAAATCTCCCCTCGAAAATATTGTGTGTTGAAAAACACTTTGTTGACCCAACTAAACAACTTGAGAAAAAAATAGTTCAGATACCAAATTAGAAAAAGTGTCCAAAATGAGTGCTCCACCTTACATTCATAATTTTTTCCCCTTCTCTTTCGTTGTGGGCTCCACCCAACGAAATTCATTTTCCCTCCTCTCTCCTAGTCGAGCTCTCCAACAAGTGTGTATTCCCTCATGGAGTGGCCCCCACCTTCCACTATCTCCGTGATTTTCCCTTTTCTCTAAGTGGGTCCCTCTCTATACCCAAAATTTAAATCTTATTTTGTTTTATCCACTTTCCTAATCTTTAATGCCAAAATATCTCCCAATTTTCAAGATTGCAAAAGTGGAAATTATTCTTAAAAAAATTAATTAACTGGGGATATTACAGTCCTCCCCACCAAAAATTGTGTGTCCTCAAGAAATTCCTTAACAAGAACCCTCTCGATCAGCTGACCCAAGCAGTCACTGCAAACAATACCAAGGTCCCAAACGTGCAACCTAGTCATCCATGATCTTTGCACTGTCTAGACATGGGGAAATCCCTCAATACCAGGATCCAAAGCCATCCTTGTCAACATGATGCATATGTCACTCCCCTCACTGCCCAACTCGGCAAGGGCACTAGACACCATCTTCATGCCACCATTAAATATTGGACATCTCCTCTTGAAATTTCTCTACTGAATAGTCTCTCTTGTGCACTTTAGGAGTGGTATCCTAAGATGCAATAAAAACTCTATGGGATTGAATCCTCATTTGTATGAGCTTCCCATGTTCTCCTCCTGCTAATTACCCTACCATACTGTGTAGTCCCCCAAACCATCAAATAATCATTAAAACCCAATGGAAGATCTAGATGACCTTCCCCTATAGAAACTAGCTCACCTCTATGGGTAGTTGAAATGCTAAGCCTTTTTATCCCATAATCCCCTGCTCATTGCAAAATGAACCTATCCTACTAACATCATGACACCCCATTCATGCCCGACTGCTCAATGCACTTGTATAGTATCCTCCTCTCCAGTAACGTTCAACCACTATATCTATCATGATCGACATTATGCCCAACCTGCAAGGAAAACTCAACAATGCTTGAGTCCACCATTCCACGGCTAGCCTCAGTCCTAAGAAATGACCTACCTTTCCATATGATGATGGTCTCAGTGATTCCCCATGATTCATCCTGGGAAAGAATTGGATCATTCTCCATCCTAACCTTTCCCAACGAGAAGTGGAGTAATCCATTCGCCACTCAGATCCCTAGATTCCCCAACCATACTGGGAGCTCACAACTCCCACACCTTGTTGGTTGCTGCACTAGAGCCCCAAATCCTCCCTGAGAGACATGAGAGGTGAATCCCCATACAAATCAGTTTCAATGCCACCATTATGCTGCTCCTCCGTGACCACTGTGCCCCACATAACTGGGGAGAACCCTAGACTCCATACAAGGCATTGTCTAGTGTCCTACCAATGCCATCTCCTTGGACAAACTCCTACCTGAGTATGCTAATCATATTGTGATCCCATGTACAACCATTGCAATGTTGCACGAAGCGGGGACGAAGCAGGGACGTGGAAGCGTCATTTCCCAAAAATCTAGGAAGCGAAGCATCTCAGAAGCGTCTACTATATATATATATATTATATATTTTTTTCATTTATATTAAAAAAAAATCCAAAACACCAAATTAGTTGTAGAAGATATGGAAACATGCATATTTGTACATAAATCAAGATAGATATGGCATTTATCGTACATTAATGAATTATTATTGGAGCATCAACCATCTAGAATCTAGATTCTTCTCCTCTTGTCTAGCCTTTTCTTCTACCTCAATTGTCTATCATATTAGTCAACATTGCCCAACTTTGATCAAAATACCTAATGATTAATACAAGCCTTAAAATATGGTAGAAAAAACTCAACATGCTTGATCGATGATTTTGACTTGATTGAAAGGGAATTTTTTGCTAACGACATGATAAAGGAGTTCAACGATTAACACCACCAATACTAGGGTACATATAGGACTTGGTGCTCTTGATTAAATGTCAATCAGATGCCCTAATACATGATATAATCTAATGAAATTCCACAAGCCTATTGATCCTAAATTCCTGAAAACTATTAAGTCTGCTGAATTTTGAATAGGGTATGAAATTCTATTTTCTCCATATGAAGTCCAATGAGGTTGGAACCAATCTCAAATATCCTGAGTCATTTCATGGTAATGTTAAAAATTTAAGTAAAAGGATGTAATAATTTAACACTACCATGAGGGAGCATTTAAGCCCCAACCTAGCTTAATTCAAATAAAAAATATATATATTTAGAACCTTGTGAAATAGATCATCCCCCTGCAGATCTGTACGGAAACAATCATGATACGAACGGTTCCAACCTGGAAACACCACATCTCTGTACACTGATATATCATACAAAATGCAGTTCCGATGTACAAAAACGCAGATCGAGGCTAGATGTTTCCGAAATGGCAGGAACCATACATTCAAGCCTGATCCGCGTTTCATACGATGGATCCTGTACGAGATAAAGATCGGGCATTTGAGCCAGGGTGGACGTTTCTTGCAACATTGAACCATCATACCAAGACAGCCCAAGGAGTCTGTCCATAAACTGGTGGGCCACTGGTGCTAAATGAAACTCCCCTAGTGAATGTGTGCTCTAAACCACTAGGTAAACTATACCGCCAAGGTCATCATCAACCAACATATCTGGGAAATGATAGGTAGTCCCACCTGGATCCAAATTTCAGTCTAGCCTTTTAGTATCCCCAATGCTTGGAAGCTCCTGCTAAGCTTCACCTAGGTCCACGACCATCTCCATAACCCACTCCATCGGGTACCAACTCAAAATTTCTCACCATCCAATCCCAAGAGAGTAATCGAATGTACGAATTCCCGTACATAAAACAAGCCCTCCATCTTGTGAATGTTGCACCATGCACAACTCATGTCGCCTCATCCAGTCATCACGGTCAACACATAAAATATCGAGGTGACTCTACCTCTCCCTCTCCAATGTACAGAGGCAACCTACTAGTGCCACAAGCCCCATATATGTATGTTTGAAGAGGGTTTCTTCGATGCTACGATGTGCACTCTAGCTATACCATTATGGAATCCAATTGTTCCCCAATGTGAATCAGTTTGGTCACTAACTTGGCACAAACCACTCTTATTCCCTCCATCTCCTTGTTCCATTGTAGAATAGCATCATGCACTCTTATATGTCTCCTACCACATCGTCAATGGATGGCCCTATGGGTGTATGCTCTACTCTCTCCCCCAAGGTGTCAAATGGTGCTATCAAAGAGGTCTCCAAAAATGGTCACTCCTACACCCTCTACATCATGCTCAACCTACTCCTCAGGCTCCTTATATCCAAAGCCAATCCTCCACCAAAAAATGTGCCTCTTGGTCTCACCTTCTAACAGTCCCTGTCCTGCCCACTCCTTTTGAAGAGATCTGGTGCCCTAATGTTGTCGATTTTCCCCACGTGGTGTAAATAGATACACATCCATGACCTACGCACCTATAGTGTCTCTATTGTAAGGATGAGGATGGATCTGGTCTGTCACCCTCCTCAACTGGGCCAAATTCTCATTGTTCCAGCGGATTCCACCCCAGAATTCTGACATACGGAATCTCCCTTGAGCCATGGGTAAGTCTACGGTTTCACTTGTCACCGTGCACACATTTTCAAATATTCCATGATATTATTGGATACCCCACATCTGGCCAAGATATGGATCTGATACCACTATAATATTCCTAATATAAAATTAACAGTGAATAACAAAAAAACATGCTCATGAACAACACCCAAAAATTGCAAACATACATAAATATCAGATACACATATATTTGCACCAAAATTGGGTCTTTATATTAATTTTTGAGTTGAATAAGTACAATATTGTGAGGGAAATAGGAACATGGGAATTCTATAGCAAGCAATAAAAATCCCAAGTTCATAAATTACTACCGAAGTGCTTGAATATCAACCCAACTAAGCTCTGCACAGACCCAGTAAATTATTGCTTCTATTGTTGGAATAAAATGGTGATATTTGCCACTCTTGTTCCAAGAACCTCCTGAAATTGGAGTTGGTACCTCTCCAAAATTTGTGTAGAAAAACCCAGAAAGGAATCTGCCCCAAACCTACCACTCGAAAAATCCACAAAATGGTGCAAATTACCAGTTGGGTAGCAAAACAAATTGATGAAAGGGAGGTGATTTTTGGGCTGAATACTACTCGGAAAATTCTGCAAATTTAACCAAAAAATCTTCTCTAAATACCCATAAAAACCCAAAAAGGGTTGGGCCTCATTCCAACCTTCGAAAATCACTCCCAACTGTAATCTATATTGCCTAAGAAACAACTGCCAAATCCCTCCAAAATTAGCTAAGAAACCCTCCAAGAATTCTCCTTGTGTTCCCCTTGTAAATCATCAGCCCCAACTCTGGTTCGAGTCCCCACAAACAAGGTAGGTTCTCCTTAAATGGTTGCACAGGCCCAGTGAATACCTCTTTGGCATGTATGTAGCCCACTAATCATGCCCCTCAAACCACTGCAAAAACACTACTATGTGCCAAGAGAATGTGCCTCTAAATCCCTGAAACCAACACCGACATGAAGCTCACTCCCATGAGATGTGTGTGGTCATTACTACACCCAACCTGCTCCTCAACAACTCAAATCTCCTGCAAAATCCCTCTATAGCATCTCCAAGAATGTAACAAAGGCTCCCTTAGGGTGGCACTCTGTTAATTTTAGGTAAAAATGGTATGTTCTATGCTTAGCACAATTTACTCCAATGTTGCTTAGGAGCGGCCCCAATAACAATATCCAATTATTTCCAGTAGCAACCACATTAACCATTAATCACATTGACAATAAATGCAGATAGAACATAAAAAAAAGTGCAAAAGACAAGCCAAGATAAGATAACACCAGATATGGCAGATGTCAGGGAAAATACCCAATGTGGGGAAACCCTTTGATCAATTTTTCTTATTATTATTCAATAGTTCAACGGAGAGAGTATAAAATTCAAATTTTCTTTCCCAATACATAGTCAAATCTACCTTGTCAAATTCTGCAGTCAAATTTCAACCCTAAAGTCAACGTTGGTCAAAAAAACATTTATTCTTCCCCAATGCATCTCAGTCTTCCTTGCTCAAACTTAGCCTGAGTAAGAGGTCAAATACAACCCAAAACAACTCGGTCAAACTCAGTCAAAGGAGAGAGAAAATTTGCTGTACTTTTTTTGGTCAAACAAAAGTCAAACCTGAAGTCAATATGCCCAGAAAATATTTGGTTTTAATGCCAATCAATGCGGCCTCTCAAAATCAAAAATTTTACCTTCAAAATGTAGTCAAACGAGGTCAATAAAAGCTCAGACAACACTGGTCAACAATCTGAAACTTCAGCCTACAAACTATCCCAAAAATTTGTCCTTCAACCATACGTGTGTGAGAGAGATAGAGAGAGGATACCCAAGCTATACGAATCAATCCGATGAAGAGAGAGAGAAGAATGTGTGAGTGAATGATGTCCAAATGATGTGAGAGGTCACTCCTATTGAAACAATTCGTTGAGGGTTAAGAGACATGTCCATTCGGCTCCTTGAGCCTATATTAAGCCGAGGCCAACCTGAACAATTTTCACATGTGAATAAATAAATTCAAAATCTCGAATGAGATGATCTTTAGATCAATATTGGACCTCTCGAAAAGAGGAATCCATTGAAATCAACATCTCCCGTCGAATGAGTTGTCCCAAGGTGGAATTTGGCCCTAGTTTCCAAATTTAACACATTCGAAGTCCACAGAAGTAGGAGTTGAGATCTCCCCTCGGAAATTCCGTGTGTTGAAAAACACTACGTCGACCCAGCTAAAAATATTGAACAAATAATATTTCATATATAAAATTAGCAAAAGTTTCCAAAATGAGTGCTCCACCTTCCATTTATAATTTTTTCCCCTTCACTTTCCTTGTGGACTCCACGCAACGAATTTCTTTTTTCCATCCCCTCTCCAATCGAGCTCTCCAACGGGTGCGTATTCCCTCATGGAGTGCCCCTCACCTTCCACTAGCTCCACAATTTTCCTTTTTTCCCTAAGTGGGTCCCTCTCTTTACCCAAAATTTAAATCTTCTTTTGATTTATCCACTTTCCTAAGTTTTAATGCCAAAATATCTCCCAATTGCCAAGATTTCAAAATTGGAAATTCTTCTTAACAACATTAATTAATTGGGGATATTACAAGAACCCATAACAAAATTAATTAACTGGGGATATTACAAGAACCCATGCACATCCCAACCCCTAGTGGGGAATAAACTACTTCACCTTAAGATGTTAGTAACTGATTTACATCATACATATCATGCTCTCATTTCATGGAGCCCTGAGCAATAATACAAAGAAAAATAAAGAAAATGGAAAAGGAAAATAAAGATGGGTGGAAAAGAAAAGGTTGGAGTAGCTTATGTATCCATTATTTCTCCCTCCTACATCCATATACCCAATATGTGGACATCCCTCATTATTTTTATCCTTGTATCCATGGGATTTGGAAATGAGACCCCTATGACCCCATCAATTTCACCATCATTCATATTCCACCTATCAATTGAAGGATGTACCAAGGACTTGTCTTTCCCCTTAGGGATTGGGAACACCTAACAGGGTTGCTAGCCAACCCTACCTAGGGAAGTGTTGACCACTAAAGTTGCATGTGAAATATTTATCAAAGACTCCATGATCAAAGTACACTTGAAGCATTCCAACATCATCAAATCAGTTAGAAATTCCATACTTCATCTTCTTCCTCTCACCATTTTGTTGTTCAAATTCCACAACTCCATGATCAAAGTGCACTTTAAGAATTCCAACATCATCAGATCAGTCATAAATTCCATACTTCATCTTCTTCCTCTCACCATTTTGTTGTTAAAATTCCACAACTCTGCGGGGTCATTGTAAAAATGATTCTAGTATGATGAAAAAGAGTCATGTAACAGGCCTAGGTAGCTTTGGGACCCATGGGATTTAGCCTTGAGATCCCTATGACCCCATCAATTTCATCATCATTCATATGCCACCTATCAATTGAAGGATGTGACAAGGACTTTTCTTTCCCCTTAGTGGTTGGGAACACCTAATAGGGAGGTGTTGACCACTAAAGTTGCATGTGAAATATTTGTCAAAGACTCCATGATCAAAGTGCACTTGAAGAATTCCAGCATCATCATATCAGTCAGAAATTCCATACTTCATCTTATTCCTCTCACCATTTTGTTGTTAAAATTCCACAAATCCATGATAAAAGTGAACTTGAATCATTCTACCATCATCAGATCAGTTAGAAATTCCATACTTCATCTTCTTTCTCTCACCATTTTTTTGTTCAAATTCCAAAAATCTATGAGTTCGTTGTAAAAATGATTTTAGTATGATGAAAAAGAGTCATGTAACATGCCTAGGTAGATTAGGACTTTACTAGGAAGTGAGTTCACTCTAGGGTGTTTTTTTTTCCTTAGCTAATTATTTGTGTTTTTTAACACTTATCTCCCAAATATACCCCAAATTTGGAGTGTGGCTTAATGGTATATTATTAGGTGAGTCCTAGTGTCTAAATTCAATGTATATTACCATACTATATCATCTCTAAAGTTTTGAAAAATTTGGTTAATTCTAAGTGCCAGTTTTAAATTATTAAAAAATTTCCAAAGGACAAGATTTTTAACAATTTTTTGATATAAGATGTAATAAGTGTTGTCTAGAGAAGTTGTAGGGGTATGAGTACTCAAAATTAGACCTCTACACCTCAACTTTCTACTAAGACACAAGAAGTTTTAGGGGGTATGAGTACTCAAAATTAGACCTCTACACCTCAAATTTCTACTAAGACACACTTTGAAAATCAAAAAATGATTATTTTCCCTTCTAATTTTTGGCAAATCTTGGAAAATAGTTATCCAGATGTAATATCCCCAAAATGGGACTGCTAGAAAGGCATGCCTGAAAAACGCATTTTTCAGGAATGTATGCTACAGGATTGGAAACCAACCCTTGGATCCCTTAGATCTGACAATCTAAGACCTAAATCCAAGAGGTATTCAAAAAAAAATCCTTCTAGGTGGTTTAAACAGGTCTCCCCACACCTAGTGCAGTTGGAAAATGCCCAAAGAAGGGGCTGCAGCATTACAAAATAACTCTGCCCAGAAAATAACACAGTTCATCCAAATATATGTAGGAGATAAATATAATGGTTCATTAATCACTTATACATCAGTAAATCAGGTTTATAATAGGGCCCATACAATGTACAAGAGAAAAATAGAGAATTTCGATGAAGAATTCCTCAAGAATGAGGTGCTGCAACAATGTGTTAGGTTGTAAGAAAGCTTAAAAACATTATATTATGAACTGAAGCAGCTATGCATTACATATCAGATCTAGAATAGATCTGTGTGCGAAAGGTTAGATCCATATCAGATCTGCACACTAGAAGAGTTCTATAATGTTCCCAATTTTTAGCCTCAAGCTAAAATGGAACATTAAAGTTGCATATTTTATTTTTGTTTAATAAAATGGGTAAGGGGACACCTTAGCCCTTTCTTAATGAAGAAATAACACTCCTTGTGTGAAATGAGGACAAATAAGCAACTGAAATAAACGCCTAAGGGTGTGAATGGAACCCGAATCACTTGATTTAGTCACCTTTGACAAAAGTCAGCAGCGCTACCCAAGGAGGAGAGGCTAGCTGCGTAGTTTTGGAGAGAAGACACTCACATGAGGGTGGAAACCATAATTGGTGGGACCATGGTAGAGAAAATTTTCCTTTATTTATAAGGAGGAGATGACAACCCATTTGGATCATGTTTTGAAGATAGATTTTCAAATAGGGTCTGCAGAGGCTTGCATCCCTGGGCTATTTAGTAGGGTGATTGTGCCCTTGGGCACTAGGGTGTTCCCGGTCGGGGATCCCTACCTCTTCCTCAAGGAAGGATGAGGATTGAGCTGCATTTTCCTCAATCCAGCATTGGCCACAACTACTACCATCAGCTACAGTGTTAGCTCTGCAGCAGAGAGGACGTTGTGTTGCTGGGGGAAATAAGAGAGGAACTCATGGATTCTTTCTTGACTTGTTTTCTTCAGTGGAGGAGTGATATACTCATTGGAGGAGCTGCAAGGAGGATTCCCGGGCTTCATTTTAACATCTTTGGCACTTGGCCAAGTATTCATCATCTCCCACTTTGCAGTCTAGGGAAGAACTACGTTATTTTATGATGGCAGTGTGAGGAGGGTTCATGGAGCACATCAGGAGTGTGTTTTTGAGACAAAGGGATCAGCCCTTTGTTCTTAGAGACATTATCAGAGGAGGGCAATCATATTTCAGATCAGCCATAGCCTCATTCTCATTTTGTACCAGTTGCAGTGACAACTCAGTTGTCACATTTTGTATTCTCTGGCATTTCTAGAAATCTCTTCTAGATAGGCTAGAAATCTAGTATTTAAGCCCATTCCTTTATTATGGGGATATTATTTGTAATCCTTCAGCCATATGTACATTTCATTCATATTCAACAGCTCATACCTTCATAGAGATAGCGTAGTAACTAATCTCCAGCATTTTGTGGAGTTGCAGCAACTCGTGTACTTTGTTGCTTAGTCATTGGAGGTTGGTTCCTAAAGCTTGAGTGGCTTGCCCCTCATGATATTTCTTGTATTTTTTTGCTGATATCATAATATAATGATTTCTGTAGCATTTTCCCTCTTATGATGTATTCATAGTTGCAGATTTAATATTAATTTTCATATATTGATGTAAGCTCTCTCATTGAGCATTGTTTTAGAGACCTAGATTGGGGAGATCTATATAACCCATCTAGAGTTATTTCTTTGAGATAATTTTTTGCAAGGGAGTTTTATTAGATGTGTTCTAGGGCATCCCAATGGTGTTTTGCCTTATTTTTGCAGAGGCTTCCTTATACAGCGTCCTCAAGGACCCTGTAGCAGAAATTCCCAAAGTGGAATATTGCATATCCATAGGCAGAGTCTGTGAAGGGCCAGCTAGCCTCAGGATATCTTCCTTCTTTGGAAGGAGACATATCCTATAAATGCCCCAATATTAAATCTCTGAAATTGACTTTTGACACCTCACTGAAGAAGGAATTGGAATATCTTAAGATATTCCCGTTGTTGCAAAAAATTCCATATTTGGAACACTACAGTGGTATCAGAGCATCAATCTTGGCTCAGAGTATGCACAAGATTTAACACCATCAGCAAGAGGAGCTTCTCTCCAAGAAGAGGATATTTTCCAAGGAAACAAGGGAAAAGGAATGACGGAAGAGGAGGTCTCCCTTCTTCTTTTCCAGACCATTGAGAACATCATTGAAGATCTGATGAAAGGGAAAATTTGGAGAAATTTTCTGAAAGGGTTTGTGGATGAAGCAAGCCCTAGTTATTCTCACGAAGGGTGTGAGCATTCAGCCACACATGCAGATCCACAATGCAGTAAATTTCCCATAGCTACTGCAAGAAGGATGGAAGGAAAAAGTTAAGGCCTTTGGAGGAGCAGTGCTGCAACTCAAAGGTATGATTCATGATGATTGGTTTCAGAATTCTATTTCATGTTTTCGTGCAAATGAGATATCATATGTTGAAGTCACAAAGAGTTTTTCAAAAGGGGATTGATGAAAACTAATGTGCAACATAGTGTGACAAAAATTCAAACGCTTTGCATGCATGGAAGGGGACCATGAAACAAAGATCATTCCATCTTTATAGAGGGGGAGAAAATCAGGAGGATGGCTTGCTAGAGGCAAGACCCCCATTGTATGATGGGCACTCTTCCATTTATGAGGTGTAGAGATATTTCTCTCAAAGGAAGGCCAAGATCTAGGGCCTCTCATTAAGGAGGAGATACACTCACATGTTGGTAGAGAGGAGGTGCATAGAAGAACCTACAGGGCTGCACCATTGGAAGAAGAAGAAGAGCAGAATGATCAGCTTGAAGGGATTATGGGAATTCACCCTTATCTACTTTAGAGATTTTCTTCACATAGGAGAAGGAATGCACTGCGCAGTAAAGAGAGAGGGACCTTTCATTCCTCTCATATAAACAGTCCACTTCCTATCTTGATGTCTCACTTTTTGGAGGAATTCCACTTGGGAGGCCACATGATCTAGAGATGATGAGAGGCATCATGTCATTTGGTTCACCACTCTTGGATTCCGAAGAGGTGGAGACATTATATGAGTCCAACACGGCGTAGGGAGTTTGGGGTAAACTCAAGGAGGAGGGATACACTCTCTCATTTTCAGTCTCACCCACTCTCATCAGCTATAATGCACTAATAGAGTTTGTTGCATGGATGAAGGATAACATATTCATGATGCAGGATGACTGCCCCATAGATTTGGTGAGTGAGAGGATACTTCCTTTAAGGAAGGACTCTTTCATGCATTGGAGTAGATGGAGGCCACTCATGCTTACATTGGCCAGGATCGGGAGATTATTTGGAGGTGATAGTCTCTCATGGGAGGCTCATTTTCAGAGAGCGTCATTTCTATTTGAGCATGAGCAACTACATGATGGGCATGGTAGCAACTTGGAGGATGAATTTGGCATGGGGTATGTCAAAGTAGCGGGCAGCAGCATGAGGAGAGCACCTTATTGCAGATTACCAGCATTGTCTATGTGGAGGATTGATCTAGGTTGGAGGACTTAGCTTTTGGTTGAGTATTCCCAGGATCTTGGTGCATGCATGATTCTTGATGACCATGAGGGAGATGACTAATACAGAGTTGATGATATGGTCATCTAACACTATGGCAGACTCTTCTTGACTAGGGCTTCAAGTCTCAAGGAGAAACCATTACATGCAGCATATGAGGACTTCCTAGCTATGCATTTGGATGCATACTTTGCTTTTCTAGAGGAGTTCACTTGGGAGGGCATTCATCATGATCTTCATTATCATATGGATAGATGCATAGCCCGGATGATTTTGGAGAGGTTGGCACAACCATTCCCTTACTCATTGGAGGAGAGGGAGAGCATTCAGATGAGCCATTTCAGTTCAAGGTCTCAAGTACATGGTAGAGAAGGTATAATTTCGCATTTTGTACCTCTTTACTTCATATGAGTAGCCTATTGTCTCAAGGAGGGTCATCCCTTCTTGTAATTGGTATAATGTACTTGCAGCTACTTGTAGCCTTGATTTTTGCTATTCTTATGATGGTTGTGGGGGAAGCCACCTGCTTCTTGGTGTGCACCGTTGGCACCAATTTGTAATTTTATGATTCCATATTATGAGGAATTTGTGGTAGAAAACAAGTGGCTAGTACAACACTTGTTACTTTTGATTTTGAGGCAGGCCAAGAGGCACTACACAGGTTCCATGAGTGGAATTTTGAACCACTCTTCGATTGTCATTTGACAACTTGCTTTTATTATGTATTGCTCCTTGTATTACTGATGTTTGTACACACATGAGGAGCATTATTTGGAGAGTATTAGATGTACAACCCATTGGGAGCATGATTCTCCCCATTATACATGTCTTATGTTGCAGGAGACACCATGGGAAAACCATGATTGCCACATTGCTACTTGTCTCTTCTAGTGGGAGGAACCACTTGGAGAATTTGAGGAGCCATTTCATGGCTGGTTTTTCTTGATGGGGTAGCTTGGGCCATTCTTGGAGGCCATACCATTTCAGCCCAAGGATAGAGGCAGCCCCATGGACACTTCAAATGGAGAGAGGGCCATCGTGGGAAATCAAAACAACTCTCCATTCAGCCCCAACACATTGCAGAAATCAGGGGTGAGATTTTTATTTGGATGATAGCATGGATGAGAGGATCATCATTGGGAGAAAACTTTTCCCATGCATATCATCACTCCTACCTTAAGGAGGCCATAGCACAGCAAGAAGGATTCCACTACACCTTCTATATTTCCATGAGGAGCATCATTTTCAGCTTGCATACTTGGGAGAGAGCATTGGAGGACAGGTTTATTGCAGCATCTTTTGAGCAGTGGTAGAGCTTGTTGATGAGGAGGCCACAAGAGAAGAAGGAGGAGGAATTTTTTTCTCTCTATGCAATTGCTTGAGGACAAGCAACATGTGGGAGGGGAGTACTGTAATGTTCCCAATTTTTAGCCTAAAAAAAAATGGAACATTATAGTTGCATATTTATTTTTTGTTTAATAAAATGGGTAAGGGGACACCTTAGCCCTTTCTTAATGAAGAAACAACACTCCTTGTGTGAAAGGAGGACAAATAAGAAGCTAAAATAAACACCTATGGGTGTGAATGGAACCTGGATCACTTGATTTAGTCACCTTTGACTAAAGTCAACAGTGTTGCCCAAGGAGGAGAGGCTTCCTAGAGAAGCTGCGCAGTTTTGGAGGGAAGACACTCACATGAGGGTGGAAACCATAATTGGTGGGACCATGGTGGAGAAGAGTTCCCTTTCTTTATAAGGAGGAGATGGAAGCCCATTTGGATCATGTTTTGAAGATAGATTTTTGAATAGGGTCTGTAGAGGCTTGCATCCTTGGGCTGTTTAGCAGGGTGATGGTGCCCTTGGGCACTAGGGTGTTCCCGGTCGGGGATCCATACCTATTCCTCAAGGAAGGATGAGGATTGAGCTGAATTTTCCTCAATCCGTAATTGGCCACAGCTACTACCATCAGCTATAGTGTTAGCTCTGCAACAGAGAGGAAGTTTTGTTGCTCGGGGCAGCAAGAGAGGAACTCATGGAGTCTTTCTTGACTTGTTTTCTTCAGTGGAGGAGTGATATACTCATTGGAGGAGCTGCAAGGAGGATTCCTGGGCTTCATTTTCAAATCTTTGGCACTTGGCCAAGTATTCATCATCTCCCACTATGCAGTCTAGGGAAGAACTGTGTTATTTTATGATGGCAATGTGAGGAGGGTTCATGGAGCACATCAGGAGTGTATTTTTGAGACAAAGGGATCAGCCCTTTGTGCTTAGAGACATTATCAAAGGAGGAAAATCATATTTCAGATCAGCCACAACCTCATTCTCATTTTTTACTAGTTACAGTGACAACTCAGTTGTCACATTTTGTATTCTCCGGCATTTCTAGCAATCTCTTCTAGATTGGCTAGAAATCTAGTATTTCAACCCATTCCTTTGTTATGGGGCTATTCTTTCTATTCCTTCAGCCACATGTACATTTCATTCATATTCATCAGCTCACACCTTCATAGAGATAGCGCAGTAACTGCTCTCCGGCATTTTGTGGATTTGCAACAACTCATGTACTTTGTTGCTTAGTCATTGGAGGTTGGTTCCTAAAGCTTGAGTGGCTTGCCCCTCATGATATTTCTTGTATTTTGTTTCTGATATCATAATATAATGATGGTTGTAGTATTTTCGCTCTTATTATGTATTCAGAGTTGCAGAGTTAATATTAATGTTCATATATTGTTGTAAGCTCTCTCATTGAGCATTGTTTTAGAGACCTAGATTGGGGAGATCTGTATAACCCATCTAAGAGTTATTTCTTTGAGCTCATTTTCTGCAAGGGAGTTTTATTAGATGTGTTCTAGGGCATCCCAGTGGTGGTTTGCCTTATTTTTGCAGAGGCTTCCTTATACAGCGTCCTCAAGGACCTTGTAGCAGAAATTCCCGAAGTGGAATATTACATATCCATAGGCAGTGTCTGTGAAGGGCCAGCTAGCCTCAGGATATCTCCCTTCTTTGGAATGAGACATATCATATAAATGCCCCAACATTAAATCTCTAAAATGGACTTGTGATTCCTCACTGAAGAAGGAATTGGAATATCTTAAGATATTCCCGTTGGAGCATAAAATTCCAGATTTGGAACACTACAAGTTCCTGTATACATTCCCCTTTTGGTTTTGAGAAAAACATGAGATAAAAAGATTAGATCTGAGATCTAAATTTTTAGATCTATATTAAGATTCAAAATTTCTAAAGTAAATACAATAACAAAACAGATCAGATCTGAATAGAACATGGATCAGAAATCTAATCCATGGATCACCACAGTGAAGGGAAGAACCCCAAACACCAGAGATATCTCCTCCAAAAGTATGCCAAAACTCCCTACAACTCTACTCTTGAAAATAACGCATTTATGGGAGAGAAACTGCATTGTTGACTCTAGCAATGGTTTGACCTGATGCCAAGATCTGAATATGCAACTCCAATTATCTAATACTCTATTATCAGGAGGATAGAAGGCTCTCCCACTGAAAAGAGGCACTAGAATGGCCTAGATATGAATAGATATAGCCTCCACTTGTTGCAGCTTACAAGGACAACCAAACCCTCAACAGGATCTGCATTGTAGTTGGAAGATGTAGCTTGACCAAATACCTGATAGTGGACAAGATCAACAAGAATCCTCCAAAAGCTACTCAATGGAAGAGGCGGAATTCTCGATCAAGAACACCCTAGTGCTAAACATCACTATTCTCTGCTAAACATCCAAGAGAATAAGAAATGTCTAAATAGACAATATCTTCATAAATATCATAATCATGAACAACCTTCCCTTGATGTCCTTCTCTTCCTTTTATAATTTAGAAATCTTTCCAAACCCTAAAGCATCTCAAGGATTTAGCTCTATTCACATGAGTAGCCTCCATCTATAACTGGGTTGTGCATCTAAGAGGTACATTGCATCTGGACAGCGCTGAGGATTTGGTCCTGTTGACCCAGTCAATTGTCACAATCGCTTTCACACATAAGGGATTTTTATTAAGGCAACCCAGATTTAGCCTTGTTCACATGGGGAATTGATTTATTTTGCTGGTTTAGGAGTTTTATTGATTCTCCTTTACAATTTTATTCATGAAAACAAGAAGCAAAAAAAAATTGGATATTCTTATTAGCTTGGACTAATTAGGAATATTACAGTCCTCCCCTCCCAAATGTTGCTTGTCCTCAAGTAACTGCAAGGATAGAATTGAAGAATTGCCTCCCAAGGAATGGAGACTGAAATGTATTGGGAAACATCTTCCCCAAGTGGATCCTCCATCCCCAAGAAATCATTCATACAAAATGAGTCACCTCCCAACATGGCAACTCCAGAAAATTCTCCTCCACCTTGAGCTCATGCAATGTAGATGGGCTGAAAATCTGAACATGGTAGACATAGGAGCCTACCCCACGTTTTCCTCCTCTCCACTTATGATAAGTGTAGAGTGACTTCTAATCTTGGGCTGCAATAATATTGCCCTCAAGTGGCAAAATGAAGACTAGATCTCTAAAGATCTCTCCAAAGCTGTGAATCAAGCTAGCCCAAACCATTCCATATGTGATCGATAGGAAATCATCACCATATGGCATCTCATCAAACTCATGGCCCACCTCATAAAGAAACAAGTGTTTGGTTGTGGTGGCCATATCTCCTCTCATGCTCCCATTAGAACATGCAATGCAGAAAGTGTGGGAATCCTCTTCCCAAAAGAACACATCCAACCAATGTGTTTCCTCTCCAATCATGCTCCCCATAGTAGTAAGAACAACAATAGAAATTGGATCCATGATTAGCATCAAGATGAAGGAAATACTGAAGGTTTCATGTGGTGTAGGAAAGTACCAACAGTTTCCCATGAAGTTACAGTGCAATTTTTCTAACCGTTGCTTCAAAAAATTACATGGAAAGTGGTTTCTTGATACATGGTTGCCTATGTATGTTATTTCATCTATTAATGAATAGTAAATGGTTGTGTACATCAAATGAACATAAATGAGGTAATACAACACTTTCCCATGGCCATATAAGAGATGGATGTCTCCATCATACACTCTGGCCCATTGTTGATCATGGAGCTCAATGAAAATCTTGCCCTCTTGTGGAGCAATGCACTGCATAGAAATGGTAAGAGCATTCAGATCACTAAATGCAACAAAAAGATCCTTACCATGTACTAGAAGTAAGATAATGATAGGATCCATGAACCAACTCTCCATAATGGTATGACATACTCTCATGAAGAGAAATGAATCATGTGTTGCATGAAGATCCTTCCTCACATACTTGGAAATCCAAGCCAAGAAGAACATATCACAGTAATAGATGTCTCCACTGATTACTCCATCTTTTTCACCTCCTCTTTTTTCATCAAGTGCATCAAGAGTGAAATGATCCTGGGAACACTCCATCCATAAGTCCATGCTCCAAAGTGACAGTGATGTTGGCCTATGCAAATAGGCTCCTTCCAATACATAGCTCCATTCTTTGACATGTTCATTTTCAAAGACATCTTCCATAATGTTGATAAAAACAAGAAGCTCCTTCCAAAATGGAAGTACTTCCAGATAATCCAAGGCTAAGGAGTAGCCCCTTTTCACCATGATATTTCCATATCCTACTCCTACAACATCATGCAAAGTGTGAGAGCATATCTGCCCTTGCTCTCCCAAGAATATCCAAAGCAAAAAAAAAAATTGTTGCCTTCTTGCACTATCAAAATGAAAATCATGGAGCAATAATACAATGATGGACATGTGAGATGTCTCATCAACATAATACAAAAAATCTCCCTTATACCACATCATGTGGGAGTTATCCTTCCTCCCAAACCAAGGTACATTCATGAGATACATATCAAACAGAAACAGATGTGAATATATGAGACATACCTCAAACAAAAGTAAATATATGGACATAATATTTAACATGTGATGTCCAAACTCTCTGCTTAACAGCCACAACAACCATTCCTTCTTCTTATGCACCCTATAATTGAGACATAAGGCATGAGATAAGAAAATATGAACCTTTGGGTAGTATCCATACTCACCCAAAAGCAACCAGCGTAGCCATGCTTCTTGTTGGCTTGTATCATAAATTTGCAAGTGGTTTGGTAACCTCTTGCTACATACTGTCATCCACTCATCCCAATGTGGGTGATGGATCTCATTCTGTAAATACTTGGTATCCTCCCATGGTATGACACCAACCTCCTCAAATCTTTGAAGAACTTTGCACTTCATGGATGTTGAAGTGCATCTCCAATGGTATCTCTTGATGATACCTCCTCCTCATGCATGGCCTTCCAAAACCAATGAAGTCTTGGATCTGCTGTAAGTAGAAGTATCTCTTTGATCTGTGGCATGCTCATTGAGAAAGTTTCTTCTAGAGAGGAGAAAAGTTTTCTCATCTCAATATGTCTACCCCTTATTATTTCTTCCTTCATTGCTTCCTGAATGAAGCTGACATCTGAATGCTCCCATGAGGAATGGGTCCTTCTTTCTTCACTGTTAGAAAATTATATATTATGGAGCAAGGAAACACATAAAAATATGTAGAAAATACAAGCACACAAAACACATAAAACCAAAGAGACACAGATATATGTGGTTCACCCAGTTTGGGCTACGTCCACCCCGAACAGCCAGTCCTTCCTTTCTATTATCCAGCAAAAAATGAAGAGACAAAACCTACAGCATATCCGTTGTAATATCCTCTGTTCTCTCTCACAGTCTCCCTATCTATTTCTCGCTCTAAGAATACACATGCAATACACAGCCGTAATACAATACCCTCATAAAAGCGAGGGGTTGCCTTCTAGGGAAAAAAACCCTAAACTAAACATAACTTCTACCATCAGATCATTCGCCTATGAATGGCCCAGATTGACTAGAAATTACTATACTTTTACAAGGAAATTTTACATATGTTTTTAGCTTCGGGGGCGTTTCCCCCGAAACCCCCGACCAGGGGGGGGCTCCGAAAAGCGCTGCTGCCCCCCCCGGACCCCCGACGACAGCGATTAATTACGGGCGGCGTTGCCGCCCCTTTTAAAGGTACATGGGTCCAATTCTGTGATACAAAGTAAACAAGATAATCAGGCTCCACACCCAACAATCTCCCACTTGGAGACTAATTGTAGCAACTCCACCGCTGCTTCATTTGCTGTACAATGAATCCTCTTTGGACCTGGTTGTTCCTCGTCTTCATCGTCATCCTTGAAGACCAATTGAAACTGAGCACATTCTCAGTTTCTCCCTGGTTACAACTTTTGTTAGCATATCTACAGGATTCTGGCTAGTGTGTATCTTTTCCAGCTTCAACTCTCCATCTTCCAATACTGGCCGTATGAAATGGTACTTGAGATGTATGTGTTTAGTCCTCGAATGAAATGTTGAGTTCTTTGCAAGATGAATGGCACTTTTGCTATCACTGTATAGCGTGCCCATATCATGCTTCTTACCCAATTCATCCATAAACCTTTGTAACCAAATCATTTCTTTACTAGCCTCTGTAGCAGCAACATACTCTACTTCTCTTGTTGAAAGTGCAACAACACTTTTGATTTTTGAAACCAAACTAACAGCTATTTCACCTACAGTAAATACATATCTTATAGTGCTCCTCCTATTATCTCTATCACCTGCCATATCTACATCAACATATCCTTGTAGAGCAATGTTTGAACCACCAAAGCATAATGCTTGATTTGTGGTACCTCTCAAATATCTGAGAATCCATTTTGCTGCCATCCAATGTTCTTTTCCTCGATTATTCATGTACCTGCTTACAACTCCCACTGCATGTGCAATATCAGGCCTTGTGTAGACCATTGCATACATTAAGCTTCCAACTGCTGATGCATATGGAACTTTAGACATATAATCCATGTCTTATTGGTTCTTGGGGCACATCTCCTTACTAAGTTTGAAATGGCTAGCAAAAGGTGTACTAACTAGTTTTGCATTCTGCATGTTAAATCTTTTCAACACCTTTTCTATGTACTCATTCTGAGACAGTGTTAATTTTCGATTTTTCCTATCTCTAGTTATCCTCATACCAAGGATTTGTTTTGCAGCTCCCAAATCCTTCATTGCAAATGAATTTGCCAATTTTCTTTTGAGCACATTTATTTCCTGCATGTTAGACCCTGCAACAAGCATGTCATCTACATACAATAACAATATAATATAGCTGCCATCATTTTGCCATTTTAGATAAACACAATGATCAAAGTGACATCTAGTATAACCTTGTTCAGACATAAACTTGTCAAATTTTAGATACCACTGCCTTGGAGCTTGTTTTAAACCATACAAGCTCTTCTTTAACCTGCACACCAATTTTTCTTTCCCTTTTACCTCATATCCTTCTGGTTGCTGCATGTATATCTCTTCCTCCAAATATCCATGGAGAAATGTTGTCTTTACATCTAATTGTTCAAGATGTAAATATTCCGCTGCTACAAGACTTAAAATAGTTCTGATTGAATTCATCTTAACAACAGGAGAAAATATTTCATCAAAATCAATACCTTTCTTCTGTGCAAACCCCTTCACCACAAGTCTAGATTTGTACCTATGTTTTCCTCCATCTTCTTCCTTCAGCCTGTAAACCCATTTATTCTGCAATGTAGTTTTACCTGCAGGCAACCTGAATAAGTCCCAAGTCTGGTTATGCATTAAGGATTCCATCTCTTCTTCCATGGCTAGCTCCCACTTCTTCCTGCTTTCAACCTGCATTGCTATTCATAACATTCAGGTTCACTAGAATCAATCAACAATAAATAATATAATGAAGGAGAGTATCGTTCAGTGGGTCTACTTATCCTGGTAGATCTTCTAACACCACTTTCAGGTGTTTGGGGTGCCTGTTGCCATTGTGGTGGTTGCTGCTGTTGTGGTTGTTGATTATTATTATTTTTAGGCACCTTTACTTTTTCTGTTTTCTCATCAAGAAACGTGTATTCCTTGCTTTCTTTTTCCTATTTCTTTTCCTGCAACTGATTCTTATACAAGACCTTTTCATCGAATATTGCATCTCTGCTCCTAATGATTTTGTGATTTTATTAATCATATAAGCGATAACCAAAATCATTAACACCATATCCAATAAAGGTACATTTCTTTTATTTTGCCTCAAACTTTGTTTTGTTTTCTTTATTAATATGGACAAAGGCCTCACAACCAAAAGGCTTTAAAAAGGAGTAGCTTACCTTTTTACCTTTCCATGCTTCCTCTGGAATACCACCATCTAAGGAACTTGAAGGCCCTCTGTTTATTATATAAACAGCAGTATCTACAACATCTGCCCAAAATTGTAAAGGCAATCCTGCATGCAATCTCATGCACCTTGCACGCTCCATGATTGTTCTGTTCATTCTTTCTGACACACCATTTTCTTGTGGTGTTCTTGGAACTGTCTTCTCTCTACGAATTCCATGCTCTGACCAGTACCTATCAAACTCTTTGCTGCAATATTTACCTCCATTGTCTGATCTGAGACACTTCAACTTCTTTCCTGTCTCAATCTCAAGGAAAGCTTTCCATTTCTTGAAAGTATCAAATACATCAGATTTATTCTGAATACAATAAATCCATGTTTTTCTAATTGCATCATCAATAAAAGTAACATAATAACGAGAGCCACCGAGAGATGATACCTGAGCAGGTCCCCATACATCTGTATGCACAAGCTCCAATTTTTCGCTCTTCTTTTCTTTCCCAACTCTAAGAAATATGACTCTCTTTTGTTTTCCATAAATGCAATTTTCATAGAAATCCAAATCAACATTCTTCAAACCTGGCAACAAATTTCTTGAGTGAAGAATCTTCATCCCCTTCTCACTCATGTGTCCGAGCCTATGATGCCATAATTTTGCATCTTCTCCTTTGGAAGTTAAAGCATTAACAGAGTTAGAAATACCATTTCATAAATACAATGTACCAACCTTTTCGCCTTTTTCTATTACCAAGGCTCCTTTGGTGACCTTCCAAGCTTTATCTGTGAAAGTTGTAACACAACCTTCACCGCCTAACTGCCCTGTTGAAATCAGATTTTTCTTTAGATTTGGAACATGCATTACCTCCTTTCATAACCATTGGTTTCCATTCTGCTGTTTTACAAGAACCTTACCCATTCCAACAATTTTACAGGGTTTATCATCACCCAAACGAACTTGTCCAAAATCTCCTTGAACATAGTCATGAAAATTTTTCTTATCAGGTGTGGCATGGAATGAAGCCCCTGAATCTACAACCCAAGAATCAATAACATTTTCGAAAGAAATAATCAAAGCATCTTGTAACACATCACCTATCACATTTGCTTCATGATTTTTTTCTTGCTGTGTGTCTCCTTCTTTTCCCTTCCGAGATCTACAGTATTTCTTTAGGTGTCCTTTCTTTCCGCATTTCTAGTACACTATCCCCAATCTGGACTTGGATCTACCTTTCCTTGATTTACTGTGATATCCCGAGCTCTTTCCTCTTTCCATTCTTCTTCCCCTAGTCTCTACACTCAAAGAATTACCCGATGTCTCACTGGAGCTTTTCCATCGCATTTCCTCGCTAAGGATAGCACCGACAACATCATCAAAATTTAAAGTACTAGATCCAGAGACAGAGTTACTAATGGCCATTACTAAACCATTCCAACTCTCTAGCAATGAGCACAAGAATAACAGAGCTCTAACTTCATTATCAAATTTTACCCCTACAGAACTTAACTTACTGGTAACTGTATTAAAATCATTTAAATGGTCTGCAATAGATCCACCTTCCAACATCTTCATATTAAATAGTCGTTTCATAATAAATACCTTGTTTGAGGCCAAGGGTTTTTCATATAGTTTCTCCAATGTCTGCATTAAACCCTCTGTTGTTGTTTCCTTCAAAATATTGAAGGCGACTGATGCCGCAAGGCACAACCGTACTGTTCCGAGTGACTTTCTATCGAGACTGTTCCATTCCGCGTCTATCATGGCTGTCGACTTCTTTGTTTTTCCGCTCAATGGTAGGTACAGATATTTCTGATACAGATAATCTTCCATCTGCATCTTCCACAGCGGGAAGTTTTGGCCATTAAATTTCTCGACCCTAAACTTACCATCTTCTGCCATTGCTCCCACTCGAACCAGGAACCCTTCTTTCCTGCGAGTTTATCATCCAAATATACCTTCGGCTCTGATACCAGTTGTTTGAAAATTATATATTATGGAGCAAGGAAACACATAAAAATATGTGGAAAATACAAGCACACAAAACACATAAAACTAGAGAGACACAGATATACGTGGTTCACCCAGTTTGGGCTACTTCCACCTCGAACAGCCAGTCCTTCCTTTCTATTATCCAGCAAAAAATGAAGAGACAAAACCTACAGCAGATCCGTTGTAATATCCTTTGTTCTCTCTCACAGTCTCCCTATCTGTTTCTCGCTCTGTGAATACACAGCCACAATACAATACCCTCATAAAATCGAGGGGTTTCCTTCTAAGGAAAAAAACCCTAAACTAAACATAACTTCTACCATCAGATCATCCGTCTATGAATGGCCCAGATTGACTAGAAATTACTATACTTTTACAAGGAAATTTTACATCTGTTTTTAGCTTCGGGGGCGCTACCTCTGAAACGCCCTACCAAGGGGGGGCTCCGAAAAGCCCTGGACCCCCCACTGCAACGATTAATTACGGGCGGTGTTGCCGCCCATGTTAAAGGTACATGGGTCCAATGTTGTGATACAAAGTAAACAAGATAATCAGGCTCCACACCCAACATTCACTGCTACTCTTGGACAACGCAGTGCAACTCTACTGCTCTAGATTAGCATTAAGTGATGATTCTAGGTCATGCAACATTAGATTTCTATAATACTATAAAATATTTGATGCAATAATAGAAAGTGGAAACTCAATCATACCTTGATGGGCTTTGGGAACACCTTGTATGGCTGCAAGAGTCCCTTCCTCTACTATGTTGGCTCCCTCAACTACTGATGTTGAAGGTTGCTCCTCCAAGGTTGTGACAACACTGATACAATTCTCCTCAAGAGGTGGTGAGGACTTCTCTTCCTCTGATTTCTCTTTATCAAATCTCTTGATCACCCTTTGAGTGAAATCTACAAAAGAATATACTCTTTCATGTCTCACATGACTGAACCACCAATTTCTTTCTTCACCCTTCAAGTGCAGCGTTACAATATCCATTGCTTCTTTCTCTACCACTGGATGTAGTATGAAGAATGCACTAAGTCTTCTTGCCCAAGATTTTGCTGCAGATGTCCCATCAAAAGTGGACAGTAGAAACCTATTGCCCTTGATTTCTCCCTTGCTGTAGGGTCTCCTCTCTTCCTTCAGTTGAATGAACTGTGGGAAGGCTAGAGTTTCCTTGAAGGCTCTAGGTTGATACTTGTACTCAACAAGGTATTCACTTAGAATCTAATGAGCCAAGTGTCCTCCATGCTTCTTGTCTTCTTCTTTATGAGAATAGGAAGTGCATGGTCCTTCCTCTTATCCTTCTTCTATCTTCTTAACCTCCTTGGAGAGGTTCTTTATAGATCTGAAAAGTGATGAGATTAATCTCATTCTCCCCATCATTCTGATCTTTCTCCTTCTAATAGTTGGAACTCACAGGCTAAGCCAAAGATCATGCTTTGATACCACTGTAATATCCCCAAAATGGGGCTACTAGCAAGGCATGCTTGAAAAACACATTTTTCAGGAATGTATGCTACAGGATTGGAAAGCAGCCCTTAGATCCCTTAGATATGACAATTTAATACTTGAATCCAAGAGGGATTAAAAAAAAAATTCTTCTAGTTGGGTTGAACAGGTCTCCCCACACCTAGTGAAGTTGGAAAATGCCCAAAGAAGGGGCTGCAACAATACAAAATAACTCTGCCCAGAAAATAACGTGTTTCAGCGCAATATATGCAGAAGATCAATATAATGGTTCATTAATCACTTATACATCAGAAAATTAGGTTTATAATAGGGCCCATATAATGTACAAGAGAAAAATAAAGAACTTTGATGAAGAATTCCTCAAGAATGAGGTGCTACAATAATGTATTAGGTTTTAAGAAAGCTTGGCAATGTTATATTATGAGTTGAAATAGTTGTACATTACATATCAGATCTAGAATAGATCTTTGTGTGAAATATTATATCCATATTTGATATGCACACTAGAAGAGTTCCTCTATACATTCCCCTTGGGGTTTTGAGCAAAACATGAGATACAAAGAGTATATCTGAGATCTAAAGTTGCAGATCTACAGAAAGATTCAGAATTTCTGAAGTAAATATAATAAAAAATAAGATCAGATCTGAACAGAACATGGATCAGAAATCTAATCCATGGATCACCACAGTGAAGGGAAGAACCCCAAACACCAGAGATCTCTCCTCCAAAAGTATGCCAAAACTCCCTCCAACACTGCTCTTGCAAATAACGTAGTTATGGGATAGAAACTGCATTTTTTACTCTAGCAATGGTTTGGCTTGATGCCAAGATCTAAATATGCAACTCCAATAATCTAATACTCTCTTATCAGGAGGATAGAAGTCTCTCCCATTGAAAATAGGCACCAGAATGGCCTAGATATGAATAGATCTAGCCTCCACTTGTTGTAGCTTACAAGGAAAACCAAACCCTCAACAGGATCTACACTGTAGTTAGAAGATGTAGCTTGGCCAAATGCCTAATAGTGGACAATATCAGCAAGAATCCTTCAAGAGCTACTCAATGGAAGGGGTGGGATTCCTGATTAGGAACACCCTAGTGCTAAACAGCACTATTCTCTATTAAACAACCAAGATAATAAGAAATGTCTAAATAGATAATATCTTCAGAAATATCATAATCATGAACAACCTTCCCTTGATTTCCTTCTCTTCCTTTTATAAGTTAGAAATCTTGCCAAACCCTAAACCATCTCAATGATTTAGCTCTAATCACATGAGTAGCCTCCATCTAGAACTGCGTTGTGCATCTAGCAGGTACATTGCATCTAGACAGCACTGAGGATTTGGTCCTGTTGACCTAGTCAATTGTCACAATCCCTTTCACACATAAGGGGGTTTTATTAAGGTAGCCCAGATTTAGCCTTGTTCACATGAGGCATTGATTTATTTTGTTGATTTAGGAGTTTTATTGATTCTGCTTTACAATTTTATTCATGAAAACAGGAAGAAAAAAAAAATTGGATATTCCTATTAGCTTGGTCTAATTAGGAATATTACACCAGAATTTAAAAATTGGGAGAAAATATTTTTTTTCTCCAAATGGAAAATACTCAAAAATGAAATGGAAATTCTAAAAAAAATTAATTAAAGTCAAAAAGTGATGGGGATTCCACTTACCAAGGAAGCTATCCACTAAGAAAAATTGATGGAGAGTCCACTTACCAAGGAATCTATCCACCAAGAAAAAATTTGATGGTCCTCAAGCACAATGAATGGTCTAGAAAACACACTTTTTGAGCAAGTAATTTGAGTTATAAGATTGGTTGGGGATTTTGGTTAAGTTTTAGCTAGCGATAATTTTCAAAGGGACCACCCATAACTCCATCATTAAGTTTCCAATCAACCCAAACACCATTTGTTGCAAAACATCTCTCTCCTTGAGGATTAGTGCAGTGGATCAAAGGGAGTTTGATTTTCTTCAACGGGATCTAGTCATTTTACTTTGGGATTACCACTTGTCACTTGGAGATGGATTATTTCATTGGGATCTCCTCCCAATTTTTATTTAAATTGAGGCTTTGGTTCATCATTTGAAACATTGTAAGACTTAGATCTACTAGGTTAGCATCTCTACCAGAAATTTGTATTCTATTTTCTCATGATATAATAAAGAGACTTTGGGGCTTATTCTATGTGGTATTATCCTTATTTTCAAGTATAATCGTTTCATTTTTGCTTAATTCTCTATTTGTTCTAAAATTTAATTGTTATTTCCATTTTCCATGGTTTGGATCTATTATTTGTATGATACCTTACATTAATATTTGGGTTTATAGGACCACTCTAGAACTAAAAGCGCTAGAGCATTTTTGGTTGAACCCCTAGTCTTCTTTTTCATTATGTAATCTATCTCCTTGTGGATCTAACAATTTTTTCATCAAGTGCATAGAAGATCTATTTTTCTGAAACAGATCTTGAGCGTGGGGTAAGTTCTTGGCTAAGCAAACTCACTCTCAAGGAAGAGAAACGAGCAAGGATCCACATTGAGTTATTTCCTCAAAAATTTGATCAAAAGATTTAGAAGGGGGTCTGCACCTAGATCTCTAATATATCTCATTTTATAAATACACTACTACTTATTTTATGTGCTTTATTAGTGTTGGAACAAGGTCTCCTGCAAGCTGCGAATCTGGTCCATTTTGTATTATTTTTATTATAATTAGTCTAGCGCAGGGGTTTTGGGGTGAGTCAAAGCCCCTAATACATTGTAAGCGGGCCAAGGGTAGACCAAGAGTCCGCAAACTATGGTTTGTGGACCATTGGATGCGTAGGCTAAAGTACTATATATAGTTGAACCTTTTTTATTCAATAGGTAGGAATGAATAGAGATTGATGCTAAGTGCGAACTGATAGATATGGGATTGGGTTATTGGGTTAGGACTCCTGTTATCTGTGTGCACGGAGATCCTTTGTCCGACTATGTGCGGACCCTGCTGGCTGTGTGCGCAGGTGGGTTTTTGGGTATGTAAGAGAATTTTTGATAAGTAATATATGCAAATTATTGTGGATATCTGATGTTGTTTGATCTATCTGGTTATGGTTATTGTGGACTCAAATTATATGTGATTCTATTATGAGCTGCGAATGATATGTGTTTATGAGCTGTGGATTATCTGTGTTATGATAACTGTATCTGCAATATATTTAAGTCCGCTGCAAATATATTGTTTTATGCTTATACTTGCCTATCTGCACATGGATGCGAGCCTGTTATATAAGTTTGGTAAAAATGTACTCTAGTTAATCATTAAAATTCCTGTGAACGACCTATGACTCAGTAGATCTAATAGCTACTGAACGGTTCGACTTACCTGCTCTCTCTCTTAGGGTGCGGAAACCTAGTTCCAGCACCCACCCATACTACTTCGGGTGAGACTTTGGCCTACGCAAGCAGGTCACTGCCGAAAGGGCCAATAGTATAGGGGTTTGTTGGCAAACCTTAACCTCCGAACCTGGGTCAGGACCCCTCAAGCCAACAAATGGTTCCATTACCGGGATCGAGAGAATTTTGAGAGAGGGATCGGGTAATGCCAAGGCCATACTAGAAACCTGAAATAAAATAAATTGATGAATGGTTCGAATGGCAAGTTCAGGAATTCGTAGTGAAATAAAACCGCAGTAAGAAGTTGACCACTGAAAAGTGGAAAAATAAGTATATTTTCATAGAGATCTATGAGATATTCTTTGTAACCATTGCGATCGAGCTCCAAGAGTGGCTCGCAAGGTTGGTCAAATTTTAGAAGTGTTGGAAGGATGAGCAGGTTACATAGTGGACCCCAAAATTAATCCAGCAGTTAGAGAAGGCTGATAACACCATCACTCGCATCGTAGACCACTGGGTGGACAGTGTGCTAGGAGGATTCATGACGGAATTTTCCATCGATCAATTCGTCTCCTAATCCGAAGAAGAGTGAAGATTCCTCAAAATATTTAGGGGTAAGTTTCTGAAGACTTTACAATTTTTTATTAAGATATTACTGTGTGAAAAAATTATTCTGTTTAGCCACACCGAATGAATGACTTCTGATCTAGACGAGAGTATGACGCGAAGTGGAAAATACTATTAGACCAACCTAGAAGGAGGTAGATCTGTCTATAGCCCGATAAGCGAAGCAATTGCGCAAAGTCCTCCAGCCACACCACTTCCAAACCAGCATAGGGGTAATAATTCACCTACACCCCCACCACCAAAAGACGACATGGTTGCACACATGAAATTGCCTACCTTTAAGGGTTTGGGAGATGAGGACATGGAGCAATTCTAGTTTTTCGTAGAATCGGTATGGACTACGCAGAACATAGCTAGTGACGCAGTGAAGAGGGCATAGATGTCCCTTGTGTTCAAAGGAAGAGCATTGGATTGGTACATGGGATACATTGGACGGCATGCAAACTCAACCATCAAAGAGGTCAAGAAAACCTTAAAACAACAATTCAAGAAGCCTAAGTCCTATTCTCAAATAGTGGTCAATCTAAAGGATTTCAAGCAAGGGCCTTCTGAGTCTGTATGAGAGGCCGATGAATGGCTGAAGAAGGTGATCAGGAAGGAGGATTTCAATATGACAATAGACAGCACAAGGAGTGGTTCATTGCTATGTCGTTGCCTCACCTATGCGTACCTATGGGTCACCAGACTTTCGAATCACCAGAAAAATCTCTAGAGGTTGCTATGAAGTTAGAATTTGCGCCCAGAGACAACGCCCAGCTAGGCGTCCATCAGATCCAAGGAAAACTAGAGACGATGCAAATGGAGATCAAGAACCTGCAAAAGGAGCGAGGCATAGAGGCTAGCCCAGAAAGATGGTGCATATGTTGCAGGACGAATGGTCACACCAAGGATAACTGCCCACTGTTAATGGACTACATAAAGGCTGGGGGACCTAGTCCTCTATGCCCTAGAGAAGTGGCAGGACCAAGTGTTCTGGAACTATGGTGTTGTTGTTCCTTGAGAAACAATTCCTTGCTGTGTAAAGGAATCTGTGCTCAAGACATTAAATATTATGTCACAAACAAGTGTATATCTATCTCTGTTTATTAAACCTTCAAATATTAATAATATAATCTCCAAATATAAAACCCCTACAAGTTCTGCAATGCCATGTTCTCTTTATGCTGAAGTGAATGAATGGAAGAAAAAGAAAGAAAAGGATTTCAATTTGATATGCTGCTTAAAACAGAATCTACCATTATAAAACCCTGAAGAAGTGAGCAACAATAAAGTTAAAATAGAGCAGCACCCATTAAGGATGTTTAACTCTTAGATACACAGATATCAAGAGACCTGCAGCTAAAATCACTCTATTTTATTCATAGATATGGAAACGAAATGAAAACTGGAAAACTATTCAACATAGATAGAATGAAGGAAACTTGCAAAACTTTTCATTGATTCAATATTTTTCAGTACAAAATTAGGCTTCAAGGTCCAAAACTCGGAACCCTCATCTTTCTTCAAATTGTCCTTTAATACAGTATCACAAGACAGTTTCCAGTAATGAAACTGATTCTAACTGCTCCAAATAATTCTAATTGCTTAAACCACTAACTGTTATGGAAGCACATGCTTCGGAAAGTCCTATTACATTTACATAGTTTTGAAAAATAAAATGAGAATTTTAAAACTCCTAATCTATGAGAACATCTAGTCCTGAAGCTATTGCTGAATCAACGGCTGCTTTTGATTGAGCCATTGGGATCTCTTTTGTTGTATCCACGGAAATTTTTTTGCATTTTTTCCAAAGTTCACCTTGAGTTGTAGAAGCGTTCTTGTAACTAAGATATTCCAATCTAAATGCAACAGCCTGACTGTGAGTAAGTCTTTCTGTGAAGATTGTTTTAACCATCCATAGCAAGTTGAAATGCCTCTGCAAAAAGTTAAATATTGTTTCTCCCCTTAAAACTTGAGTTTTTTCGTGCCTGCTATCTGCCCCGCTTTTTGCCAGTGTTAGTGCATCTTCATAAAACTTCCACGTCAAAATATTTCCCTTTTCTGTCCAACATGATGGTAAACTTGTCCTGATCAATTTATCAAATGTTATGTCAAACTTCTTTACTACCTCCTTTATTCCCAGTAACCTTTTATCTGCTACTTGTCGAAGATTATTCTTAATTATCATCTTATTGACTTCTTCAGCGTAAAAATATATGTCTTGTATTTCCATATCTTCTAACTCCTCATCTGATTTGGAATTGATAAAATCTATAAAAATTTTAGCCCAATTTTCTCTTTTCATGACCGTTTTCGTTTCAGACAATATCTCTTCTTCATGCTCTGAAATGAGGCGTTTTTCCTTAGCAATTATATTTAGGGAATCCCAATTGGATTTTATTTCAGAAATTATTTCGCCCCAGATGATATCTTTAGCTCTTAACAGTGAGATATTACCTTTTAACTTTTCCTTGAGATCTTTAATTTCGTCCTCAGCCTTTTGTAACTTCTGCTTGTTCTCATTCGCTTTATCTTCCCATGCTCGCATGATCTTGGTAGTTATTTCCAACTCTGATTGAACCTGCTTATGATCTCGTTCTACTAACTTTAATTCGGTGATGAGCTGAACAACTTGTGCTTGAGGATCGAAATCAGCATCACCTGTAGGCGAAATAAAAGTGCAAGTGTGGTTTTCAATATGGTTCTGTAATGAGATAGCAGTCTGTTTTAATTTATTCAATTCTTCATCCTTCTGCAACAATTGTTGACGCAGCTCCTCTTTTTCTTTCTCCACTTCTGCTACTTCAGCAGCCATTGAATGCTCTGTGACTGGTAATTTTAACTTTTTCCTCAATGAGGATATTTCCATTTCTGCACTTTTCATGAGTTTTTGAACTGCAGCTTTATCATTTGGATCTACACCTATTTTCATAATGATCTTCTTCAATTCTTCATTTTGAGTCGACAAAGCTCTTGAATTAGCTTTCTCCATCTTGATCTGTTTAATAACTTTCACAAGCATGTTTTCAGCCTTAATTTCTGTGGCATTAGTCTTGGTTAAATCATTAACAATCAACTGCCCGATCTGCATATGAAGATTCATTTTATCCCATAATGGAATCTTTTTAACATCCATAACTATGCTTACTTCATTAAAACTGCTCGAAGATCCAAGGGACATTCCAGTTGGATATGTCAGAGCCATCCTAAATTGATCTTTTTCGAGGTCCATTACAGTCAATAACCTGGTCTGATCTACAGCTACGTGATGCTCTACCTGAGCTTCTACAGTAGCTTTTATCCTTTGATTCTTTTCCTCAATCTGTGTAAATATCTGCTTGACTGAAGGTGTGCTCTCTGGATAGAATTCATGTCCTCTGGGAGAGGAAGGGACATTTTGTTCTTCATTGATATGAAAGGTAAAACCAGGTGAGTTGGAAGAATGATCCTCGGCCAATTTGGTCCTCTTTTCTTCCCTGGGCTCTTCATCATCTACTTCAACCACATCTTCCCTACCTCTTTTGTTTGCCTTTTCAGTAATAAGAGGCGTTTGAATGCTCATTTTTGACATGTTCATTTCGCCTGGGTTGGCTAGCTTCTCCTGATCAGGTCTGCTTACATGAGAGAACGCAACATAGCCATTTTCAATTCTTCTCTGAGAAATTACTCCATGCGGATCATAAGACGACTTCTCACCTAGTAGCAACTGCGTCTCTTCCAATATTTTAGAAACATCATCTAAAGCTTGCCTCGTATTGACCACGAAAGGTCCTACACTCATAGGTAATTTAAACATAAAGCCTTTCTTCTTGGGAAGAAAGTGTACCTGATCCACATTAAGGCTCTGTCTTATGAATTCCAAGGCGAAGAACCGCATGGGTTCAAAAGTTGGAAGCCTATAGGGTTCAATGCTAGCTCCATACAACCTTATCTCTGAATATTCTTCGAACACAAACCAGTCTCCAAATCTGCAACTTGGTCCTAGCTGTAAGAACTCCCGGGCTTTTGGTAGAAAACATGGAGGAGGAACTCCATTCAAAATTTTATAGGCAATAGACATATAATGACTAGCAAACTCAAATAGCCCTGCTTCATTTCCTTTTTTTCTGGTCATATCAGTCCAAAATAACACAGATTTCTTTTGCCTATTGACATCAACTATATTCAATCCCAAACTCATAAATTCTTCGACATTCTGATACAAAAATAACAGTATTAGCAATGATGGGAATCAAGAAACCCAGAAGTTTTAAAGCTATTAATTGAGAAATTCAATAAATTTCCCGCCGTAAAGACTTAATGTCCATAACGACCGTTCAAAGCATGAGTACGTACATTCCCAAACTAATTTATCTGTCACTGTCATTGTTCTCGCCAAAATTTAAATGGCAACTTAAAATCGGTCTATACCTACCGAACGCTTCCAAAACTAACTAGTTCTCCTTCAAACCGAGCTCTTTATTGATCAAATGACATACACAGACTAAACTCTTCATCTGAAAGGTCTTCAAAAGCACGAGCCAATGAATCTTCGGAAAACTGCAATGGTGACTCACTTTCGGGACAGCATAATGCCTGTCGAATTAGTTGCGTCAACACCCTGAGAACGTTTTCTCCCAGCGAGTTCATGATGAAACACTTACCAGGGTACATTGAAGAAACCAGCCATGATATGAATTCGGGAAAAAAGTGGGTTTTTGGGATACAGGCTGCCAAAACACCGGAAGTTCTCATGGCGGAAAACACTGGGGATTTCTCGACATTGAGGGTCACTTGGTGACACAATAAGGGATGATTGATAGAGGACAAGGTGTCGTGGACGTATTTTTCGCTGTCCAGGAGGGGACTGAGGTTTGAAATACCAGATAGGGAGACTCGCTTTGCCATGGCTGATAGGGGATAGAAACAATTCGTGCGATAGCAGACAATGCAAAGGTGGCAAGAACACGGTTCAAAGGTAAAAACAACCACGAATAGATGAAAATGGGATAAAAGAACCCTTTTAACAGCTAGGAAAATCCGTAATAAATGCCAACATGACGTGAAAAAGTCGTTAGGACAGCTGTCGTCCACCTCACCAGATGACATCACCGCGAGGGGTCCTGGAGTACGGTAGCGAACTTCGACCGGCACCCCCCGCAGTTATTCACAACCGTCGATCACGGCTCACCCACGATCTGACCAGTCAACTGCGGGGGGTCCAAATTGTATAATGTACGAGAACTTCATATCCCCGCAATTGATCACTCGACAAGGTTCCTTAGCAATCGCTACTTCCGCTCGGGAAGTTGCTCGAATTTTACACTTGAAATCAAATCACACTTTCAACTTAGTTGCATCAAGCTTTTAAAATTGCATTGAACTTGCGAAAATACTTTTTTGTTTTCATGATATATATGCATGACCTTATATTATAATAGTATACGCATTTTTTTTTTTTTTATATTTTAAAATAAAACGGAAAAAGGAGACGCAAATGATCTACAAATATCCGGCTCCACCGTATAGTTTTTGCTACTAAACATTAAGAACTACAACCACGTTCACGGCATGGATTCACATATTGCTTGATGAAAAATATACAATGATCACACCGGATATATACAATGATGGTGAAATATTTCTTCAGTTCCGGAAATAATGCTTTAGATATTGCCCATTCACAGGCATATCTAGTGCTTCTCCTTCAAGATTTTCCAGCGTGAAAGTTATTCATCCTGACTTCATTGATTTTGAATGGACCATGCCACAAAGGATAAAATTTTCCGTGTTTCCCTCTGTCTTCCCTTCGGGTATCCCACCTTAATACCAGGTCTCCCTTCTGAAAGATGATCTCTTTTGCTTTCCTGTCAAATATTGTCTTCATTTTCTGCTGATAAGCAAGAAAATTCTCCCGAACTTTATCTCTGCTTTCACTTAGCTCCATTACATTATTCATCCTTCTAATTATGGCATTGGGTTCTGCTTGAGCTTCTGGAAGGAAAGAAATCACAGGCTTCACCAGCTGGGTGGGAAATAATGCCTGAGTCCCATATACTAGTTCGTAAGGTGACTTACCAGTGGATCTTCTAGTGGTCATCCTCGTCGCCCATAACGCAAACACTAGCTTTGAGTCCCAATTCTTTTGGTTTTCATTTATTGTCTTCTTCAGAATTTTAACCAATGTTTTGTTAGAAGACTCTGCCAATCCATTCCCCTGTGGATGACAAGCTGTAGAGTGAGACAATATCACGTTGTAAGTCTGACAGAAATTAATAAACCTTAGTGAGCTGAAAACTTGGGCATTATCTGTCACAATATTTACTGGACATCCAAACCTGCTAAAGATGTTTTCTTCTAGAAACTTCATAACAACCAAATCATTCACCTTCTTAGTGGGGATTGCCTCCACCCATTTGGTAAAATAATCTGTAGCAGTAAGGATCCACTTGAACTGCCCACTAGATGGTGGATTGATTTCTCCAATGAAATCTAATTCCCATTTTCTGAAAGGTTCTTCAACAAAAATAGGAAGAAGAGGTAAAGGAGCTAATTTTTTCTTTTCTGCAAACACCTGACATTTTTGACAGCTTCTGACCGCTTTATAAACATTAGCAAACATAGATGGCCAGTAAAAACCTGATTTGAAAATTTTATGAGCAGTTACCTTCCAACTGTAGTGTCCTCCACACAAGCATTCATGATATTCTTTGATTACATCTGAAACTTCCTCCTCTGTCAAACACAGCAATAATACACCAGTGGGATCTTTCCAGTATAGCTTTGCTTCGATTATGACATAAGGTTGAGCCTTAAGCCTTAAGGCTCTGTATTTAGTTCTATCTATGGAAGGAGGACAAGAAAGAAAGCATAAATAATGAACAATGTCCTTGTACCAACCTGAGCAGAGAAAATTATATTTAATTGCTGGCTTTGGCTGATTTTTCTCTGTTTCTCCATTGACTTCCTCTACAGGAGCCAACAAATTAATTCCCACTGCTTGGAAATTTGACTCTGTTAATAATTTGACCAATCCTAATCCTTTAACAAGTTTGGTTAGTTTCACATCCAAGTCATATTCTTGGATTTTAGCAATCCATTTGCCCCTTTTTCCCTCCACATCACTCTGGACTAGGACATCCTTCACAGCTGAATAAGGAACGTATGCCAAGACTTGAGAATGAACAATATAAGTTCTGAACGCTTTTAGTGCTTTCACCAGAGCGTATACTTGTTTCTCCAATATATTATATTTCAATTCTGCATCTCGAAGAACTTTACTAAAATATGCTACAGGTTGTTCATACCTTTCTTCATTTCTCTGTAATAACACAGCAGCAATTGTTGAAGCAGACGCAAATGAGAAAATTTGAAATGGCTTCAAATAATCTAGACTAATTAAGACAGGCACTTCCTTTAAAGCTTCTTTGATCCTTTGAAAATATTCCCTTGCTTCTTTGTCCCATTTCACCTCAGAATTATTTTTCAACATATCTGTTATCTGCTTAATGATCTCAGCATAGTTGGGAACAAATCTTCTTAAAAATTTAATTTTTCCAAGAAATCTCTGAATATCCTTCTTACTCCGAGGCAGTGGAATTGACTGTATTGCTTCAACCCTTGCTGGATCAATCTTTACTCCTTGTTTTGAAACAATATGGCCCAGCAATTTACCCTCCTCCAAAGCAAATAAGGACTTCTTAGGATTTAGCAATAACCCAAACTTTCTACATTTCAGAAAGGCTTTCTGCAAATGTTGTAGATGTTCTTCATCAGATGTCGAAAAAATTGTGACATCATCCAGATAAATAACCACAAACTCATCTCCTACTAATGCAATATCCATCGCTCTTTGGAATGTGGCTCCTGCATTCATTAGGCCAAATGGCATCCTAGCATACATGAATGTTCCCCAAGGCGTAGTAAAAGCAGTTTTCTTTTGGTCTCCTTTCTCCACAGCAACCTGGTTATACCCTGAAAAACCATCAACCATTGATAATCTACCAGCCCCAGTCACTTTCTGTAAGACGAAATCCATTTTCGGCAGAGGGTAATTATCTTTCAATGAAGCCCGATTCAAGTTCCTGAAATCTACACACAACCTTATCTCTCCGTTTTTCTTTCGGACTAGTACAAGATTGGAAACCCAATCCGAATATCTGAGAGGAACAATTATTTTAGCCTGAAGTAATTTCTTTATCTCTTTTTCAATTGGAGCCAACAATAATGGATTGATTTGTCTAAGCTTTTGTTTATGCGGTTTGACTCCATCTTTCAGTGGGATTTTATGTTGTATGATACTCTGATCATACGTCTTCAGATCATCATAAGACTAGGTGAATACATCTTTAAATTGTTTGAATAGATCAATGTACCTTTCTTTATAATCCTGGGGGACTCCTTTGAACAACTTGATCATTTTAGGCTCATGTTGAGTTCCTAAATTACAATCTTCCACATTCTCATCTTCGTTTGCTTTCTTCTGACTCACTGCCACGTCATTTTCATCAAACAGTCTTTCAAGAGGCACCAAGCCTCTTGGCAAAACATTGTCTTTCAACTGAATAATCTCCTGTCCACCAATATTTGTTTTCAGATTCTTACCAGCCAAATTATTTTCATCAGTTTCCAAATCAATCTGATGATCTTCAAAATCATCAATCATCAACAAAAATTGCTTGATCTGTTCATCGTCCTCAAAGACCTGCCAATGTTTAATGTTGTCAGGGATTGACGGTCTATGTCTCATCTCAATTTCATACCTTAGTCTTGGATTGATAGGAGGCTTGAATGTACTGGCTGCGACCGCCAAAGAATCAGCCATTATATTTTCTTCCCTTGTTACAAACTGAAGTTGAAGGCTTCAAAGTAATTTTCAATCAAATCCCAGACTTCATTCCTGTATGCCCTTAACCTGGGATGTTTAGTTTGACAAAAATTCTTTATTTGTCTTATAATTAATTCAGAATCACCGAACACAGTTATAGACTGAATTCCCATGTGCTTAGTTGTCTGCAAACTAATGATTAATGCTTCATACTCTGCAACATTATTAGTGGACTCAAACTCCAATTTGAAAGAGAAAGGCACAAGGTTACCTTCTAGAGAAACAAGAATGAAACCAGCTCCCGTGCCCTCTTTTGAAAACGCACCATCGAAATAACACTTCCAGGGCTTGTTTGAATGCATCTCCTTATGTACAACTACTGAAGGGAGCTGCCCTTGCGATTCTTCAGCAAATTCTGCATCTTCATGCAGCATGAAACAAGAGAGGTCGTCTTTCTCTTGGCCATAAATTGGTGAATTACCTGCATCTTTCTTAGTGGCAGTTGTTTGAAACCTAGTTTCTCTATACAACCTTCTTTCTTCCCCATTGAAAACAGAAATGATAGCATATGTGAAATCTAGCTTCAAAACTCCTCCTAGCTTTGCTCCCCACGATCTAGATAATAACATACCAAATCTGGCTGGAATATCAGCCACTACCACATCCATCATAATGCCCTTGGCTGGGATTTGAGCCAAAGACACAACCATATCCTTAATGAGACCCACACACTTCACCCTCTTTGAATCAAAATAATAAAGATCCCGGTATGGCTTAGTGATTTGCAGATTCAATTCTTTCATCACACACAGTGGCATCAGATTGTGGGATGCGCTAGAATCTAACATACAATTATGCAAAACAAAGTCGTGTAACAGAAGTGAAATATAGAAAGGAGGGATAGATGAATCTACCTCTTCAACATGAGGCCCAAATGTAACCACTAGTTTTTCTTCTTACAGATTAACTATATCACCGACTTCATCAGACTGAGATATATTGATAAATTCAGCAATCTCTTTCTTATAACCAGGTGTTTTCATTAATTCAAGAAGAGGAACTTGAATTTTCACTTTTTCCAATTCTTTTGCCAAACTGAAAGTTTGATTTGATTTTGTCAACTTTTTAGGCTCTTCTTGATCTTTCTTGGAACTTGGATTTTGATTAGGAACAGTGACCACTTTCTCCAAAATATTAGAATCTCTAACGTTCGTTTGAGAAGCATCGGCTTGCAGCTTTTCCTTCTCTCTTTCTTCATTCATGGGCTTTTTCCCCTTATCTGATTTCTGAGTCTGGTCTTTCTGTAATGGAGTCGCCACTGGAGCAGGCACTGATTCTGGTTCTTTTTCTTCATCCTCTTGAGTTCTTAGTCTCTTCTTTGACCTTAAATCATACTTTCTATGTAACTCGGATTGCATGAAGTCTGTAAACTGTCTGCAGTAATCATCCATCTCTTCTTGATCAATTGACATATCACTTTCTTCCGCTCCTTCTTCCTCAACTTCTTCTTCTATTTCATCACCTTCCATGTACACAGCGGAAATTCGAGCATCATCCTCTCTTTCAACATCATCATCTACTGAACGGGATGGAGCCGCCTCTATATACAAAGGTGCTTGTACCTGATCTAGATCTTTCTTCTCTCTTTGTAGAATCTGCAGAGGATGTTTTTTAAATTGGGGATTAAAAACCCCTCTATTCTGTCTTGCAGGCTTACTATCTATTTGCAATTTCACCAATTTATTGGATAGATTTTTTATGACCTTAGTCATATCATCAATTCTTTGTTCTTGAGCTAAGGTTTCTTCTTTAGCTTTTCCTTTATCTTTAACTTTACCAGCAGTGGACATATTAGCCTCAATCTCCAGAGCATCAGTTTGAATCTGCTCCAATGTAGGTGACCTCCTTTCCCTCAATGTGAAACTGAATTCTGGTTCAAATGCACCAACAAAAACAACCCTTGCACCAATAGGAGGGGGTTTCATTTCAACAGGAAAACTATTATACACTTTATTAAATCTTTTCACAAAATCTTTCATGCTTTCATCAAATTTCTACTTTATTGCATTGGACTCTGTCAAAGAATAGCCATGGTCCCTTTTTTCACCCCATCTCTCAGTGAAACGCGTTTCTAGGGTATCCCAATAATTTATGGTACCATTAGGCAATCCTTTAAACCATTTCCTTGCCTCTCCACTTAGAGACTGAACAAAAAGTCTCATTACAACGTCCAAGTGTTCAACATTTAAATTCTCGGCAAATGTGCAAAACAGGGGCAAGTGCTGTTCTGCAGTTATTTCGTCTTCACCAGTAAATCTAGGGAGTAACTTGAGATACTCCTGAGTCATATCATGCAGTGGTTGGGCTAGATTTAATGGTGCATATCTATTCATCAAGAAAGCAGGGGCTGCAGGGACTGCCATGTTTACGCCCGGGTTAACTGCTCCTTGAGCGGGGGTAAAATGAATACCAGTTGTAGGTAGGGATGAATGAGGTGAAAGAACTGATATAGGAGTTGGAGTATGAATGATTGCAGAAGATATGGAAGCTATATGGGGCTAAGTTTCTATAAAAGGAAAAGACACAAACTCCAAAGATTGCTCTTCTAATGTGGGTTCTTGAAAACGAACGGGTGATGGTGATGATTCTTCTTCCGAGAAAATGAGTTTCTTGGAAGCTTTCTTGGATGAGAAAATGTGTGAACTGCTGCCTGGTGCGAGCAGTGTAGTTTCAGGTGTATCTAATATTTTTGGTTTCTGGCCCTTCTTTGAAACAAGCTTCTCAGGATCAGACAAAACATGAACTTTTTGCTGAGAGGTATCTGACCTCGTGTGAGGTTTCTTGGGAGCCAGAGCTATTTTCAAACAAACACAGTGTACTATTTCCTCCTCTCTGAACAACCAGAGGAAATGTAAAACAAAACCCAGGGAAAATCTTCGAATCTTCGGTCCCCGGCAACGACGCCAATTAATGTTGTTCCTTGAGAAACAATTCCTTGTTGTGTAAAGGAATCCGTGCTCAAGACATTAAAGATTATTTCACAAAAAAGTGTATATCTGTCTCTGTTTATTAAACCTTCAAATGTTAATAATATAATCTCCAAATATCAAACCCCTACAAGTTCTACAATGCCATGTTCTCTTTATGCTGAAGTGAATGAATGGAAGAAAAAGAAAGAAAAGGATTTCAATTTGATATGCTGCTTAAAACAGAATCTACCATTATAAAACCCTAAAGAAGTGAGCAACAATAAAGTTAAAATAGAGGAGCGCCCATTAAGGATGTTTAACTCTTAGATACACAGATATCAAGAGACCTGCAGCTCAAATCACTCTATTTTATTCATAGATATGGAAACAAAATGAAAACTGGAAAACTATTCAACATAGATAGAATGAAGGAAACTTGCAAAACTTTTCATTGATTCAATATTTTTCAGTACAAAATTAGACTTCAAGGTCCAAAACTAACTTCATCTTTTCCTTGAAATTTTTCCTAAATACAAGATTGCTATGATGCTAATGTAGTAATGAACTCGATTTTGAATCATCTAACTAATTCTAATTGCTTAAATCACTAGAACTGTGTGAAGTATGCCTAAAGTCCTATTGATAATACATACTTTGAAAAGCCAAAGCATAACTAAAACTCCAATTCATGAGAATACATCCTTAGCTCCAAGTTAATGCTTGTTCCAATGTCGCTGATTTGTTAAAAGAGATCTTTGTTTAATCTGTCTAAAAGCTTTGCATTTTTCCAAAGCCTACCTTTATTTACAGCGTTATTGTAATCAAGATATTCCACCAAAGAATGCAATACCAATGGAGTAAGTATTTCACAAGAGTGTTTTATCCATCCATACAGACAAATGCCTCTGAATAAGTTATTGATTGTTTTCCTGAACTTGAGTTTTTACCGTTATTCTGCCTCGCTTTTTTACAGTATCTGCAAAACTTCCACGTCAAAATATTTCCCTTTTCTATCCAACATGATGGTAAACCTGTCCTGATCAATTTATCAAATGTTATGTCAAACTTCTTTACTACCTCCTTTATTCCCAGTAACCTTTTCTCTGCTACTTGTCGAAGATTATTCTTAATTATCATCTTATTGACTTCTTCAGCGTAAAAATATCTGTCTTGTATTTCCATATCTTCTAACTCCTCATCTGATTTGGAATTGATAAAATCTATAAAATTTTTAGCCCAATTTTCTCTTTTCATGACCGTTTGCTTTTCAGACAATATCTCTTCTTCATGCTCTGAAATGAGGCGTTTTTCCTTAGCAATTATATTTATGGAATCCCAATTGGATTTCATTTCAGAAATTATTTCACCCCAGATGATATATTTAGCTCTTAACAGTGAGATATTACCTTTTAACTTTTCCTTGAGATCTTTAATTTCGTCCTCAGCCTTTTGTAACTTCTGCTTGTTCTCATTCGCTTTATCTTCCCATGCTCGCATGATCTTGGTAGCTATTTCCAACTCTGATTGAACCTGCTTACGATCTCGTTCTGCTAACTTTAATTCGGTGCTAAGCTGAACAACCTGTGCTTGAGGATCGGAATCAGCATCACCTGTAGGCGAAATAAAAGTGCAAGTGTGGTTTTCAATATGGTTCTGTAATGAGATAGCAGTCTGTTTTACTTTAGTCAATTCTTCATCCTTCTGCAACAATTGTTGACGCAACTCCTCTATTTCTTTCTCCACTTCTGCTACTTCAGCAGCCATTGAATGCTCTGTGACTGGTAATTTTAACTTTTTCCTCAATGAGGATATTTCCATTTCTGCACTTTTCATGAGTTTTTGAACTGCAGCTTTATCATTTGGATCTACACCTATTTTCATAATGATCTTCTTCAATTATTCATTTTGAGTCGACAAAGCTCTTGAATTAGCTTTCTCCATCTTGATCTGTTTAATAACTTTCGCAAGCATGTTTTCAGCCTTAATTGTTGTGGCATTAGTCTTGGTTAAATCATTAACAATCAACTGCCCGGTCTGCATATGAAGATTCATTTTATCCCATAATGGAATCTTTTTAACATCCATAACTATGCTTACTTCATTAAAATTGCTCGAAGATCCAAGGGACATTCCATTTGGATGTGTCAGAGCCATCCTAAATTGATCTTTTTTGAGGTCCATTACAATCAATAACCTGGTCTGATCCGCAGCTACGTGATGCTCTGCCTGAGCTTCTACAGTATCTTTTATCCTCTGATTCTTTTCCTCAATCTGTGTAAATATCTTCTTGACTGAAGGTGTGCTCTCTGGATAGAATTCATGTCCTCTGGGAGAGGAAGGGACATTTTGTTCTTCATTGATATGAAAGGTAAAACCAGGCGAGTTGGAAGAATGATCCTCAGCCAATTTGGTCCTCTTTTCTTCCCTAGGCTCTTCATCATCTACTTCAACCACATCTTCCCTACCTCTTTTGTTTGCCTTTTCAGTAATAAGAGGCGTTTGAATGCTCATTTTTGACATGTTCATTTCGCCTAGGTTGGCTAGCTTCTCCTGATCAGGTCTGCTTACATGAGAGAACACATCATAGCCATTTTCAATTCTTCTCCGAGAAATTACTCCATGCGGATCATAAGACCACTTCTCACCTAGTAGCAACTGCGTCTCTTCCAATATTTTAGAAACATCATCTAAATCTTGCCTCGTATTGACCACGAAAGGTCCTACACTCATAGGTAATTTAAACATAAAGCCTTTCTTCTTGGGAAGAAAGTGTACCTGATCCACATTAAGGCTCTGTCTTATGAATTCCAAGGTGAAGAGCTGCATGGGTACAAAAGTTGGAAGCCTATAGGATTCAATGCTAGCTCCATACAACCTTATCTCTGAATATTCTTCGAACACAAACCAGTCTCCAAATCTGCAACTTGGTCCTAGCTGTAAGAACTCCCGAGCTTTTGGTAGAAAACATGGAGGAGGAACTCCATTCAAAATTTTATAGGCAATAGACATATAATGACTAGAAAACTCAAATAGCCCTGCTTCATTTCCTTCTTTTCTGGTCATATCAGTCCAAAATAACACAGATTTCTTTTGCCTATTGACATCAACTATATTCAATCCCAAACTCATAAATTCTTCGACATTCTGATATAAAAATAAATAAACAAGCAATGATGGGAATCTGAAGAAACCTGTAAGCAGAAAGGCCATTAATTGAGAATTCACAGTCTCCTGCCAGAAAGACGGAATGTCCATAACGACCCCTGGCTTTAGCATGAGTACGTACATTCCCAAAACTAATTTATCTACTATCTGGTCATTGTCTTTGCCCAAAATTTCCGCAATGCAACTTAAAACTGGTCTATACTCAGCATTGAACGCTTCCAAACTAAATTGTTCTCCTTCAAACTGAGCTTTCTATGAATTCGGTCTCAAGTATGATATACACAGACTAAACTCTTCATCTGAAAGGTCTTCAAAAGCATGAGCCAATGAATCTTCGGAAAACTGCAATGGTGACTCACTTTCGGGACAGCATAATGCCTGTCGAATTAGTTGCATCGACACCCTGAGAACATTTTCTCCCAGCGAGTTCATGATGAAACACTTACCAGGGTAGATTGAAGAAACCAGCCATGATATGAATTCGGGAAAAAAGTGGGTTTTTGGGATACAGGCTGCCAAAACACCGGAAGTTATCATGGCGGAAAACACTGGGGATTTCTCGGCATTGAGGGTCACTTGGTGACACAATAAGGGATGATTGACAGAGGACAAGGTGTCGTGGACATCTTTTTCGCTGTCCAGGAGGGGACTAAGGTTTGAAATACCAGATAGGGAGACTCGCTTTTCCATGGCTGACAGGGGATAGAAACAATTCGTGGGATAGCAGACAATGCAAAGGTGGCAAGAACACGGTTCAAAGATAAAAACAACCACGAATATATGAAAACGGGATAAAAGAACCCTTTTAACAGCTAGGAAAATCCGTAATAAATGCCAACATGACATGAAAAAGCCGTTAGGACAGTTGTCGTTCACCTCACCATATGACATCACCGCGGGGGGTCCTGGAGTACGGTAGCGAACTTCGACCGGCACCCCCCGCAGTTATTCACAGCTGTCGATCACGGCTCACCCGCGATCTGACCAGTCAACTGCGGGGGGTCCAAATTGTATAATGTACGAGCACTTCATACCCCCCCAATTGATCACTCGACAAGGTTCCTCGGTGATCGCTACTTCCGCTCAGGAAGTTGCTTGAATTTTACGCTTGAAATCAAATCACACTTTCAACTTAGTTGCATCAAGATTTTAAAATTGCATTGAACTTGCGAAAATACTTTTTTGTTTTCATGATATAGTATAACGACCTTATAATATAGCATATGCATTTTTTTATTTTTTTATTTTTTTTTTATATTTAAAATAAAAATTGAAAAAGGAGATGCAAATGATCTACAACAGGTGTGATGATTTTCATGTTTCAAGGTTGTACGACACGAACCACTGTCCCCACCTTGCTACGTACGTCCCAGAAGTAAAATAGCAATGGTGCAAGTTCTGGAGGTCGGTGGGACATGATGAAAAAAACTGCCAAACGTATGATTTGATGATCGATCGGGGGAATCTCTATAGAGTGCACTCGGACCCATCTTCACCCAGATCTCTCTCGAATGTAGGGGCTCCATAGCAAGGGGCAGGGGAGTCAAAAGAGGTGGGAGCACAGTTAGGGGACGAGGGAAACTTGTCTGTTATAACTGTGGAGAGGTAGGGCACTTTTCCAAGGACTGTCCAAACCCCCCAACACAAACCTTCCGGTATTGTAGGTAGCTGGACCATGCGATTGAAGATTGTCCAGTCTTGATAGTGAAAATGCAGGAAAAGTAGCCGACACCTACGCAAAATGTGCAGAGGGTTAAAGCCGAGCTACGAGACAAAGATCCAAGAGTGAATGTCGTAACATGTAGTGGGATGGCCGCCAAAAGGCATGGGGAGAAAACTCCAATCAAGCCTCTGATCCAACCAGTAGTTAGCAAACATGAAGGTTTGTATCTAAAAAGGGAGAAAGAAAAATTTGTCGCAGCTTGCAAAGACTTTGCTAAGGTAGAGGCATCTACTTAGCAACAGCCTGAGGACCTCAAGGAAGATGAGGAGGTCAAACCCTTTTTACAGGCATGTATGAAGCTGCTACACAACCCAAAGGTTGTGGAAAATCTTCAAGAATTAATAGATAGCTGCGCAACATGACCTATCCTCTCTTTGGAAGTCAAGGATGTACAAAAACTCTATAGGTATGAGAAACGCACCGGTAGGGAGATGTGGTTGACTGTGTAGATCGGTGATTACGAGATGGATCAGGTTATTTTGGACCTAGGTGTTAGTATGAATCCTTTGTCGAAGTGTACGAAAAAATACCACTTTAGCTACGCATAACTAATAGCCCTAACATCAAAAGTGGCTGCCAATATCTTCAGATTTGTAGTTAGTTGATCAAGAAAAGAGCTGCAAAAAACCAGATCTATGCATAGAAAGACATTAAGCAGTAAAAAGAAGGGTTTGCTCCATATATCCAATAAACAAGACAAGAACAATTTTTAAAATAATTTTTGTATTAAGGGCACCTGGGAGGAAAACAAGAAGGCATATCCAATTCTCCTCAATGGGATGGGTTCTTGGAAGTCCTCAGCACTTCAGATCTAGAATCTCTCTCTCTTGTTGGTGTAGAAAACCCAGACAAAGATAGAACTCAAAGGGAGCTCACACAACAAATAATGTAGAAAAATGTGACCAAGTGTATAGATCCAGAGTGATCTAATAGGCAACAAAGGTGAAGAATGGTAGGAAAAACCCTCCTATTTATAACAAAATATTGGGTCATTCTAGATCTTGGTGCATGATTAAAATAATGTTAACCAAATCTAGATCCACCTCTTATGGAATATTTTATTATATTTGTTGGAGGGAAAAAGTATTTGATTTGGGTCAAATCTCTTTATTTGTTAGTAATAAATAAATAAATGATTTATTTATCTTTTTAAGGAAGTGGTTGAAGGATAATTAAATAAATAATGATTTATTTAATTATTTGTGGGTGATTTGGTCATATTTAACAAGGAATATTATCTAAATAAGATTTAAATAATTATTTCTAGAAAATAATAAGATAAATAAAGGTTTATCTAATTAATTTCTTTGTTTTTGGGTTAAACATGACTGGGAATAATAATTAAATTATGGTTTAATTGATTATTCCATGAGGAAAATTAAACAAAATAGGTTTGTTTAATATTTCCTTTTGGGGTTTCCTGTTTAGACCATAAACAACCTAATAAATGTGGTTTATTAAGTTATTTTACATAGTGAAAGCAATTTTACTTAGGGTAAAATTGGTCTTACATGGTGTACTTGGGTCCATCTAATGATAATAGGTTAGATGACCAAAAAATGGTGTAACGCTAGGGTCAGATGCAAATGTATTACCTAAACAGACTTGGTAACGAATGGGGGAACCTAAGTTGGAATGGTCCACTATCTGGCTGCGCATGGCCAATCAACAAAAGATCATTCCATTGGGAAGACTATCGAAGATTGTGGTGGATATCGCAGGGGTTATGGTCTGGGCTAACTTTGAAGTAATTCAGATTTTTGAAGATGCAGACCCCTACCCCGCGCTCCTAGGCTTGGATTGGGCCATCGATATGGGAGGCATCATTAACTTAAAGAAGCGAAGCATGGTATTCGATAATAACGATACAAGGGTAGCATTACCATTAGATCTGACAGAAGGCAAACGATACATAGAACCAGTGCGTGATGAAGAGGATGTGGATCATATCTATAAGTTAACTGCGCGAGATCAGGATTGGATCAACCCCACGGTGGAGGGGGTACTCTGCTAGGAAAAAGACAGTGAATGTTTCTCCGACTTTGATGGGGAGATAGAGAATTGGAAAAACCGGTTACATGATGTCTCTGTGCCGCGATGTCTTCGGATCACGAAGAAATTCTGATGCATCTCCTCAGAGGTAAGAGATCTACCTTATTTCGATGGTTCTGGTAATGTTAGGAACTTTTTGCAGGCATTCGAAGCTGAGGTTCCCCAAGAACGAGGACTATGGGTATGTAAGTTGGCCATGCGTGGATCACCTATGCAATGGTGGGTAACGCATGAGGAGGCGTTCCAGGATTGGGAGGAGTGTCAGAATATGATGATCCTATGATTTGAGGCCCTATCCAACATGCGAATCAAAATTTTCCTTGGACTCGAAGATCCACATGAATATCTGTTTGCTTGGATAAAACAATGGTGTAATAGGACTACCCAGGAGTGGGTTCATCTACTTATTCATGCCCTGGGATCACTTCCCACTACATGGTACTTAGATGCGGAGCTCCATCGACACACCCACCATTGGGAGACTTTGAGGGACGAATTTATAGGAACATTTGGATTAGTAGGTGGGACAGAGGTGCTTGGCGCAGCTCTGCAGAACATTGACCTTGTCGCATGGGGAGAATCGCACCTGAAGTACCCACGTGGGAAGCGTAGGTACTAAGTATGGTCGATTACCACAGCCTAGCCCCAAAAGAGGGTAAGGATGATCCACAAGCTGCCTCTGACTCAGAATTGGAAGGGATGCGCATGGTTACCAGGCTACTTAGGCTGCGAATGGGTACCATTGAGATGCACCCTACATTGGATCAAATTGAGGAAATGGATACTCCTACAACAACGAAACAGTTGCGTTCAATCCTTGGCCATGAAGGTTATTACAGGAAGTTTGTTTGACAGTACACACTAATCATAGCACCTCTGAGAAACTTGCTTGCGAAGGTGATTCAGTTCTATTGGGATGTCGCATGTCGAAAGAACATGTCCTTCGTTTTGAAGTACTTAGGGAAAAATTTAGTGTTGAGGAAGGATGCGCAGGAGGTGCAAGCATTCATTCCAAGCTTAGAAGGTACGCTAAGCACACATAAGGAGTGGAAAATAGCCTCTAAAACAGTAAAATTTGGTAAAAAGGAAAAGTTACTGTTGAATGGAGCGGGCAGATGGCAATTAATGAGGAAATTCCTTGAGATTTTTTACCATTTACTTGATGGTAAGTTCCAAGTGAAGTTTACCCTACTTTTGGATGACCACAGGCACTATAAAGTAGGAAGAATAGCTTAGACAAGGGTTTCATATTGCTTCCATAACCTATATGTATTTTCTTTATGCTACACGGTTCTCTGGGCCTGTAGCGTTCTGTTCATTACTGATCAACCCACTCCCGCTGCCAATAGTCCCCCAGAATCAAGATTCCTTTTTCACACTAAAATGATGGCTACTAACCATGCGGAAGCTTCGGCACCTACAAAGCCATAAATTGTGGAAATCATGGAGATTGGGCCTGAGGACGAGGAAATTAATAGGATAATTGCGCTCTGTCTCCCTGCGTGGAGGATTGGCTTCAAAACCAGTGAAAGGAGCACCGAAGGGACCAACATGACAAAAGTGACCCCCTTGTCAACCCCAAGGAGGCCGTAAGACCAAGCCAGAAGGGCTCGGACGCAGCTACGGAAAAGGATGCATAGCCGCCGCGGACTGCCGAAACGGACGCCGAGGCCGAGGCTCAGGTCGGTTCGCAGCTAGACCTGAGCATGAGAGGGTTGAATGACAAAGATACCACCTCCACCCAGGGTACAAAGTGGCCAGGCGAGCCTGCAAAATGGTCCAGAAAGAAGCAGCGTGCCCAACGCAAGGAATATGATGTGAAGGTCACACTAACTGACGGTGACCTCGAGCAAATCATGGAGGAAGTTACACTTGCTACAAAGGATACGTGGGTAGCCATAGCAGAACAACAGAATATTGCAATCACCACCATCTAGGCTGAGCTTTGCACCCTCCAGTTAAAGACAAATACGCTACAGACTGGCGTAATTCAGGTGTGGACTCCCTTGGAAACCAGTAGTGCAGCTCTAGCTATGGGAGAAAGCCATATCTAGTCTTTGCCTAGAGCTTCCCTTGTAGGAATCCCACTCCAAGAAGGTACAGGGGTGCAGTTGGATCTATCCAAGCTACCCCACGAGGCATTACAGGGCCTCCACACTTTCGTGTTCCAGGAGATCCACCATCATGACCAGAAATTACACCAACAGCTCGGAATGGCCAAGTAGACCATCGCCTAGCAGAATGCAGAAGTGTTCCTCGTTGTCTCACAGTAGGCGGAGCTTGAAAAAATGATCCACTAGCTCTGTACAGAGGTTACAGAAGAGATCCCGGCCGCAGCCACACCACAAGCTAAATTTGAAGGATTGGTTGTAGCGTTGAAGGCATCCAAGATAGAAATGCAGGTCATTAAGACGTATCTGGAGCAGCAAATCAGTGACCTGCAGGCCAAACTGCAGCCCAAAACACCCCCAGAGGTATGCACCCAGCGTGCTGTGTTGGTGACCGCAGCTATGGACACCATTATAGGACAAGTTGCTCAGGGCGCCCAGTTGCTCGAGACTGCCTTGTATTTATGGACCAAAGTCCAGCAAGATCCGATCCTCCAAAAAAATAGTTAGGAATTGTGGCAAAAAGAGGAAGATTTTGAGAAGATTGGGGTTACCTTAGCCACTTTGGTCCCTGCACACCATCTGGCTCATCTAAGGACCATGTTAGGGTTCCCATGTTTTGGCCAGATTGGCAAGACCAAAAGATGAGACAACATCAAACCATTTTTAGACCTTAGGATCTAGCCCTCCTAGGTCTACAGAGGGATCTCTCTATAATAGTCAAAGTATATTTGTCTTTGAAGCTCAAATGTTAAGATGTTAGGCTAGTTATAGGCACAAGGTTTGTTTGTTTGATTTGTTTTGATTTGGTTTCTGGTTATCAGGAAGGAAGGGTTCAATGTAAGACAAGGATGAGCAAAGAGGGAAAAGGCAGAGGTGAAGTATTCCAGGAAATATTCAAAACCATTGGGCAATGGATTCAAGAAAGGATTTGCTTGCTAATCAATAGGCAGGCTTTCAATTGGGCTAGTCATCTAAAACATAGGATCTTTAAATATGATTGTGTGATATGGAAAAGTAGGAGGGGAGAGATAACAAAGATTCAGAGCACAAAGTTAAATACCAGCTGGTCACACAAGGATCCTAGTGGACAGGGCTAACTCTAATCCCTAGTGTTCCCAAATATTCCAACTAAATCCTTAACAAGAAACATCTAAGAACTAAATTCATTTAATTCACACATCAGAGAGCAGGAAATAACATCCACTACACTGGTTAAACCAACTTAAATCAATCCTTAGATAACACATTCAGAAGAACAACATTAATGGCAAGGAGAGAAAAAACATAGGGTACCTAACAAGGGTAAATCCTATGCCAATATTCTGATGCAAGCCAGTAGAAACAAAATGAAATGAATTAAAACACAGAGATAGGAAAACATCACCGCTACTTCAAATCAAGATCCAAAGAAATGTGCTTGTCATATTAAACATCAATACCAGTCAAGTACAACATTTCCAATAGTTGAATACTCAGTCTGAAAACATCTCCTTCAACCTATCTTACACTTTACACAGAGACTGCATCTCAAAAGAAACTACTTGAAGTTCTCTGATAACTTATCAACAACCTTTACAATGTTTCTTCATGAAACTTTATAGCAGAAAGATGAGCTGAGGAGGTAGGTGAAAACTAAATACAGCATTAAAAATTCTGAAAAGAAAGAGGGCCGAAACCCATTCTCTTTAAATTCTGAGCATTCAATTCCTGTCACTCTTTGGATGGAAGAGTGGTCTTCTTCAGGCCCCTATTTACTTCGGTATGTCTCTTGATGTACTTTGATCTGCATGACTCTGTGGTACTTTTGGTGAATAAACAAATGATAAATAAATGACTCGGCGGTCTGTCGTATTTATGAAACAAATGCTCTAGTAGCTTCTGACTGTTTTCAGGGTGGAAATTTCTTCAGGAGCACGACGTAGAATAAAAACTGCATGGGCGCTTTGTCCTTTATGGAGGAAAAACATTCTGCTGTTGTAGAAACCTTGATATGCATTGATTTTTGTGTGTTGTACCTTCTGCATGATCCCTGGGTCTTCCATCTAGTACTTTGCCTCTAAGTCTTTGAACCTAAGGCTTATATGTCTTCCTTTGCATGCCTTAAGATCTTTGTTGCTCCATTTATATCTCTGACTGCGAAATCTGCGTTTTAATGGCGCTGGAGAGGTTTCCTAAGTTTGAACTATCCTTTGCTAATTTTTTATGCGGCTTCCACCTTTCCAAACATTTTCTGTAACACCAGCTCTGAATTTAACTCCCTCTGGGCAATGCGCCAACATGATAGTACATATAAACCATGGCAGTTCCTGCTTCTTTGTAAACCTGCAAAATATAAAACTGATTAAGAAAAACAAAGCATGGAGGTGGTGGATGTAATGGAGGGGGATGATAATGACTGTGCAGATGGATGAGATGGCAGAGTAGCACGGGACTGTGGTGGATCGTGTAGTATGACAGTGGAACAGAGTCAAGCGAACGTGGGTGGAGTGTAGCAGGAATTTAAATAAAACCTACGAAAAATCGATCTTGGAACAAAAATATATGATGGACGGGAAGATACGATGGAACACGTGGAAAGGGTGACGTGGCGATATGGGGACATGCGGATGAATCAGAGCCGTCCAATCTCGGCCGAGATCGATGGTGGACAACACATCGGGCGATGGAAAGTGGCCCATGGGTCCATTTCACCTGAGCTAAAACTCGTGCAACTTTGTTGAGCACTGGTCGTTGGATGGGCGATGACAGATCGGACGGTGCACAGCGATATCGCTCCACGTCTTTGGACGAACAATAATGCGCGATGGAGGGCGGTTTCAGAGCCGTACACGGGGACATACGGTAGACGATGTATGGAATCGCTGCGAATTGGAGAAAACCACCAGCTCCTAGAAGGTGGTGCAATGGAAACCGGGTGGTTTTGGAATAGTGCGCGGGCGGGGACCACCAGGCAGAGGACGACACGGACCGTAGGATCGGGGTTTAAATGAATGGTGGATGATGCGATCGGGTGGTGAAAAGGTTGAACGACGCATGCTACGGGGGTGGAAATCGTCATCCAATCTAACAAATTGACGGTTAAAAATGCAGTCGATATACATTGGAGATTAGCGCCTTTAGGGTTAGCGCGTGGTTCTGGCGCCGAGGTTACATGGTGGGAAGGCGTGGGGGCTAGGCCGAAAGGGGCTAGGCCCAGAATATGCAAAAAATATGGTTTTTGGCTCATTTTTAAAGCATTTTAAGGCCAGCCAAGGGCAACGATAGGGGAATGAGGGGGATTTAGGCATAAACAAAGGGAGTGCGCTAGGTGCAAAAGGGGTTTTCGGAGAGGATTTAAAGAATTAGAGGGGCACGGAACAAGGGAAAACAAAGGTTAACATGAGATATCCTGCAGGGGTGTAAGGGAGAATAGAGGGCCTTTTGGAGCATAGTTTATGTAATTAATGAAACCTTATAAAGGGAGTCAGCAGAGGGAATTTTATCAAAGGCAAAGGCACAGGAGACTTCAAGGATGATGTGTCTTCAGGGGAGATGCATTCCTTGTAGGCTCAAAAACAATTTAGCCCCCTACTTTGCTTTGTCAAAAATTTATAGGGGGGCTAACAGACCGGAAACTCCCTCCAAGATGATATTGAGGAACTTCGGCATAAGAAGGACATCCTCAGACAATGCTTGAAGCCTTGGACTGTCACAGCCCTCCAACTATCACAGGATGCTGATGTTGTTGTTAAGCGACTAAATCAGACACTAGAGAGCGTCACCGCTGTGAAAGAAGGACCGACATCACAAAAGCTCGTGGACGTTGCACAGAGCACTGCTACTCAGAGTCTAGAAGTGTTTCCCCCACTAGTCGCAACCATCAATACACTGCGCGCGTAGATGGAGACCCCACCACCACAGTTTCTCGGGACGAGTCACAAGATTGTGTTGGGGGACTGTTGGAACAGGGTCTCCTGCAAGCTGCGAATCTGGTCCATTTTGTATATTTTTATTATATTTAGTCTAGCGCAGGGGTTTTGGGGTGGGTCAAAGCCCCTAATACATTATAAGAGGGCCAAGGGTAGACCAAGAGTCCACAAACCACAGTTTGCAGACCATTGGATGCGTAGGCTAAAGTACTATAAATAGTTGAACCTTTTTGAGTCAATAGGTAGGAATGAATAGAGATTGATGCTAAGTGCGAACTGTTAGATCTGGGATTGGGTTATTGGGTTAGGACTCCTGCTGGCTATGTGGGCGGAGATCCTTTGTCTGGCTGTGTACAAACCCTACTAGTTGTGTGCGTAGGTGGGTTTTGGGGTATGTAGGATAGTTTTAGATAAGTAATATATGCAAAGTATTGTGGATATATAATGTTTTTTTATCTATCTGGTTATGGTTATTTTGGACTCGAATTATATGTGATTCTGTTACGAGCTACGAATGATATGTGTTTATGAGCTGTGAATTATCTGTGTTATGATAACTGTATCTACAATCTGATTAAGTTTGCTACGAATATATTTTTTTATGCTTATACTTGGTTGTCTGCACGTGGATGCGAGCATGTTATATAAATCTAGTAAAATTGTACTATGGTTAATCATTGAAATTCCTGCAAATGACCTCTAACTGAGTAGGTCTAATAGCTGTCGAACGGTTCGACTTACCTTCTCTCTCTCTCAGGGTGCGGAAACCTAATTCCAGCGCCCACCCATACTGCTTTGGGTAAGACTTTGACCTGCACAAGAAGGTCACTGTCGAAAGGGCCAGTAGTATAGGGGTTTGTTGGCAAACCTTAACCTCCGAACCTAGGTCAGGACCCCTCAAGCCAACAATTAGTTTGAGAAGGGGGTCTCCACCTAGATCTCTAAGATATCTCATTTTATAAATCCAGTTTTACTTATTTTTTGTTCTTTATTTGTTAGATCTAGCTTGAATGGGGTCTCTACCTAGATCTCTAAGATATCTCATTTTATAAATCCAGTTCTACTTATTTTATGTGCTTTATTTGTTAGATCTAGCTTTTAGATCTTGATTAAAGATTTAATCCCTTATTTCTTGCCCAAGAGGGAAGGTGTCCTCATAGGTGTCCTCATACTCTTGTGGATAGCACTTGTATTTTTATATGTACATTCTCATTATTTTTTAATCTATTTTTTCTTGCTTCAGATCTATTCGTCCTCTTGAAGGCTTGAAAAGAGGATTTTCTAAAGACGTTTTGAAGAGATCTACAAGGAGGCTTGAAAATTCATGAGATCTATATTTTTTTAGGCCTCTTCCTCCTCTTGGATGCATACAAAAAGAGTGTTTCTCTCCCTATCCTACGCATTTTCCTCTTAAATCTTGGACGTCAAACCCTTGAGAGAAATATCTTAGAGGAAAGTGAGTTCCTCATTTAGGATTTTTTGTTTGTAATTTTGTAAAAATGGCAGTGTAAATATTGCTCTCATTTTTCATCTTGTATTTTGAGGAAGGGTATTCTCTCTTTGAAAGCCTCTATTGTAAAATCCTCCTCAAGATCTAATACCCTCTCTTCTCTACAAGAGAGTTTCTCTTTAATTAATAAACTAAATTTTATGATTAAGGGAGTTTATGGATTTCCCCTTGGCATCACAGTCTCCTTATTTGGAAGAAATATCCTTGGTGATAGGTGACTAACTTTCTCTTTCACTTTTCTAGATTAGTTTAGTTATTTGTTCATTTCATCATTATAAATACTCATCTATTTTCCATATCTAATCTCTAACTTGCATATTCCATTAAGCTATTAAGCACATTGAAGTTTACTTATTTCCATAACTGATTTACTAGCTTAGATCTAATCCATTCATTGTTGATACAATAAATATTATTGTTGGTAAATCACTTATTTCATAGGTAATTTCATTGTCTAATAGTTTTCATTTCAGATCTTGTGATTTTATGCAAGTGTGATATTTCTTGCATTTCAGATCTTGTGATTTTATGTAAGTATGATATTTCTATTGAGCTATAATTGACAATGGCTATAAACTCACAAGCAATCTTAAGCACTTGTATTAAATTCACACCTCATTTTCATTTTGCATTTTGTTTATCTAAAATTTACCTCCAAGCATAAGCTTAGTTGATAGATGTTGACTTTTTATAGCATCGGATGTGCGCAAAGTCTCAAATTTTGTGGAGAGGCTTAGAAACATGCATTACAAATAACCAATAAATTGTTTTGAGAAATTTCACCCAAAAACAGTTTTATAAGAAAAAATAATTATTTTTAATGAGGACCCTAAGTCTAACTTAGGAAATTAAAATAACTAATTAGAATTAATGTAAACTACGAGTGAAACTTCTAGAAAAAGTAGATCAAGTCTAATATGTTGGCATGTGTTGTCCTTGATGGCAACTTAATGGATGAAACAAGATGATTGACAATATGTTGCAGAGTGTTGTCCTTGATGGCAACCTACTTGATGAAGTTATTCTTGACTTAATGGACTTGGTATTGATGAAAATCTGATGTGATATGATGTGTCTACAGAGCAACTCAGCTGTAATGATGAAAGGAATTTCAGTATGTGCTAGAACAATGATGAAAAGTGTGTGTCTCAAGGCATACGTGGGTTTGTCTAGGATAAGTAGCGTATGCATGCGGAAAAGTACGTGCCAAGTCGTGTATGCTCAATTGCGCTCTAAATTTGTAAAACCAGGGGTTACTACCATGGTATTGACCCATTTTATTGAGCACTGGATTGTCTATGTGATCTCGTCCAGGAAAACCATTAGATATTGTGTGGTTTTGGCTCATGGTATTGACAAAAGCTAAATCTATATAAGGAGAATAAAATCATTGTGAAAGGGCATGCAAAGATCTAGGCTTTGATGAATACTTCACTCTAAATTTTATCTGCATGGTTTAACTCTGTTCTTAATTGATAGATCTGAATCTATGATGCACCTATGAATATGATGAAGGCTCAAAATTGTTAGATCTGAAAATGATGATCTAAAAGGAGTAATGAAGACTTGGCACAATCCTGTTGAAGAAATTGAAGAAATCTGGGTAAGCTCATAGATCTGATCTGTTCTGCAAAGTTATCTTTTATAGATCTATACGCAGGTTCGTTCGATGAAAAGCACGTGTATACGCAGATACGTTTAAACCAAGGCGCGTATGGGAAGTTAGGGTTGCTCTGCAAAATGCACAGAGGTATACGCGGGTTCATTTCGTGGAAGGAGCGTATATACGTGGATCTGTTTAAATAAAGGCGCGTATGGTATTTAAACTTATAATTGCTCATGGTTGGATGTGATTCTGGATATATATTCTGAAGTCTGGGTTATCTTTGATACTCTGGTTACAGTGGTTTCACTGTTCTGATGGAAGCAATGGGCAAAGTGTGATTGTTGATAAATGAAGGGTTGTTTTGAAGCTGTTTGATCCAGTTTGAAAATTGATGAAACGTGGTTTGCAGTGGATCTGAGGGTTGAAGCCTTCAATCTGAAAGTAGAAGCGTTCTTCCAGTAGAGGCTGGTGTTAATATCAGGGGTTAGTATCTCCCTTCCAGGTGAGGCTGGTAAAAGAAAGCAGGGGGTTGTTGCTCCCTTCTAGGAGAGGCTGGTAAACGAGAGAAGGTTGTAGCCTTCTGCAGGTGGGTGCCTGCGTGCTGGTATAAGTCTGCGCCAGTACATGTTGTAAGAATTTTTCTTAATAATAAATATTGAATACTGAGACGACGGCAACGGTGGTTTTCTCCCGAATTGGGTTTCCACCTAAAAATCCTGGTGTTCATGTGTGTTTCTTGTGTGTGATTATTATTATGTTCTTTCTTCACCTGTTTGCTTTTTTCTAAATATTTGATGAATGAGTAATGCAATGATCTAAGTGAAGAATTAAATGCATCATTAACTTACTGGATATATGCGAGTTCTGTAAAGGATATCCGCGTATATACGCGATTTGGCTTCAGGATAGTAGCGTATGCGTTTTTCAAGAAAGAAAATATCAAAGTCTTATTGTCTACACTAAATACTGATTCACCCCCCCCCCTCTCAGTATTTTTCCCAACAATTGGTATCAGAGGAGGTCCTTCTAAAAGGGCTTAACCTCTAGAAGGAAGATCAAGCAAGATGAGCAATCAAGAGGGAATAGCATCTATCAAGCCTTCGCTCTTCAACGGAAGTAATTTAATCTTCTGGAAAATAAGAATGAGATCCTATCTTCAGTCTATGGGAGTAGATATATGGGCCATTTTTGAACAAGGATATCAATATCCAGCCACTGTACCAACAGATGCAACGGAAAAGAAGAATTATGAAACAAATGCAAAGGCAATCAATGCTCTATTAGGGAGTCTAACTGAATCCGAATTTGTCAAGGTCATGCAGCTAAATACAGCAAATGCAATATGGTACAAAATAATTCTAAGTTATGAAGGTGATGCAAAGGTAAAAAGTGCAAAACTCCAAACTCTCAGAATTGAATACGAAAATTTAAGAATGCATAGTAACGAGAGCATTGCCAGTTTCTTTTTACGTCTTGATGATATTGTAAATCGCATTAGAAATCTGGGAGAAACAATAGCAGAATCTACCTTGGTTGAAAAAATCTTAAGATCACTAACAACAAAGTTTGAGTCAAAATTTTATGCTCTTGAAGAAAAATAGGATCTTCAAAATCTTACTGTGGTGCAACTACATGGCATACTAACTGCATATGAAATGAGAAGAGGAGGACCATCTGATGTCAAAGAAGCTGTCTTTAGAGCTTCTACAAAAGGGAAAGATGTACAAGAAGCAGAAGGATCATGATACATATCAAAAGAAGAGGAGGTAAATCTTGTAAAGAAACTTCAACTTGGCACAGGACGGTTCAGAGGTAAGCTTCCTTTCAAATGTTTTAATTGTGGAAGAGTTGGTCATTATGCTGCTAAATGTCCTCATAAAGAAACTCCTGCAAAAGGGAAGGAAGTAGCAAGAAGAAATAAGAACTGGTCTAGCACTAGAAAAATTTACTATACTCATGAAGACGGTGATGGGTTATCTGATAGTGAGGAAGAAGGTGAACAAGATCTTAGACTTCTCATGGCATTTGAAAATGATTCTAAAGAAGAAAATGATACTTTTATGGATGCTCTAGAGGACAATGATTTTCTTAATGAAAACAATCAACTCAAAATATTCTTAGAAGAAAGTAAACTAATCATAGAGACTCTAAAAAATCAGATTGAAGAAGAGAAGAAGCACATTGAAAAATTAGAATGTGAAGTGGTAAGTCTAAGAAAAGAACTTGAGAAAGTAAAGACTCTGAATCTTAGATTTGCTAAAGGATCTGAAACCTTAGATGAGATTATCAAGGTTCAACGTTCTCCTCTTATAAAGACAGGTCTTGGATATACTTGAGAATCTTCTCAGGCCTCAGCACCAAATTATCTAAAAGCAGCTACAACTGGTCTACAACATTCTGCCACTCAGCAAAGGGATAAAGAATCTTCACAGGTAAAGCATGATCAGCTCAAGTCAAAGAACTTCAACACGAATACTTTTCAAAGGAACACCAACCAACAGGTAAATCCAAATAGAAGATTTCATGATCGCAGAAATTCCTACTTCAATGGAAAATGTTTCCCATGTCACAATTTTGGTCATAAAGTTGTTCAATGTGTTGCATATAAAACTATCATGACAAGAGAAGCAAGAAAGAAAAGGATTGATATTGGAACAAAGAAGAATACCTATAACAACTTTTCTCCTCTTCAAAATGAAGTTGACTGCACTTATTGCAATAACTTTGGCCATGAAGAATCTGAATGTAGAAGCAAAGTCCAGCCAAAAGAACATGTTCCTTCAAACACCAAAGTATGGAAAAAGAAGGATTTACAGGTTGAAAATTGTGGCATAGCTTTATTTGCAGAAGGTGAAGAAAATCAATGGTACATTGATAGTGGATGCTCGAAACACATGATACGTGACAAAAAAAAACTTCTTGCATATAGTGCTCGAGAAAAGGAAAAGAATGTTACTTTTGGAAATGATACACCTGCTGTTATTAAAGGAAAAGGGTCTATTTTCCTAAAAGAAAAGGTGAAAGCCAATAATGTCATGTATGTAGATGGATTAAATCATAACTTGTTAAGTGTAAGTCAAATGTGTGACCAAGGAACTGAAGTTGTCTTTAGTTCAAAAGAATGTGTGGTATGTGATCTTGATACAGGTAAAACAATTATAAAAGGAAACAGAACTCCAAGCAACCTGTATGTATTGAAGAACTGCAAAGAACAATGTTATTTGAGAAAATATTCAGAAAATTGGCTATGGCATAGAAGGTTGGGGCATTTGAGCTTCTCTCAAATCAACAAGTCTAGCAGACTTAAAGCTGTTCGTGGTCTTCCCAATATTACTCTTCCTGAAAATATCATATGTAAATCTTGCCAATTCGGTAAGCAGACCAGAGTGCAATTTAATGCCAAGGAAGGATCATCAAATGGGCCTCTTGAACTTATTCATACAGATATTTGTGGACCTATGAGGAAAAACTCACCACGTGGTGAAGAATACTATATCTTGTTTATTGATGATTTCTCTAGAATGTGTTGGATTGGGTTGCTTAAACAAAAAGATGAAGCATTTGAGAAATTTCAGATATTAAAAGCTCTGGTTGAAAATGAATTAGATCTAAAAATCAAATGTCTTAGATCTGATCGAGGAGGTGAATATACATCAAATGAATTCCTTGAATTTTGTGAACAACATGGCATAAAAAGACAGTTTTCTGTAGCTGGCACTCCACAACAGAATGGTGTAGCAGAAAGAATGAATAGAATAGTTCAACAAATGGCTAGAGCCATGCTTGATGATTCCGGAACACCTGACACATTTTGGGGAGAAGCAGCTCATACAACGGTAAATATTCTCAACAAGGCTCATGTTCGTGTAAATAGCGACAAAACGCCATATGAACTTTGGTATGGTAATCCTCCCACTGTGAAGCATTTTAGAGTTTTTGGGAGCAAATGCTTTATCAAAAATAATGATGAAAATATTGGCAAGTTTGAACCAAGAGCAGATGAAGGAATACTTCTTGGTTATTCCTCTCAAAGTAGAGCATATAAATGTTAAAATAGAAGACTTCGTAAGATTGTTGAATGTATTGATGTTGTTATTGATGAGTCTCCTGCAGCTCCAAAAGAAGAAATACAAACAATAGATGAATGTGATGATGACGTATATCCTTCTACATCAAATAGAAATGATTCAGACAGTGAACCCAATGAAGAATCTGGAGATGATTTATCTGAAAAAGCTCCATCCAGATATGTTCAAAAGAACCATCCAGAATCTCAAATTCTGGGTGACAAGGGATCAGGTGTACAAACAAGAAGGACTCTTGTGGGATCTTCCAGCTATCTGGCATTTCTATCCACTGTTGAACCACACAATGTCAATCAAGCTAGCAAAGATGAAAGTTGGATTCAAGCCATGAATGAAGAGCTTGATCAAATTGAAAAGAATCACACTTGGGAATTAGTTCCAAGACCACATGATAAAAATGTCATTGGAACTAAATGGATATTCAAAAACAAGTTAAATGAAAATGGGGATGTTATAAGAAACAAAGCTAGACTTGTTTGAAAGGGGTATACTCAACAAGAAGGTATAGACTTTGAAGAAACTTTTGCCCCTGTAGCTAGACTTGAAGCTATAAGAATGTTTCTTGCCTTTTCAAGCTTCCAACAAATCAAAGTTTATCAAATGGATGTTAAATCTGCTTTTCTCAATGGTGATCTAGAAGAAGAAGTCTATATAGAACAACCAAAAGGATTCATTTTGGGAAATGATGAAAAACTTGTTTGCAAACTTAAAAAGGCTCTATATGGTCTCAAACAAGCTCCAAGGGCATGGTATTATCATCTTGACAAATATCTGCATCAACAAGGATTTTCAAAGGGGTCTGCTGATAGCAACTTATACACAAAAATTGAAAATGATAAACTATTGATTGTGGTTGTTTATGTTGATGATATCATTTTTGGAAGTAATGAAGAATCTATGAGTCAGAAATTTGCTTTTGTCATGCAGCAAGAATTTGAAATGTCTTTACTTGGGGAACTAACATTCTTTCTTGGTTTGCAAGTGCATCAAACTACTGATGGTATATTCTTATCACAAGAAAAATACCTTAAGAAAATTCTGAAGAAGTATGGCATGGAAGAATGCAAACCTATAAGTACACCAATGATAACCGGATGTAATCTCAGTTCTCATGATGATTCTCCCACGGTGAATCAACCAGAATACAGATCAATGATAGGAAGCCTACTTTATCTCACTGGGACTAGACTGGACATTATGCATGCAGTTGGGATTGTTGGACGATTCCAAGCTAATCCAAAAGAGTCTCACCTTCAGGCTGTCAAAAGAATATTCAAATATCTACAAGGAACTCAAGACTTTGGCCTATGGTATCCGAAGAATGCTGATCTTACTCTTCATGCTTACACTGATGCAGATTGGGCTGGAAATGTTGATGATCAGAAAAGCACTAGTGGTGGTGCATTCTATATGGGGCCCCGGATAGTATCTTGGTTTAGCAAGAAGAAAAGTTATATTGCTTTATCTACAGTAGAAGAAGAATATGTGGCTACCGCATCTTGTTGCACTCAACTCCTTTGGATGATGCAAACCTTGCAAGATTTTCAAATCAAATGTGCACCTCCTATCTCCATTATGTGTGATAATACAAGTGCCATCAGCATCTCAAAGAATCATGTTATGCATTCGAAGACCAAGCACATTCCCATCAAGTATCACTTCTTACGTGAACAAGTGCTTGAACAAAAGGTGAAGTTGGAGTATGTTCCCTCCAAAGAACAAGTTGCTGACATATTTACCAAACCTCTTCCCAGGGAAGCGTTCGAATATCTCAGACAGAAGCTGGGTGTTGTCTCTGCCTCTCAGAAGTTTAGATCTGATTAAATTCAGAAGATTAAATTGGATACGCGGGTTTCCTAAAATACAGTTGCGTATATACGCGAGTTTTTCCACAGAAAGCCACGTATGGTCTGTTGCTGACAAAATTTTGTCTGGAGTCAGCATTTTTCAGCACATCTGCAATACTGTGTGATATCTCTAATGCTATATGGTATCTCTGTTGAAGTTTTATCTCTGTCTCATTCTCTGATATTGGGTAAAGATGCCTTGATGATCTTCTGTTGAAAGTGTTCAGGGTGCACAAGCTAAGGGGAGATGAAGGAGTAAACTGATGTACAGGTTCAAGGGGAGCATTAGTCCTGCTGAAGATTATGCATTGTTGGCATTATGATTCTGAATTATGATCACCTTCTTGAAGTCATTTTTTTTTTGGTCATAGAAAGTCATATTTGTAATTTGATGTAACGGTCATGTTGAGACCTTGATGTAAATTGTTGTATTCAGTCATGTCGGGACTTGTCCAAATCTGTAAACCCACTTGGTTGGGTACCTGATTCACATAAGTAAATCCACTTGGTTGGATCTTTGATGTAAGTATGAGTCTTTGGTGATAAGAAGGTCATAGAGTCATGTACTTCATTGAAAATATATGTGAAGATTCAGCATGAACTCAGGGGGAGCATGGTAACTTCAGTACACCTTAGATCTATAGCGCTCTTCTCATAAGGATGGTTTTGACCCGCCCTTTGCCCTTGATGTCAAAGGGGGAGAATGACATGGTGGTTGGCATTTCAATAAGGGGAGATTGTCATGGTATCTATCTGATGAGGTGATCAAACACCATAGTGGTTGCCATCAAGTCCAAAGGGGGAGATTGTTGGCATGTGTTGTCCTTGATGGAAACTTAATGGATGAAACAAGATGATTGACAATATGTTGCAGAGTGTTGTCCTTGATGGCAACCTACTTGATGAAGTTATTCTTGACTTAATGGACTTGGTATTGATGAAAATATGATGTGATATGATGTGTCTACAGAGCAACTTAGCTGTAATGATGAAAGGAATTTCAGTATGTGCTAGAACAATGATGAAAAGTGTGTGTCTCAAGGCATACGCGGGTTTGTCTAGGATAAGTAGCGTAAGCACGCGTAAAAGTACGTGCCAAGTCGCGTATGCTCAATTGCGCTCTAAATTTGTAAAACCAGGGGTTACTACCATGGTATTAACCCATTTTATTGAGCGCTAGATTTTCTATGTGATCCCGTCCAAGAAAACCATTGGATATTGTGTGGTTTTGGCTCATGGTATTGACAAAAGCTAAATCTATATAAGGAGAAGAAAATCATTGTGCAAGGGCGTGCAAAGATCTGGGCTTTGATGAATACTTCACTCTGAAGTTTATCTGCATGGTTTAACTCTGTTCTTAATCGATAGATCTAAATCTATGATGCACCTATGAATATGATGAAGGCTCAAAATTGTTAGATCTGAAAATGATGATCTAAAAGGAGTAATGAAGACTTGGCGCAATCCTGTTGAAGAAATTGAAGAAATCTGGGTAAGCTCATAGATCTGATCTATTCTGCAAAGTTATCTTTTATAGATCTATACGCGGGTTCGTTCGATGAAAAGCGCGTGTATACGCAGATACATTTAAACCAAGGCGCGTATGCGAAGTTAGGGTTGCTCTGCAAAATGCACAGAGGTATACGCGGGTTCATTTCGTGGAAGGAGCGTATATACGCGGATCTGTTTAAATAAAGGCGCATATGGTATTTAAACTTATAATTGCTCATGGTTGGATGTGATTTTGGATATCTATTCTGAATTCTGGGTTATCTCTAATACTCTGGTTACAGTGGTTTCATTGTTCTAATGGAAGTAATGGGCAAAGTGTGATTGTTGATAAATGAAGGTTTGTTTTGAAGCTGTTTGATCCAGTTTAAAAATTGATGAAATGTGGTCTGCATTGGATCTAAGGGTTGAAGCCTTCAATCTGAAAGTATAAGCTTTCTACCAGTAGAGGCTGGTGTTAATATCAGGGGGTAGTAGCTCCCTTCCAGGTGAGGCTGGTAAAAGAAAGCAGGGGGTTGTTGCTCCCTTCTAGGAGAGGCTGGTAAACGAGAGAAGGTTGTAGCCTTCTGTAGGTGGGTGCCTGCGTGCTGGTATAAGTCTGTGCCAGTACATGTTGTAAGAAGTTTTCTTAATAATAAAGATTGAAGACTGAGACGACGGCAACGGTGGTTTTCTCCCGAATTGGGTTTCCACCTAAAAATCCTGGTTTTCATGTGTGTTGCTTGTGTGTGATGATTATTCTGTTCTTTCTTCACCTGTTTACTGTTTTCTAAATATTTGATGAATGAGTAATGCAATGATCTAAGTGAAGAATTAAATGCATCATTAACTTACTGGATATACGCAAGTTCTGTAAAGGATATCCACGTATATACGCGATTTGGCTTCAGGATAGTAGCGTATGCGTTTTTCAAGAAAGAAAATATCAAAGTCTTATTGTCTGCATTAAATACTGATTCACCCCCCCCCCCCCTCTCAGTATTTTTCCCAACATAATATAATATTAGACATTTATTGGATATCTAATCTTGGTCATTAATTTGTCAACGAGAAGACTATAAAGGAAGGCTTGAGGGTCATTTGTAAGATACACCGAGAGGATCTAGAGATCATTTTTTTCTAATGGAACAAGTGCTCGGACGAAAATCAGATCTAAGTGATTCTTGATTGTAGTGAGGGTATGAGACAGTTGTAATGTTCCCAATTAACCATTGCTACTTGGAACATTACAATTGCTCCATTTTTTAAATAAGAAGTAGGAAACACAATCAAATCTATCCTAATGTGAAAATGGATTGAGGTAGGATGATAAAATAAAGCCTCTTTAGTGTGAAGAGGATCAAAATCAAGGAGATAAATATAGTTGAGTAAGTCAACAACGCTGTCACAAGGGAGGGAAAGCTACTAGGGCAACGCAGTTTTGAAGGAGGAAACTTCTCAAGGAAGCTACATCACCAATGAGTGGGGCCCGGGATGGAGAAGCTCACCTAGGATGAAAAGGAAGGGATAGAAGAAAAGGATTCATTCATTCATACTTCTTGTCTCAGTCTTATGACTGATTGCAAGCTTCAGTTGTTTAGCCGGAGTTGCAGCACTGTTTAGTTCAAGAGTTCTCATGCAAGAATTCTATATTCATCATTGATATAGCTGACTGGGGGAGCTAAGTAGGAGGTCTTGAGTTCAATTCTCATCATCTATCTTGAGGATAGCCATCCTCTAACCTTGACAGTGTAGTCACTTCCAGTGAATGCGTTATTTCTGCAGTAGCTACAGTAGCTGGGGTTGTATCTATCCATTTGTGCCTATTTCAGAAGAGGAGGAGGTGATTTCCACTCCATGAGATATATTGAGGAAGGCCTTGGGCCAATTATTGTATTGAGTGTCCCTTTTAGATAATATCAGATATTTCTCAATACAGATTTACTGGGTACAGCATTATTTCCTGCAGTGTTATATCTTGTGTTGCTATTTTGCCAGAAACCCTTGCCAGGGAGTCCTAATGTGTTTGTAAAAGAGGTCAATCCTCTCATTTCTGATTATATGATGAATGAAAACTCCAGATATATGTTATTCCATCCATTTTTGTAGTTTCCATAATAAAAATAACGTTTTTTCTGCCTCCGGAATTATGTTTTATGATGTATTGGGGTTGTGATTCTTTCTAGCATAGTTGAGTTGGGGAGATCTGTTTAATGTAGCTAAATTTATTTTTTTCTAATTCCCTTCAATATTTAAGCTACATACAACATATTTTAGAGGATCCAAGCCATGGAATACGTTATTTTTGTACTGGGTTCCTTATACAGCGTCCTCATTGGGGATATTGCTAAAATTCTTGAAAAGGAATATTACAGTGTTATCAGAGCTCTGCTCTTGGCAGCTTGTGGCGGGGAGATTTATCCTAAGCATGGAGAAGGAAGACATATCAAGGCTCGTACTTCAAACCCTGCAAAACATTGCAAGGGATCTCAAGGAGATGAGGCATGAAGAGGACTCTTTAGGTTTTTTCCATAAGGCAAGCACCAGCACTAAAAATGGCATGGGACATTCAACTGCATCACAACGCCTCACCATACCTTCATTTTTAACTGAAGGAGATAATGAGGGTTCTCTAGGGGAATATTTTTAAGAATATGAACTCCAGTCTCAAAGGTTCAAGGAGCACTTGAGCTTTCAGGAGTTTCGTCGGATCAAGGATGGAAGGAGGAATGATCCTCATCAAAAGGAGGATAACTTGATGCAGGGATCAGCCCTATAGTGTAGTATGGTAGGGTTCTTCTTGCCCACATTTTATGGGAAACCTAAGTGCACAGCAAAAGCATGGGTAGAGAAGCTAGACACATACTTCCAGCTCCACAAGGTTTCTGAGATAGAAGTTATCAAGATAAATGCGTTACACCTAGAAGGGGAAGCTCAAGATTGGTGGTTTCATAGATTGACCACACTTGGGCATCATCATATCACTTCATACTCAGCTTTCACCAAGAATCTAGTGGAGAGGTTTGATCCAAGGGATCCGGAAGCCCACTTTGCCAAGATAACCAAGCTCAAGCAGGAGGAAAATCTTGAGGATTACATTGTTGAGTATCTGCAACTCTCAGTGATGGTATCCAACCTCACTATGAGCAGGAAGGTATGCATTTTTTTGAATGGGATGGCTGAACCATTACAAGGGTTGGTCAAGTCTACCAAACCAACCACACTCCTTGAAGCTATAAAGAAAGCTAGAGATCTACAACACATCTTTCCTAGGGCAAGAACCTTTTTGCAGCAGAAGAATCACTCAAGGCAAAGGGAGACAATCCATGTTCAGGATTTGGAGGGGAAATGTGTTACAGGAGGAACACATCATATCGATACCTTCTCCAAGAAGTATGGCAGCATTGTACAACCCCTAGAATATTTTACTCCAAGAGGAGGAGTTGTTGCAACGTTAAGAGGGGTCCCAAATTATCTGACCTTGAGGGTGAGAGGCACCATCATGGGGAAAAGAGTTTATGTATTGATGTATAGTGAAGCCACTCATAATTTTATTGATGCACAGCTGGTACACAAGAGAGGAATTCCCATGGAGGAGTTTGAGGGATTTTCAGTTTTGGTCCCAGGAGACATGACTCTGCAATGTGCCAAGTATGTTCCAGCGCTGACCATTACTATGGGAACCTATACATTGACAGACCACTTCTTTGTGGTAGATATTCCAGACACCAATTTCATATTGGGATTCCAGTGGTTATTCACTCTTGGGAGAGTTACCACTAACTAGAGAACCTTGGAGATGGAATGGACCGAAGGGGAGGATGGCCAGGAACAAAAGATCAAGGGTATGAACACATATCCCCTCAGGTCGTTTCAACACATAGGATGGAGGCATATCTGCATAGAGGAGATGTTTCATGGGTAGTGGAGCTGCATATATCTGAGGTGAAGGGCAAGGACTCACCGGTGCATGCAGATGTTCAATCTCTTTTGGACCGGTATTCTACAGTGTTTGGGGATATCCTAGTAGGGAGACCTCCTGACCAAGGGTTTGAACACACCAATATTGAGTTGGAACAAGGGTTCCAAGCAGTGATAACCACTCCTTATAGACATCCTAAGGCTTATATGGATGAGATTGAAAGAGCTATCCAAGATTTGCTAGCACTAGGGCACATCCGGCCTAGTACTAGTCCTTTTTCTTCCTCGATGATTTTGGTAAAGAAGAAAGATGGCACATTGAGAATGTGCATTGATTATAGGGCCTTGAACAAGAATACTATGAAGAATAGGTACCCTATGCCCAGTATCGATGAACTCATGGATGAGTTGAGGGGATCCAGATACTTCTCCAAGATTGATTTGAGGTCCTAGTACCATCAAATCAAAGTGAGGGAGAAATATATCCCCAAGATAGCGTTCAGGTGTCACTATGGGAATTTTGAGTTTTTGGTAATGCCCTTTGGATTGACTAATGCTCCAGCAACTTTCAAATCTTGCATGAACCACATCTTCTAGGCTCATTTGAGAAAGTTTGTATTGGTCTTATTTGATGATATTATAATCTATAGCCGCACTTGGGAGGAGCACTTGCAATATATTGAGATAGCCTTACATATCCTCAAGGAGTAGAAATTCTATGCCAAGCTCTCCAAATGTGAATTTAGCCTCACAAAGATGTTGTATTTGGGACATATAATAGGAGTGGATGGAGTGAGGATACATGAGGAGAAGATCCAAGCTATCAGAGATTGGCCTGAACCCAGGAATGTTATAGAACTCAAAGGGTTTGTGGGCATATGCACTTATTACCAAAAGTTTGTGAAAGGATTTTCATAATTAACAGCACCACTCACAGACTTGAAAAAGAAGGGAGCTTTGCATTGGACACCTACAGCGCAAAGAGCTTTTGATAAGCTCAAAGAGGTAATGAGTAGTTGTCCTGTTTTGGTTTTACCTGAATTTTCTCAACCTTTTGTGCTAGAATGTGATGCATTGGGTGAAGGTATTGGGGCAGTATTGGGTGAATGTGATGCATCCTATATCCTTTGAGAGCATGAATTTTCTCCCTCATGAGAGTTTATACCCCATCTATGATAAAGAAATGTTGGCTAGCATGCATGCATTAGCCAAATTCCGACAGTACTTGGTGGGAAATAAGTTAAGGTGAATACTGATCACAACAGTCTTAGATTCTTCCTTGAACAGAGGCAACTTTAGGAGAGACAATAGAATTGGGTGAGAAAAATCCAAGCTTATTACTTTGACATAGAATATGTCAAGGGGAAGATCAATATAGTAGCTGATGCACTTTCCAGGAGGCCTACAGCGTTGTCCTTAAGGGGCATGGATGCTGATTGGAAGGCTCAACTCTTAGTTGAGTACTCCAAAGATGACTTTGCATGTGAGGTACCTGATGGGGTGGTATAGGATGAGAGATTTATAGTAATGGATGAGGTTATCTATTACAAGGATCGGATCTACTTGGCTAAGAATTCTAAGCTCAAGGAGAAGATCTTATTGGCTTCACATGATTCACCACTTGCCAGGCATCAAGGTTTCACAAAGACTTACAGATCTATCAAAGAGAGATTCTCATGGAAGGGTCTCAAGGAGGATGTGCTCCGGCATGTCAGGGAATGCACCATTTTCCAATAGAATAAGGGAGAACACACTTACCCTGCTGGGTTGTTGCAGCCACTACCTATTCCAGATGGGAAGTGGGAAAGTATCTCTATGGACTCCATCACCGGCCTACCGACAGTGTAGGGTAAAGACTGTATCTTTGTTGTTGTTTATAAAATAACAAAGTACTCTCATTTCTTTGCCATTTTTGCACATTATACTGCTTCACAGGTAGTTGAGCTCTTCTTCAGATATGTATTTAGACTCCACGGTCTCCCTAGGACCATGGTGAGTGATCGGGACAACTGCTTCATGGGTGGCTTTTGGCAGGAACTTTTCCGATTAGTAGGTACTGATTTGACTCCAAGTACTAGCTATCACCCCCAAACTGATGGGCAGACTAAGATAGTGAACAAGTGGCTAGAAGAATACTTGAGGAACTATGTGGCAGGGTAGCAGAAAGCTTGGCTACGTTGGATCCACTTGGGGGAGTATTGTGACAACACTACTCACCATATCTCTATTGGGATGACTCCATTCCGAGCCTTATATGGGTATGAGGCACTTTCATTTGCTGATGTTATGTTTGGGGAAAGTAAAGCTCCAAGGGCAAGGGATTGGATTCAAGAGAACCAGGACATACTCAGGGCACTCAAAGATAACATTGCTACTGCTCAGAAGCAACAAAATATGTATGCAGACCGTGGTCGGATAGAGATACAGTTTGAGGTGGGATATCTTGTCTACCTACGCCTTCAGCATTACAAACAGTCCACAATCAAGGTGAAGGGATCTGAGAAGCTCAAACCATGTTTCTATAGGCCATACAAGGTGAACAGATGTATCAGTAAGGTAGCATATGAGCTGGAGCTTCCTAAGGGGAGTAAGATCCACAATATCTTCCATGTCTCTTGCCTCAAGAAGGCCTTTGGGAGGAATGTAGTTGCCAACGTGGAACTTCCTCCTATTGATGATGAGGGCCATTTGATCTTGTAGCCAGAAGTAATCTTAGACATAAGGGAGAGGCAGTTGAGAAACAGAGTCATCAAGGAATATCTGATTTGATGGAGGAATCTGCCAGATGAGGATGCCACTTGGGAGGGAGAGAAGATATTGCAGAATCATTCTTTACTGTTGCTTGTGGGCAAGCAACTTTTGAGCGGGGAGGACTGTAATGTTCCCAATTAGCCACTGCTACCTGGAACATCATAATTGCTCCATTTTTGAAATAATAAGTAGGAAACACAATAAAATATATCCTAATGTGAAAAGGGATTAAGGGAGGAGGATAAAATAAATCCTCTTTAGTGTGAAGAGGAGAAAAATCAAGGAGCTATCTATAGTTGACTAAGTCAACAACGTTGTCACAAGGGAGGGAAAGCTACTAGGGCAGCGCAGTTTTGAAGGAGGAAACTTCTCAAGTAAGCTACATCACCAATGAGTGGGGCCCGGGATGGAGAAGCTCACCTAGGATAAAAAGGAAGGGATAGCAGCAAAGGATTCATTCATTCACACTTCTTGTCTCAGTCTTATGACTGATTGCAAGCTTCAGCAGTTTAGCTCGAGTTGCAGCACTGTTTAGTGCAAGAGTTCTCATGCAGGAATTCTATATTCATCATTGATATAGCTGATTGGGGGAGCTAAGGAGGAGGTATTGAGTTCAATTCTCATCATCTATCTTGAGGAGAGCCATCCTCTGACCTTGAAAACGCAGTCACTTCTAGTGAATGCATTAATTCTGCAGTAGTTGCAGTAGCTGGGGTTGTATCTATCCATTTTTTCCTATTTCAGAAGAGGAGGAGGTGATTTCCACTCCAGGAGATCTATTGAGGAAGGCATTGGGCCAATTCTTGTATTGAGTGTCCCTTTTTAGATCATATCAGATATTTCTCAATACACAGTTGTTGGGTACAGCATTATTTCCTGCAGTGTTGTATCTTGTGTCGCTATTTTGCCGGAAACCCTTGCCGAGGAGTCCTAATGTGTTTGTAAAAGAGGTCAATCCTCTCATTTATGATTATATAATGAATGAAATCTCCAGATATATTTTATTCCATCCATTGCTATAGTTTTCATAATAAAAATAATGTTGTTGTTGCCTCCGACATTTCTGTATTGGGGTTGTGATGCTTTTTAGCATAGTTGAGTTGGGGAGATCTGTTTAATGTAGCTAAAGTTATTTGTTTCTAATTCACTTCTATATTTAATATACATACAACATATTTTAGAGGATCCACCTTAGACTGCGTTATTTTTTCACTGGTTTCCTTATATAGCGTCCTCATTGGGGATATTGCTGAAATTCCTAGAAAGGAATATTACAACAGTTTCCGGAGAGAAATTCTTCTCAGCCGAAGAATAATCAGCAGAGAAAGGCATAGAGAGATCCAATAGCTACCACATAGAGCCAGAAAGGCTAACGCAGAAACACGTAGGGGCTACATAGAGGTTGCATAGAAGGCCAAAGGAAATCCAAGGTTTTGCTGAAAAGACGATTTCAGAAGCTGGAAGCCGAGGTGTGAGACTAGGAGGCAGAGATCAGAATTTCTATGGAGCAGATCGATTGACCAGTTGTGTGACGTAATGATGAGGAATATTGACGCTAGGACTACGCTACCTCCTGCCATAGGCACATCATTCAGCTACCAGATCAGCCAAGATTTCCGGTGATAGAGTGAGGTAATACTCACCGATATTTCTATCAGTCATATTATCTGTAACTTATTTTCCTGATGTGACAATCAGTGATGTATTTTAACTGTTGCTTAATAAGTAAAACCCTCAGATATGTTTCACCAGTTTTCTTACATTGGGTTTTTCCGAGGACGTTTGTCCAAAAATAATGGTGTCATGTGTTTACATTATTTTGTCTTGCTCAATTTCTGTTTTCAAAAATGTATTTTAATGGGTGAAGGCTGCTTCATAACTACTTCGATATTTAAGAAGTAATCTTAAATAACTTGTTTAAATCATATTTGCAAGTAGGAGAAGTAGTTCAGCTTGTTGTAGTAGGGATTCTAGATCTACGATCTAGGAATTTTCACATGGTATCGGAGCATGCATTGTGAAACATGAAGAGAAGATCCAATGCTGAGTGAAATTTCGAAGAGCTGTAGGAAGCATCAAATTGAATCCCCAGAGGGATTGCACAGTCTAGGCTAGTAGGGTTGAATTTCCAGGAAGATCTCTCTCTGAGTCAGTCGATAGAGAGGTAATACTTCCAGATCAGAATTTTTCTGAGGCAGAGGGAGTAGTGCAGAGCTGGTGGGATGCAGTTTCTGCAGGCGGATCTTAATTTTTTGGGTGAAAAGTTGTTAGAAGAAGAAGAAATGTCACAGTGAGGAAATTTTCTATATCGGGAATTTCCTAGCCAGGAAATTTCAGTTTTTTTAAGATTTGAGCAGCAAATCCGAGAAGTGGATTTATGAGCTCCACAAGGAGTGCGTAAGCCTATCTATTGTTGCGCAAAGGGGGAAGAAGAAGAGCAGATTTGGCATATTTGACGGCCATGGAAACTCACGTGCTTAGATATTAGGACCGATTGGAGGGAGCCTCCAACTATGTGATCTGGAAGGCAAGGATCTCTTTACTTATGGATGATTATGATTTGAAGCTTTTCTTGGAAAACACGGTAGTTGTTCTAGAAAATCCATATCTGCTGAAAAAGTACAAGGCTGATATGGCGAAGGAAAAAAGGCTACTCCTGGATGGAGTCAAGGATCATGTTCTATCCCATATTTTTGGTAATGATATTTCTAGTCAAATGTGTGGAGTCAAGGATCATGTTGTGTTCCAAATTGTTGGTAAAGATTCCAGGAAAATGTGCAAAGCCTTGGCCACACTATATGAGGGATCATCTGAGTAGCAAAAGATGTACTTAGAGAAAAAACTGAGGATGGCTCAAATGCGAATAGGGGAGCGCATGATTCCGTTCCTAACTAGGCTTCAGGAAATCCATCAACAACTTGTATTCATGGTGTCTAACCCTTCTTCTTCAGCGATGGTAAGATTGGCATTGAATGCAGTCACCAAATATTGGAAAGTATTTTTCTAGAGTATCTTGGGTAGAGCAACCTTGCCAGGCTGGGAAGATATGTGGGCGGATCTTCAGCAAGAAGCGCTAAGGAGAGACTTGGTCACGTGAAAAATTGATAGTAGAAATGGCATTGGAATGGAGGTGAAGTAGGAGGAGGAAGATGCAGCCCTTGCATCCAAGGGATAGCACGAGCAATGGAGATGTAAGAAATATGTCTCAAAGATAAAGTGCTTCAAGTGTGTTGAACTTGGTCACTACGCTTCCCAGTGTCCTCTAAGGAAAAAGGACAAGGATGAGAAGCACGATCTGAAGGTTGCAGCCGCGAAGATTGATGACGATGAGTACTCCATGAGTGCCCACACATGGCACTTATCTTAAAGAGATTCTAGATGGAGGATTTCATGCCTATGTCCGATGTTGACACTAATGATTACCAACTTGATGAGGAAGAACCCGGATTTTCCACAGTGTTAGATAATAAATGTCAACGTTTTGAATCTCCATGGAGATCCATCTTCAGGACGAATGAATGAAGAAATGAAAGAGGTACTAAGGTCAAATTTATAGAGTGAAGATTATTTTTCTAAAGAGCCGACCAGAAATAATATCTAGGAAATTTATTTTATTTTTATTTAATTTTTAATTAAATTTTTAAAATAATTAATAAATTAATTCAATGAATAATATATCATAACTAATAATAAATAATACCACTATTTTAATTAGTTATTTTAGAATTTTAATAAGTAATATTAAATAATTTATATTAATTCCCAGAAAGCTCAATGCTTCTGAGTCTGAGTTGGTGGATCCGACAATGTATAGGTAGCTTATAGGGTCCTTGATGTATCTGGTCAAAACCATGATGGATATTTTTTTTGCTATGAACATCCTAAGCCAATATTTATGGTAGAGCCTAGGAGGATACATTGGGTGGAAACGAAACATATACTCGAGTACTTGAGAGGTAGAGTGGAGTATGGAATCAAGTATATTAGGAGCAATGGAGTGTATTTAGTGGGTTACACATGTTCAAACTTCATTTCATCATTATAAATACTCATCTATTTGCTAGATCTAATCTCTAACTTGCATATTCCATTAAGCTATTAAGCACATTGAAGTTTACTTATTTCCATAACTGATTTACTAGCTTAGATCTAATCCATTCATTGTTGATACAATAAATATTATTGTTGGTAATTCACTTATTTCATAGGTAATTTCATTGTCTAATAGTTTTCATTTCAGATCTTGTGATTTTATGCAAGTGTGATATTTCTTGCATTTCAAATCTTGTGATTTTATGCAAGTATGATATTTCTATTGAGCTATAATTGACAATGCCTATAAAGTCACAAGCAATCTTAAGCACTTGTATTAAATTCACACCTCATTTTCATTTTGGATTTTGTTTCTCTAAAATTTACTTCTAAGCATAAGCTTAGTTGATAGATGTTGATTTTTTATAGCATTGGATGTGCGCAAAGTCTCAAATTTTGTGGAGAGGCTTAGAAACATGCATTACAAATAACCGTTAAATTGTTTTGAGAAATTTCACCCAAAAACTGTTTTATAAGAAAAAATAATTATTTTTAATGAGGACCCTAAGTCTAACTTAGGAAATTAAAATAACTAATTAGTATTAATGTAAACTACGAGTGAAACTTCTAGAAAAAGCAGATCAAGTCTAATATAATATTAGACGTTGATTGAATATCTAATCTTGGTCATTAATTTGTCAACGAGAAGACTATAAAGGAAGGATTGAGGGTCATTTGTAAGATACACCGAGAGGATCTAGAGATCATTTTTTTCTAATGGAGCAAGTGCTCGGACGAAAATCACATCTAAGTGATTCTTGATTGTAGTGAGGAGATGAGACAGTTGTAATGTTCCCAATTAACCACTGCTACTTGGAACATTACAATTGCTCCATTTTTTAAATAAGAAGTAGGAAACACAATCAAATCTATCCCAATGTGAAAAGGGATTGAGGTAGGAGGATAAAATAAAGCCTCTTTAGTGTGAAGAGGAGAAAAATCAAGGAGCTAACTATAGTTGAGTAAGTCAACAGCGCTGTCACAAGGGAGGGAAAGCTACTAAGGCAACGCAGTTTTGAAGGAGGAAACTTTTCAAGGAAGCTACATCACCAATGAATGGGACCCAGGATGAAGAAGCTCACCTAGGATAAAAAGGAAGGGATAGCAGCAAAGGATTCATTCATTCATACTTCTTGTCTCAGTCTTATGACTGATTGCAAGCTTCAGCTGTTTAGCCGGAGTTGCAGCACTGTTTAGTGCAAGAGTTCTCATGTGGGAATTCTATATTAATCATTGATATAGTTGATTGGGGGACCTAAGTAGGAGGTCTTGAGTTCAATTCTCATCATCTATCTTTAGGAGAGCCATCCTTTGACCTTGACAGCGCAGTCACTTCCAATGAATGTGTTATTTCTGTAGTAGCTACAGTAGCTGGGGTTGTATCTATCCATTTGTGCCTATTTCAGAAGAGGAGGAGGTGATTTCCACTCCAACAGATCTATTGAGGAAGGCCTTGGGCCAATTCTTGTCTTTAGTGTCCCTTTTGGAGAATATCAGATATTTCTCAATACAGAGTTACTGGGTACGGCATTATTTCCTACAGTGTTATATCTTGTGTTTCTATTTTACCGGAAACCCTTGCTGGGGAGTCCTAATTTGTTTGTAAAAGAGGTCAATCCTCTCATTTCTGATTATATGATGAATTAAAACTCTAGATATATGTTATTCCATCCATTTCTGTAGTTTTCATAATAAAAATAACACTGTTGCTGCCTCCAGAATTTTTGTTTTATGATGTATTGGGGTTGTGATGCTTTCTAGCATAGTTGAGTTGGGGAGATCTGTTTAATGTAGCTAAATTTATTTATTTTTGATACCCTTCTATATTTAAGCTACATACAGCATATTTTAGAGGATCCAAGCCCTGGAATGCATTATTTTTGTACTGGTTTCCTTATACAGCGTCCTCATTGGGGATATTGCTGAAATTATTGAAAAGGAATATTACAGTGGTATCAGAGCTCTGCTCTTGGCTCAGCTTGTGGGGGAGGGATTTATCTTAAGCATGGAGAAGGAATAAATATCAAGGCTCATACTTAAAACCCTGCAGAACATTGCAAGGGATCTCAAGGAGATGAGGCATGAAGAGGACTCTTTAGGGTTTTGCCATAAGGCAAGCACCAGCACTAAAAATGGCATGGGACATTCAACTGCATCACAACGCCTCACCATACCTTCATTTTTAACTGAAGGAGATAAGGGGGGTTCTCTAGGGGAATATTTTGAAGAATATGAACACCAATCTCAAAGGTTCAAGGAGCACTTGAGCTTTCAGGAGTTTTGTCAGATCAAGGATGGAAAGAGGAATGATCCTCATCAAAAGGAGGATAACTTGATGCAGGGATCAGCCCTACAGTGCAATATGGTAGGGTTCTTCTTGCCCACATTTTATGGGACACCTAAGTGCATAGCAAAAGCATGGGTAGAGAAGTTGGACACATACTTCCAGCTCCACAAGGTTTCTGAAATAGAAGCTATCAAGATAGATGCGTTACACCTAGAAGGGGAAGCTCAATATTGGTGGTTTCATGGACTGACCACACTTGGGCATCATCATATCACTTCATACTCAACTTTCACCAAGAAGCTAGTGGAGAGGTTTGATCCAAGGGATCTGGAAGCCCACTTTGCCAAGATAACCAAGCTCAAGCAGGAGGGAAATCTTAAGGATTACATTGTTGAGTATCTGCAGCTCTCAGTGATGGTATCCAACCTCACTATGAGCAAGAAGGTATGCATGTTTTTGAATGGGATGGATGAACCATTACAAGGGTTGGTAAAGTCTACCAAACCAACCACACTCCTTGAAGCTATAAAGAAAGCTATAGATCTATAACACATCTTGGCCAGGGCAAGAACCTTTTTGCAGCAGAAGAATCACTCAAGGCAAAGGGAGACAATCCCTGTTCATGATTTGGAGGGGAAATTTGTTACAGGAGGAACACATCATATCGAGTCGTTCTCCAAGAAGGATGCCAGCGTTTTACAACCCCTAGAAGATTTTACTCCAAGAGGAGGAGCTGTTGCAACATTAAGAGGGGTCCCAAATTATTTGACCTTGAGGGTGAGAGGCACCATCATGGAGCAAAGAGTTTCTATATTTATGTATAGTGAAGCCACTCATAATTTTATTTATGCACAACTGGTACACAAGAGAGGAATTTCCATGGATGAGTTTGAGGGATTTTCAGTTTTGGTCCCAGGAGCCATGACTCTGTAATGTGCCAAGTATGTTCCAGCGCTGACTATTACTATGGGAACCTATACATTGACAGACCACTTCTTTGTGGTAGATATTCCAGACACCAATTTCATATTGGGAGTCTAGTGGTTAGTCACTCTTGGGAGAGTTACCACTAACTAGAGAACCTTGGAGATGGAATGGACCGGAGGGGAGGATGGCCAGCAACAAAAGATCAAGGGTATGAACACATATCCCCCTCAAGTCGTTTCAGCACATAGGATGGAGGCAGATCTACGTAGAGGATATGTTTCATCGGTAGTGGAGCTGCATATATCCGAGGTGAAGGGCAAGGAATCACTGGTGCATCCAGATGTTCAATTTCTTTTGGACCAGTATTCTACAGTGTTTGGGGATATCCCACTAGGGAGACCTCCTGACCGAGGGTTTGAACACACCAATATTGAGTTGGAACAAGGGGTCCAAGCAGTGATCACCACTCCTTATAGACTTCCTAAGGCTTATATGGATGATATTGAAAGAGTTATCCAAGAGTTGCTAGCACTAGTACTAGTCCTTTTGCTTCCTCAATGGTTTTGGTAAAGAAGAAAGATGGCACATTGAGAATGTGCATTGATTATAGGGCCTTGAACAAGAAGACTATGAAGAAGAGGTACCCTATACCTAGGATCGATGAACTCATGGATGATTTGAGGAGATCCAGATACTTCTCCAATATTGATTTGAGGTCCGGTTACCATCAAATCAAGGTGAGGGAGAAAGATTTCCCCAAGACAGCGTTTAGGTATCACTATGGGCATTTTGAGTTTTTGGTAATGCCCTTTGGATTGACTAATGCTCTGGCAACCTTCCAATATTGCATGAACCACATCTTCTGGGGTCATTTGAGAAAGTTTGTATTGGTCTTATTTGATGATATTCTAATCTATAGCTGCACTTGGGAGGAGCACTTGCAGTATATTGAGATAGCCTTTCATATCCTCAAGGAGTAGAAATTCTATGCCAAACTCTCCAAATGTGAATTTGGCCTCACAAAGATGTTGTATTTGTGGCATATCATAGGAGTGGATGGAGTGAGGACACATGAGGAGAAGATCCAAGCTATCAGAGATTGGCCTGAACCCAGGAATGTTACAGAACTCAGAGGGTTTGTGGGCATATGCACTTATTACCAAAAGTTTGTGAAGGGATTTTCATAATTAGCAGCACCACTCACAGACTTGACAAAAAAGGGAGCTTTCCATTGGACACCTACACTGCAAAGAGCTTTTGATAAGCTCAAAGAGGTAATCAGTAGTTGTCCTGTGTTGGTTTTACCTGAATTTTCTGAACCTTTTGTGCTAGAATGTGATGCATTAGGTGAAGGTATCGGGGTAGTCTTGATGCAAGGAGAGCATCCTATAGCCTTTGAGAGTAGGAATTTTATCCCTCATGAGAGTTTATACCCCATCTATGATAAATAAATGCTGGCTATCATGCATGCATTAGCCAAATTCCAACAGTACTTGGTGGGAAAGAAGTTTAAGTTGAAGACTGATCACAACAGTCTTAGATTCTTCCTTGAACAGAGGAAACTTTAGGAGAGACAATAGAAGTGGGTGAGAAAAATCCAAGCTTATGACTTTGACATAGAATGTGTCAAGGGGAAGAGCAATATAGTAGCTGATGCACTTTCCAGGAGGCCTACAGCGCTGTCCTTAAGGGGCATGGATGCTGATTGGAAGGCTCAACTCTTAGTTGAGTACTCCAAATATGACTTTGCATGTGAGATACTTGATGGGGTGGTATCGGATGAGAGATTTATAGTAATGGATGAGGTTATCTATTACAAGGATCATATCTACTTGGCTAAGAATTCTAAGCTCAAGGAGAAGATCTTATTGGCTTCACATGATTCACCACTTGCCGGGCATCAAGGTTTCACAAAGACTTACAGATCTATCAGAGAGAGATTCTCATGGAAGGGTCTCAAGGAGGATGTGCTCCAGCACATCAGGGAATGCACCATTTTCCAATAGAATAAGGGAGAACACACTTACCCTACTGGGTTGTTGTAGCCACTACCTATTCCAGATGGGAAGTGGGAAATTATCTCTATGGACTTCATCACCGTCCTAACGACAGTAAAGGGTAAAGAATGTATCTTTTTTGTTGTTGATAGACAAACAAAGTACTCTCATTTCTTTGCCATTTTTTCACATTATACTTCTTCACAGGTAGTTGAGCTCTTCTTCAGAGATGTATTTAGACTCCATGGTCTCCCTAGGACCATGGTGAGTGATCGGGACAACCGCTTCATGGATGGCTTTTGGCAGGAAATTTTTCGATTAGTAGGGACTGATTTGACTCCAAGTACTAGCTATCACCCCCAAACTGATGGGCAAACTAAGATAGTGAACAACTGACTAGAAGGCTACTTGAGGAACTATGTGGCAGGGTAGCAGAAAGCTTGGCTGCGTTGGATCCACTTGGGGGAGTATTTTTACAACACTACTCACCATATCTCTATTGGGATGACTCCATTCCGAGCCTTATATGGGTATGAGGCACTTTCATTTGCTGATTTTATGTTTGGGGAAAGTAAAGCTCCAAGGGAAAGGGATTGGATTCAAGAGAACCAGGACATACTCAGGGCACTCAAAGATAACATTGCTGCTACTCAGAACCAGCAGAAGATGTATGCAGACTATGGTCAGATAGAGAGACAGTTTGAGGTGGGAGATCTTGCCTACCTACGCCTTCAGCCTTACAAACATTCCACACTAAAGGTGAAGGGATCTGAGAAGCTCAAACCACATTTCTATGGGCCATACAACGTGAACAGATGTATCGGTCAGGTAGAATATGAGCTGGAGCTTCCTAAGGGGAGAAATATCCACAATATCTTCCATGTCTCTTGCCTCAAGAAGGCCATTGGGAGGAATGTAGTTGCCAACATGGAACTTCCTCCTATTGATGATGAGGGCCATTCTATCTTGCAGCCAGAAGCAATATTAGACACAAGGGAGAGGAAGTTGAGAAACAGAGTCATCAAGGAATATTTTATTCGATGGAGGAATCTACCAGATGAGGATGCCACTTGGGAGGGAGAGAAGATATTGCAGCATCCTTCTTTACTATTGCTTATGGGCAAGAAAATTTTGAGCGGGGAGGACTACAATGTTCCCAATTAGCCACTTCTACTTGGAACATTATAATTGCTCCATTTTTGAAATAATAAATAGGAAACACAATAAAATATATCCCAATGTGAAAATGGATTGAGGTTGGAGGATAAAATAAAGCCTCTTTAGTGTGAAGAGGAGAAAAATAAAAGAGCTAGCTATAGTTGACTAAGTCAACAGCGTTGTCACAAGGGAGGGAAAGCTACTAGGGCAGCACAGTTTTGAAGGAGAAAAATTCTCAAGGAAGCTACATCACCAATGAGTGGGGCCCGGGAGGGAGAAGCTCACCTAGGATAAAAAGGAAGGGATAGCAGCAAAGGATTCATTCATTCACACTTCTTGTCTCAGTCTTATGACTGATTGCAAGCTTCAGCGGTTTAGCTCAAGTTGCAGCACTGTTTAGTGCAAGAGTTCTCATGCAGGAATTCTATCTTCATCATTGATATAGCTGATTGGGGGAGCTAAGGAGGAGGTATTGATTTCAATTCTCATCATCTATCTTGAGGAGAGCCATCCTCTGACCTTGAAAATGCAGTCACTTCCAGTGAATGCATTATTTCCGCAGTAGCTGCACTAGCTGGGGTTGTATCTATCCATTTGTGCCTATTTCAGAAGAGGAGGAGGTGATTTCCACTCCAGGAGATCTATTGAGGAAGGCATTGGGCCAATTCTTGTATTGAGTGTCCCTTTTTAGAGCATATCAGATATTTCTCAATACATAGTTGCTGGGTACAGCATTATTTCCTACAGTGTTGTATCTTGTGTTGCTATTTTTCCGGAAACCCTTGCCGGGGAGTCCTAATGTGTTTGTAAAAGAGGTCAATCCTCTCATTTATTATTATATAATGAATGAAATCTCCAGATATATGTTATTCCATCCATTTCTATAGTTTTCATAATAAAAATAACGTTGTTGTTGCCTCCAGCATTTCTGCATTGGGGTTGTGATGCTTTTTAGCATAGTTGAGTTGGGGAGATCTGTTTAATGTAGCTAAAGTTATTTGTTTCCAATTCACTTCTATATTTAATATACATACAACATATTTTAGAGGATACAAGCCCTAGACTACGTTATTTTTGCACTGGTTTCCTTATACAACGTCCTCATTGGGGATATTACTGAAATTCCTAGAAAGGAATATTACAACAGTTTTCGGAGAGAAATTCTTCTCAACCGAAGAATAATCAGCAAAGAAAGGTAGAGATAGATCCAATAGCTACCACGCAGATCCAGAAAGGCTAATTTAGAAACACGTAGGGGCTACATATAGGTTTCACAGAAGACCAAAGGAAATCCAAGGTTTTGCTGAAAATACGATTTCAGAAGCTGGAAGCCGAGGTGTGAGACTAGGAGGCAGAGATCAGAATTTCTGTGGAGCATATTGATTGACCAGCTGAGTGACGTATTGGTGAGGAAGTTTGACGTTGTGACTACACTGCCTCCTGCTAGAGGCACATCATTCGGCTGCCAGATTAGCCAAGATTTCCGGTGATAGAGTGAGGTAATACTCACCGATATTTTTGTCAGTCATATTCTCTGTAACTTATTTTCTTGATGTGACAATCAGTGATGTGTTTTAACTGTTGCTTAATAAGTAAAACCCTCAGATATGTTTCACCAGTTTTCTTACATTGGGTTTTTCCGGGGACGTTTGTCCAAAAATAACGATGTCATGTGTTTACATTATTCTGTCTTGCTCAATTTCTGTGTTCAAAAATGTATTTTAATGGGTGAATTTTGCTTCATAACTACTTCTATATTTAAGAATTAATCTTAAATAACTTGTTTAAATCATATTTGCAAGTAGGATAAGTAGTTCAGCTTGTTGTAGTAGGGATTCTAGATCTAGGATCTGGGAATTTTCACATGGTATCGGAGCATGGATTGTGAAATAGGAAGAGAAGATCCAATGTTGAGTCAAAGGTCGAAGAGTTGTAGGAAGCATCAAATCGAATCCCCAGAGGGATTGCACAGTCCAGGCTAGTAGGGTTGAATTTCCAGGAAGGTCTCTCTCTGAGTGAGTCGATAGAGAGGTAATACTTCTAGTTCAGAATTTTTCCGAGGCAGAGGGAGTAGCGCAGAGCTAGTGGGATGCAGTTTCTGCAGGTAGATCTTGATTTTTTTGGGTGAAAATTCGTTAGAAGAAGAAGAAACGTCACAGTGAGGGAATTTTCTATATCAGGAATTTCCTAGCCGGGAAATTTCAGTTTTTCCAAGATTTGAGCAGCAAATCTGAGAAGTAGATTTATGAGCTCCATAAGGAGTGCGTAAGCCTGTCTATTGTTGCACAAAGGGGGAAAAATAAGAGCAGATTTGGCAGATTTGACGACCATGGAAACTCACGTGCTTAGATATTAGGACCGATTGGAGGGAGCCTCCAACTATGTGATCTGGAAGGCAAGGATCTCTTGTCTTATGGGTGATTATGATTTGAAGCTTTTCGTGGAAAACACGGTAGCTATTCTAGGAAATCCATATCTGTTGAAAAAGTACAAGGCTGATATGGCGAAAAAAAAAATGCTACTCCTAGATGGAGTCAAGGATCATGTTCTATCCCATATTTTTGGTAATGATATTTCTAGTCAAATGTGTGGAGTCAAGTATCATGTTGTGTTCCAAATTTTTGGTAAAGATACTTCCAATAAAATGTGTGAAGCCTTGGCCACACTATATGAGGGATCATCTGAGTAGCAAAAGATGTACTTAGAGAAACAACTGAGGATGGCGCAAATACGAAGAGGGGAGCGCATGATTCCGTTCCTAACTAGGCTTCAGGAAATCCATGAACAACTTGCAGTCATGGGGTCTAACCCTTCTTCTTCAGCGATGGTAAGACTGGCATTGACTGCAGTCACCAAATATTGGCAAGTATTTTTCCAGAGTATCCTGGGTAGAGCAACCTTGCTAGGCTGGGAAGATATGTGGGCGGATCTTCAGCAAGAAGCGCTAAGGAGAGACTTGGTCAAGTGAAAAATTGATAGTAGAAACGACAGTGGAATGGAGGTGAAGCAGGAGGAGGAAGATGCAACCCTTGCATCCAAGGGATAGCACGAGCAATGGAGATGTAAGAAACATGTCTCAAAGATAAAGTGCTTCAAGTGTGTTGAACTTGGTCACTACGCTTCCCAGTGTCCTCTAAGGAAAAAGGACAAGGATGAGAAGCACGATCTGAAGGTTGCAGCCGCAAATATTGATGACGATGAGTATGCCATGAGTGCCCACACATGGCACTCATCTTAAAGAGATTCTGGATGGAGGATTTCATGCCTATGTCCGATGTTGACACTAATGATTACCAACTTGATGAGGAAGAACCCAGATTTTCCACAGTGTCAGATAATAAATGTCAACGTTTCGAATCTCCATGGAGATCCATCTTCAAGACGAATGAAAGAAGAAATGAAAGAGAGACTAAGGTCAAATTTATAGAGTGAAGATTATTTTTCTAAAGAGCCGACCAACAATAATATCTAGAAAATTTATTTTATTTTTATTTAATGTTTAATTAAAATTTTAAAATAATTAATAAATTAATTCAATGAATAATATATCATAACTAATAATAAATAATACTACTATTTTAATTATTTATTTTATAATTTTAATAAGTAATATTAAATAATTTATATTAATTCCCAGAAAGCTTAATGCTTCCGAGTCTGAGTTGGTGGATCCGACAATGTATAGGTAGCTTATAGGATCCTTGATGTATCTGGTTAAAACCATGATGGATATTTTTTTTGCTATGAACATCCTAAGCCAATATTTATGGTGGAGCCTAGGAGGATACATTGGGTGGAAACGAAACATATACTCGAGTACTTGAGAGGTAGAGTGGAGTATGGAATCAATTATATCAGGAGAAATGGAGTGTAGTTAGTGGGTTACACATGTTCAGACTGGGTTGGCAGTGGAACAGATAGGAAGAGTACTTTGGGTTGTTGTTTCAATTTGAGGTTCTCATGGTTCGACAAGAAGCAAAATTCTGTAGCACTTAGCTCAATAGAGGATGAGTACATGAATATGAGTCTGGTGAGTTATGAGGCCATATGGATTTGCAAAATTCTCACATGTTTATTTGGTTTTGAGATGGGGCCTACCATCATTCATTGTGATAATCACAGTTTCACTCAACTCTTACAGAATCCAATGTTTCATGAAAGATCCAGACACATAGATATCAAATACCACTTCATCACAAACAGGGACCAAAGGGGTGATGTGAGGTTGCAGTACATATACATGGATCAACAAGTGGCAGAAATTCTCACCAAGCCCCTACTAAAGGGGAAGTTCGTGTTCTATAGGGATAATTTGGGGGTGGTGGAGAGTCCCATCCTTGTTAGGAGGGAGTGTTGATATTTGTAGCATCAAAATGCCTTCTGCATAGGCTAAGTGTTTAACATGCAAGAGAGAAACCTCTTTAGGTGTTTGTTCAAGAGGAGAAAGTATTATGATTTCTTTCCTAAGTTTTACTTGTGTTGATGTTTTCAACATCAAAATTCCTTATGCATAGGCTAAGTGTTTAACATGCAAGAGAGATTCCTCTTTAGGTGTTTGTTCAAGAGGAGCAAGTATTATGATTTATTTCCTAATTTTTACCTTACGAAAAGCACACATTAATTAATTTATTAATTAATGTTGTCTATTGAGCTAAAGTTTCTAAGGATAAATAATTTAATTATTTAAGTGACTTAGATTAGATGTATTCTCCACCGTTGAACTAAGTGGATCAAGATTTAATCCTATCCCTCTATACTTTGGAGATTAAGAATTTGACTGAATAAGAAATTATAAAAGTAACATAAGGGAGAGGTTGAAAACTCTATCGCAATTGAGGAAGTCATTTTCACAAGGATTGAGAGGCTCAATTGACTAAAGAGAAGAAAGTGTGCAACAAGGGTTTCCCAAAAGGAAAATTTGTAAAGGTCGAAATTGAGGAAAGAGAAAGATTGAGATTTTCAAAGAGTCTGAGATTCTTGTGCAAGCCGAGACTATAGTTCAGCTCAGTGAGCCAAGACTTCCAAGGTGAAACCATAAGGGCTAGGAGGGCCTAAATTTGTAAGGAGAGGTTGAGACTTTAACAAGGTAGAGATAGTCTCCAAAGAAGCCAATTTCGTGAGATTAAATTCTCCTTAGGCCCAAAATATAGAGATTCATTTCCAGGTTTAATTATTGTTGTAATTTTTATGTATTTCTCTCTGTCAAGGATCTAAATTTTCCAAAAAAATAATGTGAACGAAGATTTGATTGGGGCAGATTTATGTGTTTTGTTTGTGATTGATTTTTCTATGTATTTCTCGCTGCAAATTTATGGTGAAAATTTTAAAATAGCTGTGTGTTTATTTTCAACAATTCAGAAACTTAATTCACTACTGAAATAATTCTAGGTATAAAATAATTGATATGTGAAAAAGATGGGTGTTTTCCATCAACCATTCGACAAGAGATGAACCATCATCAAAGAGGGCATACAACTCTTATATAAGTTATAAGGATCCAAGAAGGCATACAACTCTTATATAAGTTCCAAGGAGCCAAGAAACTGAGAATGAGACTATTAAATAATTCACACAAACGTTTCATGGAACAATTTGTTGCATCCAAATTATTCATTGTTCATGTTGATAGATAAGTTTTCATTTAGCTAACGTTTTCTTTCCAGTATGGTTTTATATATCATATAAATGCAAGGGTGACGATCAACACCTCGTACACATGCTAACAAACAATTTCATTTGAGTGTGCAAGTAACAAGTTTATGAGCCCAGGAATTTTGGGGTTCTCATGAATCCTTGTTCGAGCAGATGGATCATGTGCTCTAAGGTGAGCACATTTCCCTTAGTTGGAGGAAAATTTTACGCACCAAAAGTGGGCAACCCCATAGGAGAATTTTTTCCTCCTACTTTGGAGATCCAACCAGTCAGCAGCCTTATATTTGTTGAGTGATTTGTTCAGTTTATCATGAACTCCTTGTTTGAGCATATGGATCATGGGCTCTAAGGTGAGCACATGTCCCTGAGTTGGAGGAAAATGTTACCCACCAAAAGTGGGTAACCCCATAGGAGAATTTTTTCTCCTACTTTGGAGAGCCAACCTGCCAACAGTCTTATTTGTTGAGTATGTGATTGTGCCAAGAGGCGCTTTACAATCTAGTATGGCAGCAATCTTGTAAAGCGTTATGTAATGTAATGTAATGCTATGCTGACTAGGTCAAATTATTTAAAATTAAATTAATATTAAATTCATTTAACATTTACATCCATTTAATAAAATAAAATAATAATATATTTGTAAATAACTTTATAATAAAAAATAACATCAATAGGTGTGGTCCATACCAGAAAACCCTTTTGCACATTCAAAAAACTACTCCATGCCGACACAAATAAAGTATTTTTTTTTACTTCGTCTTGAATATAAAAAAATTTAAAAAAAAAAAGATATTTGATTAGGTTTTGTAATTTATGTCTAATTTTAGTAGAAAGGCAACTTCTAAAACATCTTAAATAGTGAAGGTACCTTTCCTATGTGCCCAACAACACATTGTTGGAGATCTCGTTATATAAGTGGACCTTGATAGTAAAAAATGTTGGTCCTCTCTTATCTGAATCAATTATGAAATAATATAAATTAAGCCTGAGATTGGATTATTTTATCTTTTATAGTTAACTAGTCATAATTTAAATAGTGAACGAAAGCACTTCTTCGAGCCTCTGGGAAAGGCATGGAATTACATAAATTAAGCCTAAGATTGGATTATTTTATATTTTGTGGTTAACTAGTAATAATAAATAGTGAATGAAAACACTTCTTTAGGCCTCTGTGCAAGGTTAGATCTTGGGACAAAGCAGACTGAGCAACTCTGATGTGGAGTACCTTAGAAAGAGTGGTTATAGTGTCAACAGGAAGAGAATTATTTCAATTTTCCATGAAAAAATAAATATTGTAGAATGGAGGAAGAAACACAATGAAGGCTCCCAAACGACTTGATGGATATAATTTTAGTGAGGTTTCCAATGAGGGTTCTTAGTATAATGAGGGTTGTCTGCAACGAGTGGAAATATCTACTCTCTTCTCTGGATGCCTTCGAAAAACTTGATCCATTTTGGTCATTGCATTCCACCCTGGGATTTCTAATTCAAATCCATTGAGATTGAACAGATGATGTGGAATCTTGAGTTATAGATGGACGTGATTCAGGCATGTGCATGCAGGTTTCCACTCCATTGTCACGCTACAGGCAATATGATGCATCGATTGTAGTGACCAAACTATCTATAGTTGATGCATCAACTATAGTGACCAAAAATCTATAGTTGATGCATCTACTGCAGTAACTTGACGATCTATGATGTTTGCTCTGATTTGCGGTGTCGACTGTTGAGATCTTGGGGTGTTGGGGTAGCATTGGATGTGCTCTAGCTCCCAAATTTTGTGGAGGGACTAGAGTACATGAGATCTCCAAGACTTAGAAAGGACCCTAAGTCTAACTTAGGAAAATTAAAAGATTAAATTTTATTAAATTAAACATGTGATGAGAATGACTTAAATGACATGGATCAAGCATATTTTAATATTAGCTATAGATTCAAGATTAGATCACGATCGTTGAAGTTTCAATGAGAAAAGTATAAGAAGAGGGCTTGGGTTCAGCTGGAGAACACACACTAGCAGAGCACTGAAGCTAAGCTGAAATTCTAGGGCATGGTTTGCTAAGAATTTCATAAGTGTTTCAGTTGTGGAGAGGGGAAGTATTGGCGAGGGGGATGGTGTAGTCCTAGTCCAAGAGTACAACAAGGGCAGAGAAGCAGCTGACCAGAGCAGCGCAGAGGAGGCGGCAGCTATGCAGAGCAGCCAAGAACCCAACAGGGGCAGCACATAGGCAACAGGAGGCCAGGAAGGCTGACACAGTTCCAGGAGGGCTGACACAATCTCAAGAGGATTGACGTTGGCCAGCTAGGGAAGCACAATGGAAACGTAACGCAGGCCCGTCCTGAGCAGTGGAGAGGCTAATGCAGGCCAGTAGGGCTGACACAATAAGCTTAAGAGAAACGTTGGGGTTTCTAGAGGTCGGAAAGGGTTGAGTTCTATAAATTTTATTTGAGGATGTGAATCAATGAGTTTTATATCTCTATAATAGAGGTATTTATGCAATTTTTACTTCTCTGTTGGGTTAACTAGCTTGGTTCCCAGATCTGTTGTACTTAGAAATTGCTTAATAATAAAAAACCCTCCAAAAGCTAGAAGCACTGATTTTCCTACATTAGGTTTTTCCGGGGACCGTTGTCCAGAAAATTCTTGTCTGTCACTTTGTCATTATGCAAGTTATTCAGTTTAGATCTGCATGTGTAGGTTGTTAATGTATTTACTTCGATGTTAATGTTGAAGATTTTATATTGATAACTAATGTAAGTAGGATATGTAAATCAATAATTTAACAATAGGGTTTATTTTTAATTATATTCAGAAATTTTCACATCTACAATAGCAGGTAATATAATTTGTAGTAATTTTATTATATAAATTATCTTTTTTTGTAAGTTCGGCATTGGTGGGGCTACATCATGGTCATGTCCAAGAATAACACCCGAATAGGGCAAGGAATTAAATTGTTGACTTCACATTTAGGAGTGTCTTAACAACGCACCTGATCACCATCTATCCAAGACCCCATGGACTTGTATAAATTAATTTTTAATTATGATAAAGAATGAAAATAAATTCGCCCACAACAGGGAAATAAAATCACATCACAATATTCTTAACCAATTCAAAATTGAATAAGTAAAATTATAAAATTATGAAAATATTTTCCACTATGTCAAAATGAGAATAATCCATATATTTAACCAAAATTTGACTATGTTTCTTTTTCCACGGCACTTAAGAATCAGATTTGAGTATAAGATCACGATCACAAACACATTTAAACACCACAACAATACTGATTTTCATAGTGGAAAGCATAAAGGAGTGAATCAGTCTCATGCACATGAAAATTTTAACCTACAACTTATTACAATACAAACTTTAATACAACAATATGTAATATTCCTAAATTAGCATGCAGCTAATGGGAATATTAATTTTCCTCTTAACATCTAATTAGATGAATAAATGGGTAAGGAGGCCCATAAGAATCTTAAGTAGGCATAAAATCCCTCTTAATTTGAAAAGGGATCATGTTAATAACCATATCAAGCACCCTAATGTGTGAACAAGGGCTAATACATGTGGACAAGGTCAAGTTTGACCAAGTCAACATCATGAATATGCGAGGAGTGGATCACCAATAAAGACAACTCAATATGAATGTGAATGAGTTTAGCTAGTCAGAATAAAGACACCTTGGGTGTGAAAGGAGACAATGCATAGAGACTAAGTCAAGGTTGACCAAATCAAACAGTGTTGTGAATAGAAGAGTGGAACTAATGGAGACAACGTAATTTTGGAGGAGGAGCTTTTGTATGGAAGTAACCTCATAAATAGGTGGGACCCATGGTGAGGAATCTCATCAACTATATAATGGAGGGAATGGCAGCCATATGGGGATGATTGGAGAATATGATTTTATGATTGGGTTTGTTTATACTAATTGCATGCTTCAGCTATATAGCTAAGTTTGATGTACTATTTAGTACAAGGGTTTTCTGATGCGGGAATTTCCCACTCTTCCTTGGAGGACTTGTTTAAGGAATATAAGAGGAGCTTTCTAGAATTAATTTCCACCATCCGACACTTGGCCAAGTAGTCACCTATAGCTAAAATGCAATCCCTTGAAGAAACTGCATTATTTCTTATGGTGTTGCAGTGGAAGGGTTTAACCCCTATTTTATGAGCTAGTTTCCCTTAAGGAGGATCAACCTTTTTCCCGGAAAGATAGTAGGAGGAGATACAGCCATTTATTTGTATTATCAGCCATATTTATGCAATGCTTCAGCCATACAGTGTGATTCAGTCATATATCTATAGTATATACTTCTTGTATTTCATGTTTATCAAGAAACCCTTGCCGGGTCATCTTGGATTTGTGTAAAAGAGACTAGATCTCTATTTTTGAGCTCTATTGATTAATATATCAGTGGATACATTGTATCTCTATTTTTGGAGTATAAAACCTCATTAAAATTGTGTTTTCACTTGTTGCAGTATTTCTGTGTTGCAGTATTCTTGGGGTTGCAGTGTTTTTGAGTTGTTTTGTGCTTGGGAGGCTTGTTTAGCTAGGCTATAATGATTTGTTTATGATATCCTTATATATTTGGTTGTTATAATGTCTGATATAAAGGATCCATGGGATTTTATTGACTGTTATAGCACATATTTATGAAAAATGCATTTTCTGTGCATATATTGTTGATTTTCCCATTTGGGAATATTACAGTGGTATCAGAGCTCTAATATTGGCTCAACCTGCGTACTTCAACCATTATGTCATCTAAGGAGTCTTTTAATGGGAAGGAGAGGATCTGAAAAATATATCAAGGCAAACCCTTATTGTCTGGAGGGAAGGAGTTCTCAAAACTTGTTCTTCAAACTCTACAGGGTATCAACAAAAACATCAAAGAAATGAGGAGGGAAAAACATGGGGATCCCTCAATAATATTTTTACATGAGGAAAGCTCTATTTACTCATATTATGGGTGTGAAAATTCAGCCACACCATCATATTTACAATGCTCTACCAGTCATATGTTCATGGAAAGTGAGATGGAGAAAGGAGATGGGCCAAAGAAGGATACCCTTGGTGATTATTTGCAAGAGTATGAATCTCAATCTAAGAGATTCAAAAATCACCTAAACTTCCAAGGGTTTTGTAGGATCAAGGAGGAAATAAGCACAAGGGGCAAGCAGCATGGAGTGGGTAGATTCTTTCTATCTACTTTTGATGGTCCACCTAAATGTCCAGCTAGGGTTTGGGTGGAGGAACTAGAAACCTATGTGATGCAACACCAAGTTTCAGAAGATGAAGCCATTAAAGTAGCAGCGCTGCATTTTGAAGGTAAGGCTTATGCTTGGTGGTTGTTTGAATCCTTTTCATTAAATAATGAAAATACATCTACTTATGTAAAGTTCACTAGGAAAGTAGTGGAAAGGTTTGATGAATTTTTTTATGAAACACATTTGGTGGAGCTAATCAAACTAAAACAAACAAAACCTTTGCATGGGTTGGAAGGATCTATAAACCCAACTCCATTTTAGAAAACCATTGAGGGGGATGAAAACTTGTATGATAATTTTCCAAGGGCAAGATCCCCATTGCATGAAGAGATTCCTCGTTCAAGGGAAGACTGAGATCTAAGGTCTCTCATTGTTGATGAGGTATTATCAAATATTGGTGAGGAGAAAGAGAAGGTTGGAGGTAACAATGGTTTCATATCAAGAGCATATCTAGCACCTCATGAAGAGGAATATGGATCATTTTCTCCAATAAGAGGAATTCTTGTATGTTCACAAGGAGTTCCAAAAAATCTCACATGTGGAGATCAGGGCACATTCCATCAACAAGATGTGCCACCATTCATAGATGGTGAGATTCTGAAGATAAAAGAAGAAGATGGAGGGGATGATCAGTATCATATGATTGAAAGCACACACCCCTCTCCATTTCAGAAGAACTATGCACAGAAGAGGTAGGAATATTTGTGCAGTAAGGGCAAGGACAAATCAGTCCACACACATATACATCCTGCTCTATGCCTTGATGTATCTTTGCATGGAATAACTCCACCAGGGAGACCACTTGATAGGAAGATGAATAAAGTGTTCTCTCAACTTGGTGCAACAGTGACATATTTCGCTAAGGAAGGAGCCTTGGGAGAAGCTAGCACAATGTTGAGAACCATTGATGGGTTCCGAGGGGTGAGAAATATTTTGATATGGAAATTGCTATTTTCCACTCAGCTATTTGCGTTGGAAAAGGAGGATTCAGAAATATATGATGACATGAGCATGGTGTCAAATGTGTTGGAATCGTGATTTTTGTTAGACCAAAACCCACAAGCGTTAGTCTCCATTAAAATTTCCAGAGTTAGGATCCACGAGAGGCGGTTAGTCCATGTCGCAAAACACACGGGGAGCATTGAACCCAATGTCCAAAAATCTCCCCCCCAATGCGAGTTGGGTGAGTTTCGAACTCGAGATTTTTCACTCTAATACCACTTGTTGGAATCACGATTTTCGTTAGACCAAAACCCATAGGATTTAGTCTCTGTTACAATCGCTAGAGTTAGGATCCACGAGAGGTAGTTAGTCCATGTCGCAAAAAAGAAGGGGAGCGTTGAAACCAATGTCCAACAAAATGGCCACTCCATAGCCTTGCAGCAGAAAATGATACTTTTACATATAATGAATATTTCTGAATATGATAAGAGGGTATTACCACTCTTGCATCCATGGGAAAAACTATGGAATTTTTGGAAGAAATATACCTTTCAAGAGGATAAGCCACTCCATGAGAGCCAGACCTTGTCTCTAGCAAGACTCAAATGTATGTAGGCAGCAAATAAATGCTGGAGTGAAGAGAAGACTTTCACATGCTAATTTGTAATACAGTCAAAGAGGAGAACCATCATATGATAGATACTTCATTTCAGATTTCTACAGCATTGTCATTGTTGGGGAGCCTAGATCCATATTGGGAATCCCAAATATTGGTGGAATATTCCAATAACCTATTCACATTTAAGGTTCTTGATGGGAAAGTGATGGATAGAAGGTATAGAGTGGTTGATGGATTCATCTACTTCCATGATCAGATCTACTTGACTAAAGACTCCAAGCTCAAGAAGGGGATTCTACATGCAGCATATGAAGCACTTTCTTCAGGATATGTAGACTTCATTAAGTCTTATCTCACCATCATGGAGGGATTCTATTGGGAGGACCAACATATCATAAGATATGTAACTTGTTTGATGTATGAGGAGGAGAGCAACCACCTTGCAAGGTTGTTTCAATCACTTCCCCTCTTAATGGAGAGATGGGAAGACTTATCTATGGACCTCTTCACCAACATGGCTACAACATATGGTAAAGATTGTGTTTTGATGTTTATTTATCAACTAACAATATTTGTGCACTCCTTTACCATTCATTTGCAGCACATGGCTCCACAAGAGAGAAATTTTATTTCTGGATTTCATGGTCCTTTTGGGACTACTTTTAGTGATGGGGATGACCACTTTATGGAGTATTTTGGGTAAGACATGTTTTTCTTGGATCATATTCAGCCAATGCCTAATATCCTCTAATATTTTCAAGCTTTTGAGAAGCTTATAGCGGCAATTAAGTGGTTGGATGGCCACTGATTATATCATGTTTGGAGACAACAAGAAGATGAACAACACTGGATTCACTTTAAGCATTATTATCACCATCCAAAGTGCTACCTGACACATAGTCCATTTTTATTTTTTGTCCCATATGGTGGAGATACTCTATTCACTATATGTAGGAAGGATTGGGTAAGAGTGATTCTTGGAACTAAGGAATGGGATCATGAGAGTCCAAGTGCATTTTGGCTCCTTAATGACCATACTTATCACATTCCAATATCAACATTTTATATTTACAAAATGTGGATAGTGAGAGACAGATACTAAAATCATCTCTCCACCAGCCATAGTCCCACCTACATTGCAAGAGCCAAGGGTGGAGGAAAATCTTCATGAGTTACCATTTTGGAAGGTGGCTCATTTTCTATGGATGTAGCTTGGGGATGGGAGATTCACATGGGAATAATGATTTCCAATATATTTTAGATTCCATGCCTCAATAAGGCCTCTAGACAACACATTTTTACCTCCATGGGTGTTTTACTTCTACATGATGATAGCTATTTGGGAGGGTTACCAAAAGCTAACTCACTTACGTGGGAGGGGCAAATTGGAGATTTATTGATGAGACAACATCTTGTTCCTGGAGGAGTTTATCATATGAATATGCTACATGAGGAGGAGAGGAGGCTCTCCAGTTCTACCCTTTCAGTTTCTTGAGGACAAGCAACATTTGGGAGGGGAAGACTATAATATTCCTAAATTAGCATGCAGCTAATGGGAATATTAATTTTTCTCTTAACATCTAGTTAGATGAATAAATGGGTAAGGAGGCCCATAAGTATCTTAAGTAGGCATAAAATCCCTCTTAATTTGAAAATGGATCATGTTAATAACTGGATCAAGCACCCTCATGTGTGAACAAGAGCTAATACATGTGGACAAGGTCAAGTTTGACCAAGTCAACAACACTAATATGGGAGGAGTGGATCATCAATAAAGATAGCTCAATATGAATGTGGATCAGTTTAGCTAGTTAGAATAAAGACACCTTGGGTTTGAAAGGAGACAATGCATGGAGACTAATTCAAGGTTGACCAAATCAAACAACGTTGTAAATAGAAGAGTGGAACTAATGGATACAACGTAATTTTGGAGGAGGAGTCTTTGCATGGAAGTAACCTCATAAATGGGTTGGACCCATGGTGAGGAAGCTCATCAACTATATAATGGAGGAAATGGCAGACATATGGGGATGAATGGAGAATATTATTTTATGATTAGGTCTGTTTAGACTAATTGCATGCTTTAGTTGTTTAGCTAAGTTTGATGTACTATTTAGTACAAGGGTTTTCTCGTGCGGGAATTCCCACTCTTCCTTGGAGGACTTGTCTAAGGAATCTGAGAGGATATTTTTGGACTTCATTTCCACCATCTGCCACTTGTCCAAGTAGTCACCTATAGCTATAGCATAGTCCCTTGAAGAAACTACGTTATTTCTTATAGTTTTGCAATGGAAGGGTTTAACCCCTGTTTTATGAGCTAGTTTCCCTGAAGGAGGATCAACCTTTTTCCCGAAAAGCTAGTAGGAGCTATAACCATTTCTTTTTATTATCATCCATATTTATGCAATGCTTCATCCATACAACATGATTCAGTCATAGATCTGCAACATATACTTCTTGTATTTCATGTTTATCAAGAAACCCTTGTTGGGTCATCTTGGATTTGTGTAAAAGAGACTCGATCTTTTTTTTTTAGATCTATTGATTAATATATCATCAGATCCATTGTATTTCTATTTTGGGAGTATAAACCCTCATTAAAACTATGTTTTCATTTGTTGCAGTATTTCTGTGTTGCAGTAGTCTCGGGGTTGTAGTGTTTTTGAGCTATTTTGGGCTTGGGAGGCATGTTTAGCTAGGCTATAATGATTTGTTTCTGATCTCCTTATATATTTTGTTGTTATAATTTCTGATCTAAAGGATCCATGGGCTAATATTAACTTTTATAACACAAATTTCTGAAAAAATCATTTTCTATGCATATATTGTTGATTTTCCCATTTGGGAATATTACACAATATTAGGGATCCCATACCAAGTATCATGGCCCTCACATATAGCCCTAATAAAAGGAAAAAACTAGGACTTTGTGTCAACAATTATGACCACCAATATTTCTCGAAACAAAGTACACTTGACCTACTTGTTGATGTAGGGCTTCCACAACCTTTTCTGTCCATGTACCTTGAACACATCTAGCGGGTACCTTACCACCCCTTCTTTTGATCACTACGACTTCAGAAATATTACATCTCCAGATGTCAAATATTCCACTGTCAACCCTCTTGGTTGCTCCAATATGACTGAACATTGGTTCCATAATCTACCTTCTAGTAGCCATCTTTCTCCTCCAAGATGTATACTCTTAGGGACTTCAAGATCTGCCCTCTTATCAGCAATTTTCTCCATTTAATCACTTAACTAGAACTATAAGGATTTTCCCACTAATCATATCTTGAGCTGCTCCAAAGGATCACACTCTCAAGGTTTTTGTAATCTGTCCTCCTATCAACCATATTCCAACTTGCATCAGCTGAACTATGGCTCAAAATAA